>CM067360.1:114958501-115338501 GCA_034401795.1 Chaetoderma sp. LZ-2023a | reverse complement strand
CTCCACCCACACTTCGCCCGTGTTGTGATCGATCGATCCCCGAACTCCATGACTATTAATTTCAGAAAAACTGTAGGTCTACAGGCCAGCTGTTGAATATTTTGAAACTAATATGACTGGATACCTATGGCAGCAACAGCATCCAGTCAAGTTAGTTGAAAAATACTCAATAGCGTCATCAATCAGTAGATAAGTTCGAGACGAACTTATCTACGTCATCCGTGTCGTCATTGATTATGACGTGAGCTTACATGTCACATACTTGATTAAATAATTAATTATGACGATGTATGGTTGATGAATAAGTTAGAAAGGTCCATTCTCCCACATAGCACCGGTGTCTAAGTGGGCGGGATTTATCTTGCATTCGACGAATGTTCAGTTGCCATACATCATTTTTGACATTCACGTAGCAGTAACAATTCTGTCCTCGATTGTCGAAGCGCTATATTATTTGCTCGTCAATTATTGATAATGATCTAAACTTCGTGGCTATATCCAATACTAAGCAATTCATAAATCCATTTCCTCAGCCAATCATATGACGTAATAATCAACACCCCTGTACCCCTGACGTGTAGGATGACGTCATAATCATTACGTCACGACTGATTCGCCGACACTTTGTATGAATTGTATGCCTTTTACAATTTACTAAGCATTCTGTCGAATATTTTGAAACTGATTTGACTGGGCGCTGTTGCTGCCATAGGCAGCAACAGGATCCAGTCAAATTAGTTTCAAAATATTCAACAGCTTACCTGTATAGTTTTCTGGAAATTGATAGTCGGAGAGTTCAAACAGAGATCGATCTAGCTCAACACGAGTATGGTGTGGGTGGACCTTAGCTAGATATGGGCGTGGCATAGCTAAAATTGGAAAGGTCCATTGTGGGGTTGCCATCAGCCTGAGCCTGCTCGGACCATGTGACAGGCAGGCTTAGGTACAAGTGCAAATGCATTTGCATTTGCATTTGAATGCATTTGCACTTGCATTTGCATTTAACTGCAATTATGAAACTTCTGACGCATTTGCATTTGCGCTTGCATTTGAATCTCATATATTTGCATTTGCATTTGCATTTGTATGAAAAGGGTTGCATTTGCATTTGAGTTTTCAAATGCGTTGGATTTTTTCAAAGACACTACTTTTCTCAATTTGCATTTCTTTTAAAATTAATTGGAACTTGCTGCTGTTGTAAATAACAGCCACAGCACCCAGTCAAATTACTTTCAATAAATTCAACCAAATTATTTGTTAAATCATCAAAATGGTATTTCTGTTGCTAAAAAATAATTCTCTGTGATTTATTAAACCATTTCGCTATGAATTTCTTAGCATGTGGCTCTCCGCCATAAATAAACCTAATTATTCAAAATCATGTATATTTTGCAATTATTTTGACTTACGTCAGTTGAGATCATAGCAAGCCAACACACTTTAGCTAATTTGTTTCTGAGATAAGCTACAGTAACGTATCTTTAGTGCATAATAAATATGATCACCTTATAATCACTATACAATAATAAAGACCACTGAAATAATTGGCTCAGTGATTGTCTTCTCTTGGCCTGTAAATGGGCATTTGTAAAGACCAAGGCAAAGGCTGGTTTGGGCCGGTTTTGGGCACCAAAGGTTACGTTGATTTTAAGGAAAATTGGCAGACACATACTCAGAATTTCAGTAACTGAGGCGTGTGCCCAAATATTCAAATGCATTTGGAAATGCATTTGCATTTGCACTTGAATTTGAATAAGTTGCACACATTTGCATTTGCATTTAAATGCAATGGCGCTAGGCTGCATTTGCACTTGGATTTGCATTTGAATCATTTACAAACATTTGCATTTGCATTTAAATGCAATACCCTGCACTTGGACCCAAGCCTGGTGACATGTATCTCTAAGCCCGTAATATCTATCCAAATATTTGACACAGGGTCAGTTGAGTGTCTACGCAGTCGCGGGTACTAGTTTGGTAATAGAGAAATCCGATCTGGATCACTTAAGTATATGGCGTTATAATCAATTACTGCTCCTGCATGCTAATGTCACAATCAAAATGCGTAATGAATGACGTATCTCGGTCCGTTATGAACATAGAATAGTTCGTCAAGTGTACGAATTGAAGATTCAAGAATCAATGTTATTTAGCCTATTTTGCTTCTTGGATAACAATTTACTTACTTTCAATACAGGATGTCTGCCGAAGGCATTGCCTATAGTGGTGGCGAACACGTGACATTAAACAGACATATTCAATCACACACTCACAACCAGATTGTGAGATACTTGTCAATGTACAGATGGGTACTGATTTAGGAAGGCATTAGCTATTGAGATTAGAGAATTGTATTTGAGAGGATGGGGTGGGGTGGGGTGGGGGTGGGGAGGGGACTGAAGGCGTGGCGATTTGGGCGCTTCAAAGGAAATGCCGCAAATGCCGACACAAAGGATTTTCACACCTTTTTCCTTTGTTATGCTAATTAGGTTTATATGACGTCATGATGTTTGATTTTAACCCCTAGTTGTGAAAATCTTTGCTGTCGATTTCCTTTGAAGCGGCCAGATCTCCTCCATACTGATTGGATGTTAGATGGAGAGTGTGTCCATTATCACATCCTCCTCATTAAATCACGTGCCTCCTGTCCTCCAATGAGGTGAGCTTAAGGGTAATTGGCCTAATGATTGACACAGGTTAATGCATAGCGTAAGAATGATTGACAGGGTACATGTCTGGACTTCTCTTTTCCTGTGAACTCATTCAATCACGATGCCCCTCCCGTCGTTAAATCAAGTGCTCCCGCCATCCAATAATGTGGGCTTAATGGTAATTAGCGTAATGATTGACAGGGATTAGTGAGTGTAATTAAGCGACAACCTCTTGGAGCCATGCCAACCGTGCAAGAGTTAATGTATTGGTAATGATTATTGACTGGTTGCATGTCTGGACTCATCTTGTTTTCTGACTCCTGTCATCCAATGAGGTGAGCTTAAGGGTAATTAGCGTAATGATTGACAAAGGTTAATGCATAGTTTACAGGTTGCTTGTCAGGACTCGTCTTTTTTCTGACGCTGGGAACTCATTCAATCGCTCAGTAGTAGTAGTAGTAGTAGCAGTAGTAGTAGTAGTAGTAGTAGTAGTAGTAGTAGTAGTGGTGGTAGTAGTGGTAGTAGTAGTAGTAGTAGTAGTAGTAGTAGTAGTAGTAGTAGTAGTAGTAGTAGTAGTAGTAGCAATAGTAGTAGTAATAGTAGTAGTAGTAGTAGTAGTAGTAGTAGTAATAATAGTAGTAGTAATAGTAAAAGGGGGGGGGCGGACAACGGATTTGTTTTCCCGCGCTTTTTGGTTGGGTGGGCCTCATGGGTGACGATTAGTGGTCACGCCTCATTGGTGACCAATGGTCACCGGGTCAGCCGGGTCGCGTTATGTGCGCGCATTCATCCGGGTCTTTGTGATGCGCGAGCATTCCCGCGCTTAGCGCAAGACCATTGTCCCTAGAGTAGTCAGTCTTACTTCAGTCGCCATGTTGTGAATACTAAGTTGTGCAAAATTTCTGTCTGTATTTTGTTGAGTAAATTGCGAAAAAATGTTGAAAGTTAAAAAGATTTTAATATAGCCTAAAGTAAAGTATATAAAGTTTCTCTGTTGCTAACAATAGACAGTAGACATGCCCGAAACGTGTAGCGGAAAAACTGCCGTAAGGCAGCGAGATTTTAACATTGAAAGTTGGTGTGATGATCATGAGCTGTTGCCTGAGACAAAACAGTCATTAATAGATTATGGGCTAACATCGTGTAAAAGTTTAAGTAAATTAACTCCAAAGTTAATAAGCGAAGTTTTCGGTAGCATCTTAAACTTAGGTCAGCGTCTTCTCCTTGAAGATGCCATCGTGGTTCTCAATTCCATCGACGAATCACCTACGGGACAGCAAAAACAAGATGGCGCCGCTAGTAAAGACAACATTCCCGGTGCGATCGGTAACCAGTCACAAGCGGAAACGTCCAGTAATATTAAACAATTTCTGCCGTTCAGCCGCAACGCCAGCAAACACAGCATCCGGAATTCCTAATCTTACGCAAGATGTCGGATCCACGGCAGGTACTTGCTAACTCAACAGTTACTGTCCTTGGTTGCCCCTCAAACAAATCCAGCCCGAAGTTAGGTGATGTGAGAGACTTTATATCAACTGTTCCCCTGGGAAGCTCAGATTCGTCGGGAAGTGATGTGGTAGACATGGCCCCCTTTGAGCTCAAAGTAAAAGACGCAAAAATCCCGTATCAGAAACTCACCCAAGCGCAATTTATTGAGGGTTCGTGCAAAATACTTCAGGAGATGATCAATAAAGATAAGTGCTCCATGGAAACCGTGTCCCAATATGTGGGCTATATTGCTAAAATTGCCATATTCAGTCAAAAGTTTCCAATATCGGCGGGAACAAGCTAGCAACAATTTCTAGTGGGGGATAACCCATTCTTAATGCAAGCATGGGTGCGTCCCAAAGTGACAGATAGATTCCAGCATCAGCTTCAGCACCGCAACTGTAACGCGTCGCACAAACCAGGTGGTCAGAAAGCCACGAACCGCCAAGCCAATATGTGAGCGTTTTAATGGTCGGAACGGGTGTAATCTGCGCGTCTGTAACTACGCGCATGCGTGTTCTTCTTGTTACTCGACAAACCATGGCGATTTCCATCACCGCTCTAATTCTCATCAGCCACAACCAGCAGCAAAAAACGATTAAATTTCCAAACTGTTTCCAATCCCTTGCGCAACAGTATTCAGATATGGGAATAAGAACTCAGTTGTGACAAAGACAAAGACTTTATTTTATCAGGCATAAAATATGGTTTCTCTATAGTAGATAATAGCGATATCAAGCCCTCTCCTGTCTGTGTAAGCAATTCAAAATCTTCCATTAATAACAAAACAGATATTGAAAAGCAATTAAACGCCGAAATACTAGAAGGTAATTACACAATAGTAAAATAACCGCCTACCATCATCAGTTCATTAAATGCCATTCCAAAACCTGACGGTTCAACACGCTTAATCCATGACTGCAGCCGTCCTGGTGGTAGTAGCGTGACCGACGACGCGACAAAAGACGAGTGCCAATACCAGTCTATACAAGAAGTTTTGGACATTATACAACCCGGCTGGTATATGGCCAAAATCGATCTTAAATCGGCGTATCGTAGTGTCAACATTCACCCGTCCAATTATGACTATACAGGGTTACAATGGCAATTTACAGATGACGAAAAGGCAACTTTCCTTGTTGAAAACAAACTTCCATTCGGGGCTAGTAATAGCCCTAGTATCTTTAACTGTATTACCCAGGCAGTCACCCGAATGATGCACCGCCGTGGCTACAAATGCGTTGCTTATTTAGACGATTTTCTGGTCATGGCGGCAACTTTCGCTGAGTGCCTGGAGGCAGACTGTTGCGTTCACTTGGGTTTGCTATTAATTGGCAGAAAGTAATAGACCCCTGTCAACAATTGACATTTTTTAGGAATTAGTATTAATACTGTCATAGGAACTTTATGTCTCGATCCACGTAAGCTATGTGAACTCATTGCATTTTTAGAAAAATTTCAATTACGCGTTGGAGTTTCTCGAAAACAGTTGGAACAATTAGCTGGAAAACTAACTGGGTAGGCTCCACATCAGACGCATATTTGACATTATTATACAATTAAATCACGAGTCACACAAAAGCAAATTAACCCCCATTAGTCCAGATCTGTCCTGGTGGTTATATCATTTAAATCATACGTCTAATCGACGCCTTATTTGGGATGGACGCCCTGAACTTGTAGTGGTCACGGATGCTTGCCCTATTGCTGGCGAAGCTTTCTGCCAATCTGATTGGACTTACCGTACCTGGCATTTGGACCACCCCGATTTCAGGACGAACATATCAATATTAAGGCACTCTCAATGGTGCTTTTATCAGCTAAGTGATGGGGCCGCTCGTGGGCTGGCAATAGGGTATGTTTTTATACCGATAACATGGCTACTTCGTGTATCGTCAACAAAGGGTCTACGCCGTGCCATGCTGCTCTAAATATATTAGATGAACTTAGCGTATTGTCTTTGCGTTTTGACTTTACAATTTCGGCAAAATTCATTCCTGGTGATCAGAACATTATTGCAAATGCTATCTCCCGCCTCCATCTCCCAGGATACATGGAACGATTTATAACTGCTTTACATGCAGCGGACATTGTAATGCCCGTTGTATACAATTTGTTGAACCATATGTCGGCTAGCAGCCTCTGTTTTCTCTCTTCACAGATCCGGCGGTAGCACAAATTATTCAACAGTTGGACATGGATGTAGCCAGGTTCTTAAACGCCGCATGTGCTGAATCCACGCGCAAAGCACACACATCACAACAGCTTACGTACTTGGAATTTTGTAATCTCATCGGCTGTTCTCCAGTACCATTAGCACCAGTAAACCTTTTACTCTATATAGCATATCTGGCCCCGTCAAAATCTTTCAAATCAATTCAACGGTATCTCAATCTAGTGCTTATTGTGCATCTAGACCATGAAGTAGCCAGTTCATTAAAAGACAACAGGAGATCACAATCCCTCCTCAAAGGCGTGAAGCGTCTTAAAGGCAATAGGTCAAATCAAAAACCACCCCTCACGCTTGGTCATTTGGCCGCTATTCTCCGTGTGCTAGAGTTGAAGTTTTTAGAAGACAGTCAGTTCTGGGCTGCTGTAGCAACCGGTTTCTTCGGTTTATTACGAATTTTACCACCGCATCTAACTCTAAGTTTCAGGAGAATACTTGTATCAAACGCCAAGATGTACAATGGGGTTGAAATTATCGTCAAAGCATCCAACACCAACCAGTTTGCACAACGGACCCATAGCCGTGTTACCTTTGCTAAAAGACTACCTTCTCTGTCCAGTCATAGCTCTCTTGCATTTTCTCATGTCAGCAGGTCCATTAGATGGCCACCTGCCGGTGTTTTGTGTCCCCCAGCCGGGGTTCCACACAATCCTTGTCTCAGTCCCAGTTCCGGGCTAAACTTAAACGGGCTACTATGTACAGCTATTGGTCTCTCAGACGAATACGATACCCATACTCTGCGTCGTGGTGGCGCTACTTGGCTTATCTGTGCGTGGGTCCGTCTCCTGGTAGTCAAAGCTCTTGGGGACTGGCAGAGTGACTCCGTTTTTCAATACATACGCCCTAACCCCAATACTAGTCTAAATTTACTACAGTCAATATTTTAGTACTACCCCCCTGCTGTGGGTTAGACCTTTCCCTCGTCCTTGAGACTCGTAACATATAGTATTAGCTGCTGCTCTGCTGATTATTGTCCAAAATGCTGTATCCACTTTAATTGAACATATTGCTTGTCAACTGCTCATAGTATGACTATCACGTGATATGCTTTGCTTTGCTTCCGGTCAGGTTACGTCCGTATAACTGCTTATCCTCCTCTTATAATTGTACCCTATGCTGCCACGCCTGAGCGTTCTATGCTGCGACGCTTAAGCGTGTTATTTAATTTGTTATAATAAGATTATTAATAATGTATACTTGTATAGTAGATATAGAATTGTTATTAATAAATCTTATGAAGCCAATCTGTTGTTCGGTTTTAATGCGCGCAGAACAGCCGAGTGCATAAACAGGTATAGAGTCAATTTCGTCGCACGAACGACCTGAAAGTCACGCCGCATAGATAGCAAATGTGGCAGCGGCTTAGTGTATTATTATTCATTAACAATGCAACATATGGCACTAATGAGTTAGCTAATTCACCTTCCCAGAGTACCCACCCATCATATGACGTCATAATGAACTGCGTGATGCGTACAATGACATCATAATGAATGACGTCACGAACGGATATTTGAAGACGGTCTATGCGTTGTTGTACAAATTGTTTGTTTTTACTATTTAAAAAATATTCTGTTGAATATTTTGAAACTAATTTGACTGGGCGATGTTGCTGCCATAGGCAGCAACAGCACCCAGCCAAATTAGTTACACAATACTCAAAAGCTTCCCTGTATAGTTTTCAGGAAATTGATAGCTAGGGCATTTGGGGATCGATCAATCCCAACACGGCGAGGTGTGGGTGGAGCTTAGCTAGTGATGGGCGGGGCATACCTAAAATGGAAAGGTCAATTCCAATCTAAGTCAGACGTGTGTGGCAAGTGGTGGGACACCATTACTGGACATTAATGTACCGAGTCATACAGTCAGTGACATCGTCTTACCACTGCAAGACAACCGAGCAGTGATAAATGCTAGTAACGTGTTTCCAATAGACAAAGATAGTCCAGGCGATGGGAAAAACTCGGTTGACCTTCCCATAATCACGAACATTGGCAATATACCATGTAATGTAGACACTCAAATAATCACTAGCATGGAGTGGGGAAAGTGCTAAAATTAGCATTGTGGAATGATAATGGCTTTGTAACGAAATGCCAAAATAAAATTAATTCTCATGTCTTTGATGAAAAAATTGCAGAATGTGATATGATATTATTAAGCGGAACTTGGTGCTCAAAATTATCAAATATTTCAATAGATGGTTATACGTATATATCACTAAATTGGCAAGGACACAAACGGGCAAAGCGTGACCCTTTGGGGGGGGGGAGGGGCGTTGGCTTCCAATTTATTTTAAGGACCAGATAGCAGCCGGTGTCTCTCTAGAAAGTAATGAATCCGATAACATTATATGGATAAAATTTGATAAATTATTCTTTGGTTTGGATGAAAATTTATATATTGCTCTGTTTTATGTACTTCCTATTGGTTCGTCGAGAACAGCTCATGTAGATATTGATGTGTTTGAAAGACTGTCATTGTATATAAATAAGAAACTTCTTGAGGATAGAAATTGTACATTTTTAATTTGTGCGACTTAAATGCCAGAACCAAAGCTCTACCGGATTTTATCGAAGATGACAATAAAAAATATATTCCAGTAGAAGATAGTTATGATGAGGAGTGCATGATAGGAACATGTTCTAGAGACTTGGGCAAGGTAAATGAAAATGGGTATAATTTGTTAAATGTCTGTAGACCTACCGGGATTAGGATCGTCAACGGCACAGCGGGTATGGATCGAGGCATAGGGGAAATTACATGTATTACTGCACGTGGTCCTAGCTTAGTGGATTACTTTCTTTGCTCTGCAAATAAACTAAGACTATTAACCAATTTTGAATTAGACGACTCAAATGAGTTGTTTGATCATAAAATACTAAGATGTGATATATTAGTGAATACACGAGCAGGGGCGCGGGCAGCAACAATAGAGCATGTAGTTACCGCTACACATAAGTATATCTGGAATGAAAGACTGATAAATGAGTACAGGACTAATTTGTTAAAACCTGATTGTTTAAAATTACTAAACACAATGGATTGTTTGATAAGGGAATGGAGGGAACCTGATGAGGATGGTGTAAATAAAATGGTGACCCCATTCAATACTGCAATTGAGAGTGCAACAGAACACTTATTTTTGAAGACGAAAACACCCTACACTTTGCGTCACAATAGGCGAACAAAAATACAGCATTACTCACAGGCTTGTGAAATTAAACGAAAACAATTTTTAATGCATTGACCTGGTACTGAGAAGACAAAAGCGAAACATCGCCTTTAAATATGATTCATTCGCAAACTGAGTTTAAAGGTAGTGTACAGAAGCATCGAAGAGAACAGTGTATTAGTACAACAACACAATTATTAGAGGCTCAGTATTCGGATCCTAAATTATACAGGAAATTATTAAAACAGTAGATACAAAACGATCTATAAACATCGCACTGGATGAATTCAAAGAATTCTTTAAGAATGTAAATAACCCTGATACGGGCTTTTATCAGGCTGACACAGATATTGTCAATCTTGTGCGTGAGTACCAAACAAGTGAAGTACAAGTAGTATTCGACGAGTTAATAAAGAAATTTCAGAAATAGAGATACAAAAAGCCACACAGCAGCTCAATCAATGGTAAGAGCCCTGGGCCAGGTTTGATGATAAATGAATTTTATAAAAATGGAATTGAAATACTTTTACCATATATCGCTATACTTTTTAATGGCATTTTTAAAAGCGGCATATTTCCCAGAATTTGGTCAGAGGGAATTCTAATACCACTTCACAAAAAAGACAATGTAAACAATGTACAAAATTATCGTGGTATAACGTTATTGAACTGTCTTGGCAAATTATTCACGAAAGTTCTCAATAATTGTCTCAATGACTGGGAAGATAAAAACGCTGTATATGTAGAAGCACAGGCTGGTTTTATGGCCGGTCTCAGTACACTCGACAATATAGGCGTATTCGTTATGCATAGCTTGATATCACACATTTTGAATAAGGGAAAGAAATTATATTGCACTTTTGTGGATTTTACAAAAGCTTTTGATTATGTAGTACGAGACTGTTTGTGGTACAAATTAATAAAGTTAAATGGAAAAGAAAATATCATTAATATTATAATGTCAATGTATCAAGACATAAAAACACGCGTTCGGGTACAATCTACGCCTTCAGACAGTTTTGAATGCAGTACGGGGGTTCGTCAAGGGGATAGTCTGTCGTCGTTTTTATTCGCAATGTATTTGAAGGATTTAAAAAAGAATTTAATGATAAAGGTGGGTAGGGTATTGATCTGACCTTTATTAAATTATTTCTAATTCTATATGCTGATGACATAATCGATCTGTCAGAAAGTAGAAAAGGATTGCAGAGGGGTCTGGATATTGTATTCGATTACTGCAATAGTTGGCGATTAACGGTTAGTGTGGAGAAAACTAAAATTGTGGTATTTATGAGGGGAGGGTGTCTTAGTCAAGGAGACAAGTGGTGGTATGGCACTAGGGAAGTTGACATAGTTAATAGCTTTAAATATTTAGGTATCACATTTACAACTACTGGTTCATTTTTCGAGGCTCAGCGATGTTTAGCAGAATAGCCGAAAAACGGTGTTTGCATTACATAAATACTGTAGTAAATTCATAGCTTTAACACCAGCCCATTTGTGTCAACTATTTGATAAACTTATTTTACCTATACTATGTTATGGTAGTGGAATCTGGGGTTTTTATTCGGCGTATGATGTTGAAAAATGCCACCTCCGTTTTTCTAAGAAATTACTTCATATTAAACAGACAACACCTAATTGTATGGTTTATGGGGGAACTGGGAAGGATGCCATTAAGAATAGCGAGGGAAATTAGAATTTTAAAATATTGGTTTAAAATTAGAGATGGGCTTCCAAATAGAATAGCAAAACACATATACACTGTGCTATACAACTATTGGTCTAATGATAATGATTGTAAAAACTGGGTGACGTCTTTTAGATATATGTTATGCTCGAAAGGTTTTAATAATATATGGGAAGGGCAGGGATTAAATGTCAATAAAGATCAATTTGTTGTAGCCTATAAGTAGAGAGCTTGCGATATGTATACTCAGGAATGGATGGGACTTTTGGAGCAGGGCAGCAAAACAAGATTTTACAGATATCTTTCAAACGATTTGGGTTATAAGACATATTTAGATAAAGTATGGATTTCAAAACATCGATATGCTCTTAGCAAATTACGTAGCGGGTCGCATAGACTATTCATTGAAACAAGAAGGTGGAACAGACATATTGCAATACCACTAAAAGAACGAAAATGTCAGACATGTGATGATATAGAGGACGAACATCACTTCTTAATTCTATGCCCAATGTACAGTGAATTGCGAAAGAAATATATAAAACCATATTATTGGAAAAGACCAAATGTTTATAAATGTACAGAACTGTTAAAAAGTAATAGCAGCTCAACAGTCCAAAAGTTAGCAGCTGTTGTATATAATGCTTTACTTCTACGAGACCAAAATGGATAAACTAAATGCATTTTCTCCATCTACTTTCTTTTCTTTTCTTTCAGCTTTCTTTCTCTTCATTTCTTCATTTTCTAGTACCTTCTTTCTCCTCGCTCACAGCCTGTCATAAGCATAATGGTATTGTTTGGGATTTTGTGCGTGGGGGCATTGGATGGGGGCTAATAGATAGCGTCTGCTAACACTTTAATGGCTAAATTCAATCATGAAAATCAAATTATTTGCTTATTGATTTTCGTTTGCAGGTCCGGAGAGGACTATTATTGAGGGTTTACATTGAAGGGCTGGCTCTGTTATCGAGCTAGTCATTCCAGTGGTAAAATTTCAGGGGTAGTCTTCTCTTGGCCTGCAAATAGGCATTCCTCAAGACAAGTACAGAGGCCAGTGCTTGCAGTCTTCGGTACGAAAGGCTTAAGAGATCCATGTCCGCATCATGTTGTGGGTAACTGAATACTGTTAAACAAATGTTAATGTTTAATTGTATAGTAATTTAATATTGTGTTATGCTTTTGTTCCGCCAAAAGATGCTTATGTACTGTACACTCAAGGGCCATCGGCCTGTTGTGGAAAAAAAATCTATCTAGCTATCATTAACAGCCGAACTATGGGCGGTGTCGTACATTGGTTTGACAATCTACAATACCGTAGACCTCTCTAAGCTGCTGCTGCTGCTGCTGCTGCTGTTGCTGCTGCTGCTGCTGCTGCTGCTGATGATGATGATGACGCAACTGCGACTGCTAGTAGGCTAATGTTATTGCTTCTGCATTCCACGATTGCTAATTTTTATAATATTTTGACTGCCATTGATGTTACAATGCGTTGCCTGCTACTAATGCTACTGCTGCTGCTATTACATATGTACGAGTGGTGAAGTCATCCGACAGTGGCGGAGCAAAATAACCACCATTTTACATAATACAATTATCCGCACACAGTTTTAATACAATCTACTAAGGGGTCATTCCAATCGGTTATGTCCATCCGCTCGTCCTTTTGATCGTCCAGGTTTCTACTTAAAATCCGTTTCTTGGAATGTAATCAAATGTGTTATGTAAGTTAGCCGTATGTTTACAAACTGCAAGATGGCATTCTCGTTGGTCTATGCTCCCATATTTGGATAACAGCAGACTGGAGTGGAGAGTGATGGCAGAAATTCAACGGTGTAGAAATATAGTGTGCCATCGTGCCATCGACATTCTACGTGTATTAGTGTTACTTACATTGTAAGTTGGGAGGGTCATGTGACTGTTTCGTCAGCTCCATTACCTCGTCATCATCCCCATCAGACTCGACAATTGTGGCAGCAACCGATGTGGATGCCCCTGCGGATGGAAGTGTGTCTAGGGATGTGTCTGCGTTGACTGCTCCAGACTCCCCTCTCAAAACTATGCCATCTAAGGTCGGAGAAGCCTCACCAATGATGTCGAGAACAAGACCCATGTACGGTCTTTCTGGTGGTTTCGGTCTACCTCCTGTCTTCGGATGCTTCCGATTAGAATAGTCCCTTTTGCCCGTGTTAGTAAATCCTTGTATCTAGTAGTGGTAAGGTTAGTGGTATTGATATTGGTATTGGTAGTAGTAGTAGTAGTAGTAGTAGTAGTAGTAGTAGTAGTAGCAGTAGTAGCAGTTGTAGCAGTTGTAGCAGTAGTAGCAGCAGTTGTAGTAGTAGCAGTTGTAGTAGTAGCAGTTGTAGTAGTAGCAGTTGTAGTAGTAGCAGTTGTAGTAGTAGCAGTGGTAGTAGTAGCAGTTGTAGCAGTTGTAGTAGTAGTAGCAGTTGTAGTAGTAGCAGTTGTAGTAGTAGCAGTTGTAGTTGTAGTAGTAGCAGTAGTAGTAGTAGTAGTAGTAGTAATAGTAGTAGTAGTAGTAGTAGTAGTAGTAGTAGTAGTAGTAGTAGTAGTAGTAGTAGTAGTAGTAGTAGTAGTAGTAGTAGTAGTAGTAGTAGTAGTAGTAGTAGTAGTAGTAGTCTGTTTTATTCCACGCTTTCACGGAACCACCACGCTTTCACGGAACCAATTTAAATTCTGCGTTTTCCAGTGTCTATTCGTGTGGAGATCATGTTTGTTCCTAGTGTTGCATGTGTGGATTTCGATGGTTTTTGTAAAGCTGTGGGTTATAGATTTAGGTAAGATTTTGTGATGAAAGGCTCTGGCAATGGTGATCATCTGTGATTTACCTATGTCTGTGAGTTTAAGAAGTTTCTGCTTGTCTTTATTATTTAATAAACATTCCGTTGAATATTTTGAAACAAATTTGACTGCAGGCTATTGCTGCCTATTGCAGCAACAGCGTCCAGTTAAATTAGTTTCAAAATATTCAACATGTTACCTGTATAGATAACTTGAAATTGGGACTCTGGGAATTCAGGATTCAAATTATATAAATCGACCACAATACGGCGTAATTCTTGGGTGGAGCTTCACTAAAAATGAGCGGGGCATATCTAGAAATGGACGGGTCATAGCTAGAAATGGGCGGGCCATGGCTAGAAATGGACGGGTCATAGCTAGAAATGGGCGGGCCATGGCTAGAAATGGCGCTATTGTTGTCACAATTACAATTTATGGAAGAACATTAAGATTACCCCATCTGGTTAAAGCGCTCAAAAATACTATTTATTTCAATTAACCATTTGATTGCCAATACTTTTCAAGGAAATTTTGATTTTTTGCAGCCAAAAAGAGTATTTTTGTAAATTCATAACAAAAGATTACAAAAACTAGGTTTCTGTTATCCTTCAAATGGGCATTCATAAAAAATGTAATGGCCAAGAAAATTCAAATTTCTACTTAGCCAGTGCCCAATTGCGGACCAAGAATAGTATTTTTGAAAATTTACCACTGGAATGACTGGCTCTGCTACCGAGCCAGTCATTCCAGTGGTAAATTTTCAAAAATGTTCTTCTCTTAGCCTGCAAATGGACATTTCTCAAGATCGCTGCAGATGTCGGGTTTTTACCAACTTGACCATTAAATGGTTAAGTTGACAAAAGAGTGGTAAATCGCAGAATTATTCAGAAATCAAAGCATGCATACAGAGTGTCTTATTGATTATCGCCACGGAGATGAAATTATAATGTATAAGTGAAGGTTCACCTGTGACTTGTCCTGGTTATCAATTCCCAGACGCTGTGGCATGAACTATACGCTCACGTTATCTCATGACAGACAAGCTTCGATTAATTACTCAATTAATCAGGAATTCACAGCTAAAGGTTCGCTTTGTCACCACACGCTCGCAGTCTAGGCAGAATATATTCCGGTAGTGATTGATGACTAACAGCGTATTCTTATTTCCTGAATTGTATTCAATAACCTTCCAAATGCAAACTATGTTCTGATTCTACAATGGACCGTCATCTTTTAATCCTGATTGTCTCCAGGCCGAGAGTGTCGCAAATTCCGAAGGAGGTTTTACTGGCTCTTATTTCTTGTTCACAAGGCCCATCACTGATGAAGGTTTGCTAGCATTCTGAGACCTTTTGCGTTTTAGCAAATATGGATACGTTTCGGTCTGACTTGACTCAGATCAAGATCGACCATATTACCGAGTAATGGTACAATCATAGTAGAGTACACTTTTCGCGTTCACGGCTCTCTGCCATTTAGGTCAACAACAACAACAACAACAACAACAACAACAACAGCAGCAGCAGCAGCAACAACAACAGCAATAACAACAACAACAACAACAACAACAACACAGCAACAACAATAACAGCAACAACAACAACACCAACAACATCAACAACAATAATAATAATAATAATAATAATAACAACAACAACAGTGATAACACTAATATAGCAACAACAACAACAACAACAACAACAACAACAGCAGCAGCGACAAAGAGGATGACAGACAATAATGATATTAATAATTATAATAATGATGAATATGACGATGTAAACAAAAAAATGAGGTTAATGCCGATGGAAATGAGGACGATATTAACGACTATGAAGGACATAATAATGATAGTAATTGTGACAATAACACTGATAATTACGGTGATAATAATATTGCTAATACCACAAATGTCGTTAGTGATAACTATAATAAGCGAGCATGATGTTGGTAATAATAATAATAATAATAATAATAATAATAATAATAATAATAATAATAATAAAAATAATAATAATAATAATAATAATAATAATAATACAATTGTGTATAAATGATTTGTGGGAGTAAGCATCCACATGAAGAAACAGGTTCACGAATTGGCGGGAGAAGACAGAGAACAGAATAGTACTTGATTAAACTACTGCTAGACCTGAACTAACTTTATTTACAAAGGCGGTATACAATCAAGGCGGTAGATCCCGCCCCCACAGATTTAATGACTCTATTTTACTGTGATTGGCATCCTCTCACAATGTACATGCGCTGAGTAGTATAGGGGGTATCGGAGCGTTATATTGTGACGTATGGGGATCTTTCATATTACAATTATTTTGTACGTACACAGCTATAATCATGTTGGGAATGATATAAATCATCGTGTGGATAGCAGCGACTGCGGCAGCGATACCAGCGCAGTAGTATAGGGGGTATCTGAGCGTTATTGTTCTTTTCGTTGGAATGTGGTTTTAGCCAATCAAAACGCTCCATTTCAGTCGCTATTGTTTGAAGAACAATGGCGCTCAGGGGCACACGCATTCTAGAGAACAATGACGACTATAACGCCACTTTTTCTCGATAACAATGACGCACAGCCACACACGTAGATTCTGCAACACTGTGGAATGTTCTATTATTTTGAATTAGTTAACCCTTAAAAGTTTAAAAGTTGTGTATTTTACGTTTAAATGTAGTGGCGGCGCTCCCCCCTCCGTGGTTATCTACCGTTGTAAAAATAATAGAGTTTGATGAGTGATAATAGTAAAATAGTAGAGAGTGATAATAGTAAAAAAAATTGAGTTTAAGAGGTGGTCTGATAATGGAGGTCGTAGGAGGAGGAGGAGGAGGAGGAGGAGGAGGAGGAGGAGGAGGAGGAGGGAGTATGAGGCTGAGGAGGGGTGAGGAATTACTGACCGATATTGATGTTTGAAAATAATTTGACTGTTTCGTCAGTAACGTTATTAGTAAACTATTTTTTTTGTATATTTTGAAAACGTTTTGACTTTTAACCATCATTACGCACAAATTGTTTTTAAATACTTAATATTGCATTTGCAATAACGTCAGTCGTTTTAGATTTTGGGAACAGTGACGAAGTGCGCGATATCGGTGTTATTTTGAAAATGTTAACTCTTAAAAGTTGTGTATTTTACGTTTTAATGTAGCGGCGGTGTACCACCCCCCCCCCCCCCCCCCACCCTCCGTGGGTATCTACCATTGTAAAATAATAAGAGAGTAATGTAACAAAATAGAGTTTAAGAGGTCGTCTTAATTGGAGGTCGTATTATGAGGCAGAGGGAGCATGAGGTTGAGGGAGTATGAGGAATTACGGTATTGATGTATATTTTGAAAATAAGTTGACTGTTTCGTCACAAATGTTAATTTATTAGTAATCTATTTTTGCTGAATATTTTGAAAACGTTTTGACTTTTAACCGTCATTACGGACAAATTGTTTTTAAATACATAATATTGCAATAATTAATGTTTTAGATGTTTCACGATGGTTAAAATGTAGTCATTATGTCTCTGAGTGCACCGTGCATTTATAGAATTGTATGTAGAGCGTACTTATGCTAAAAAGATTATTTTTTGCTTATGATTTAACCATTACTGCCACATTAGCCATGAGATCGGTCCTTAATCGAGATACAAACATGTCACGTGTTAAGGAATACTATAAGAATGTACCACCCGTCTCGTTCTAACCACGGGATATTACAATGTCGTCGCCGAGAGTTAAAAAAAAATCGATAATAATGCGTGCAACCACTCACCGGCTATGGCTGTTTACCGGGACGCTTAAAGATACGACAATTAAGAGCAACATTTTGAGCGTAGTAGCATACTCATAGATGTTCGTTTACTACAAATATAAATGTATCCTTTTGGCTACCACCACCACCTCCACCACTACGACCTACACCCAACACCATGCATTAACCCCACCACCAACACCCAGCCGCCAACCCATAGCGAATTTCTTCATATTCATACTTGCATCTTTAGAGAAGGCTATCTTTGAAAATTTATCATCGGAATGACTGACTCTGACAGCTATCCATTTGTCTAGACATTGTGGTCGTAATGTGTGAGAGTGCTGGTGTCTGAAAAATGGCATATAGGTTGGAGAGGGTATGTCAATGAGGATTTAATAAAGGTCTCGCTCGTATGCACATGTGCTAATGTGTGATACTGCTAGTTATACGTTGTACCCTTATGCGTGCGTGCATGCCCCGGTGTGCACCCTTGTGCACATGCATGCACTAGAAGACTATTTTTGAAAAGTTATCATCAGAATGACTGGCTCTGATGGCTATCCATTTGTCTAGACATTGCGACAGCAAACACCACCCACCAAACACCCACCACCTCCACCCCCATCATCATCACCAACACCCACCAACATCAGGACGAGCATCAACACCACCACCTTCAACATCACTGCCACTAGCACCACCACCGCCAGTACCGACATCCACCACCAACCACTAGGCACCACCACCACCACCGCATGTTGCAGATTGCGACCGCTTGTTGCGGATTGCGGGCGTATGTTGCGGATTGCGGGCACCTGATGCGGATTTGCGGGCATATGTTGTGGATTGCGGGCGCATGATGTGGATTTGCGGGTGCATGATACGGATTTGCAGGCGTATGTTGCGGAGTGACGGTGCATGATGCGGATTGCGGATGCATGATGCGGATTGCGGGCGCATGTTGCAGATTTGGGGGCGCATATTGCGGATTTGCGGCCGCAGTACATTTAATCCTATAAATGGTACAAATTCATTCCCTTTTCTCATTCCAGTTTAAACATCACAAAGTGGTTGGACGTGTAACTGCAGAGTAGTTAGGCAGTCAGATTTCTTTGAAGAACCTTGTAACTTGAATACTTGCTAGATTTATCCTATAATCAATATGCCGAGACATAAATGTTTTGAATGTGCTTCAACTTTTAATAGGTCAAATGACCTGAAGCAGCATAAGATCCGATTCCATAACGATGAAGATAGCAAAAATCTAGACAGTGAAGATGAGGAAATGACAGAGATGAATAGTGACGATGATGAGCCAGCGGAGTCGGAGAGTGAAGCCGGTAATGACTCAGCGGGGACTGAGATGAAGATGAAGGTGAAGATGAAAAAGAAGACATAGGCAATGAGGAACTATTTACCATATTCCAAAATATTAAGCAGGTCTTAGCTGCTGAACAATCAGGTTTAGAAGATGAGGATGGTGAAGTGGACACAGACCCAAATGGTGTAGGCAATGTGCCTATTTCCGTATATGCTGATGCTTTAGTTACAAAGTGTATAGACATAATGTTCCAGTCGAGAAGATTACAGAACTCTACGCTCATTAAAATAATTCGTCAGGAAATTAAAGATTTTACCGACGAGGGGTACGCATACGATGAAGCAGTCTTCTCAGCTTTTAGAAAAAGAGAGTTTCTGATCAAGAAGTACATAAGGAACCATCTAGATGCTGAGGATAATGATGATGATTCTGATGGTGATGGATCTGATCCATAAGGAATCAGTCATCGATAAAATGGATCTCGAGAACATTGACTATTTGTTTATGCTACAGGAACTATATGTTTTTATCAATGTAAAAATATGGATACAAATAAAACATTGGTTCTTTATGCGCGTGTTGATTTGATGATTGCAGATTCTCAGCCGGGTCCCCCCACATCCCTGGATATACAAATCGGAGTGCTGTTGTACTTAGTGGTGGTGGCGGTCGGTTGGCGCTTGATGAAAATAGGTGTTGTGGTGGATGATGGGGTGGGGTTAATGCTTGGTGGTGGGTGTTGGTGCTTAGTGGGTGGTGGTGCTGGTGGTGATAGAGGGATGGTGATGGTGGTGATGGTGATGGTGGTGGTGATGGGGTGATGATGGTCGGTATTGATAGTAGGTGGTTGCGGCCGCAATGTCCAGACACTGGTTAGCCAGCTATATTATTTTTGTTGTCGGGGTCTCATTGACTAGGTACTCATAATGCATTCATGCTGTGTGTACCCGGACATGGTAATTTTTCCTAGTTTTATTACCTTTAACTGGCTGACTGGCGAGGTGTTTCAGACATTCCAGCGATCTACTTCCTAGCAAAATATTTTGGAAACGATTTGAGCAAAAGTTGATGCAGACAGTCAGATTATTTTCAAAATATTCACTAAATATCATGGAAATGATTTAATAGAAAGTTTTTGCTAACACCGCAGTCAAATTATTTTCAAAATATTCGTACAACACACATTGCCGGCCTTGTAAACAAGTACGCTAGTATACCTCATCCCTCGTGCCAGGCAGCACCTCGCTAGCATACCTCATCCCTCCTCCTCGTCACTTGTTCGACCTCAGTTATGCGACCACCCCTACACTCATTCCAGGGATGTTATTTTCTGTTTTTTCAAACCTAAATCATGGCGCATTGGTAGTTTAAGCGAATAGTTTTGATACTAATTCGACATAGGAAGCTACAATTCACACTAGCGCCTTCGCGGGCACAAACTCTTAAAAAAGTGCTGTTCAATGCTACAATTTGACATAGGAAGCCACAATTCCGCTTAGTTACTACGTTAAACGATACAATGGTGCTCGTCATTATTCGTCAACGATGACGACGGTGGACATTGTTCCCACCATTTTTATAACAATTTAAAAAATTTAGTAATTAAATGACGGACGCTTTAAAGACCACTCCTTAAATACGAGATGCATGATTATTATCTATATAATATTATGCATACAACATCGCTTGGCTTAGCTATATATTACCCACATAGAGATGTACTTTGCTCTCTTTAAAAAAAAAAAAATTAAATGACTGGTAGGAAGCCGCTTAGTTTCATGTTTGAGGGTTTTAGATGAAGGTTAACGCGTTTGCATACAAATTGAAGGATTAAAAGCGAATCGTAGATGCTTTATGCACACTAACGAGGTGGTCAGAGAAAACATATTTCCCTGGATACTTTTTTAACGCGCACAGATTTTTATGCGCATAAACCATTTAACAAACCGATCCATCGCATCTAGCCCGTGAACATATCCAAGATTTTCGCCCGCATGTATGTGTCATTATATGGAGGCCAGTACGCGACTGTTTATGATAGGACGCTAGTCATCTCACGCGATATTCCTTACATTTTTTTGTAGTAGAGCGATGTAGTATAAATGTAAATGTTAATGTACATTTGGATAAAATGTGTTGTGGATTTGCGGGCGCATGTTGCGGATGGCAACAAGTATATGCACATGCCTGAACACGCATACACGCCAAAATGCATGCGTACATGTGCGGCCGCATGCGGGCGCGTGTTGCGGATTTGCGGGCTCGTGTTATGTATGTATGTATGTATGTAAATATTTCTAGAGCGCCAATTCCGAAATTAATCGCTCAAAGGCGCTTTACAAATTTTAAAGATGAAAAAGATACGTTTTTAGGCTAGATTTAAAAGGCTCAATTTTGTGACAGTTTCGGATATGGGCAGGTAGATTATTCCAAAGTTATGGATGTTGACTTGTTAACTTGTTGCGGATGGCAACAAGTATATGCACATACCTGAACACGCATACACGCCAAAATGCATGCGTACATGTGCGGCCGCGTGTTGTGGATTTGCGGGTGCGTGTTGCGGATGGCAACAAGTATATGCACATGCCTGAACACGCATACACGCCAAAATGCATGCGTACATGTGCGGCGGCATGCGGGCCATGTGTTACGGATTTGCGGGTGCATGTTGTGGATTTGCGGTGGCAGTACATATATTCCTATAAACGGTACAAATTCAATCCATTTTCTCATTCCAGTTTAAACATCGCAAAGTGGTTGGATGTGTAACTGCAGAGTAGTTAGGTAGCCTTAGGCAGTCAGATTTCATCTCACGTGATATTCATATATATATATATATATATATATATATATATATATATATATATATATATATATTTTGTAGTAGAGCGATGTGGCATAAATGTAAATGTTGATGTACATTAAGGCTAAAATGGTCAGCAGTACAAACTTTGACGGATCAGACACTGGGTATGCGCGATGTCGTTGGTGTTCCATCGACATCCGCGACACCATATACCAACGGTCGAAACACGAGAGTGTCTGTAGGCATATGATCAAGAAAACAGAACCTAAAGAGATTGTGTACACCTGCAAGGAGTGCTATTGTCCATTACCAATCAAACAGTATCAGCATGGGTGTCCTGTAATCGGTGATACTCCGACTGATATACAAAAAGCAAACATGACGCAGTTTGTTACCAAACTGACGACCATGCCTGTGCGGATCTGCGAAGACTGAGACCTATCTCAAAACACGGCCCTTTTCAGTGCCCACAAATCATTTGAAAGAGAACTCTTTATCTGTTCAAAAAAATAAAATAATGTAATAAAGTTTTTAGACACGACAACCCTCTTCACACATGCATACGCAAGCACACATTCTGATCCGTCAAAAGTGGTCGATGTACGCTACTGTTCTAAATGGCCATCTGTACGCTATTGTGTGTGGTCGATTAATGCAATGCCATTGACTAGGAACGCATTTTGTTCATATTTTTGAAAATTTTATAATTAAATGACTGCCATTTTAAAGACAAAAATATGATAGATAACACTATCTATATAATAGCATAGGAAAACTTATTGTGTACGGGTCTGATTTTTTGAAAATTTAATGACTGGAGAACACATTTTGCTCATATTTTTGAAATTTTAATAATTAAATGACTTCCACTTTAAAGAATCGACTTAAATACGTAAGATAAAATTATATATATATATATATATATATATATATATATATATATATATATATATATATATATATATATATATATATATATATATATATATATATATATATATATATATATATATATATATATATATATATATATATATACAACGTAGATCACTATAACCCGTTTAACGCAACGCTCTGATTTTTTTGAAAATTAAATGACTGGGAGTTTGTTCATATTAAAAAAAAAATGTAATAATTAAATGATTAACACTTTAAAGACATAAATATGGTAGATAAAACTAACTATATAATATTATACAACATCGATCGTCAACGATGACCATTTGCATAACAATTTTGAAAATATAATAATTAAATGACTGCCATTTTTTAAATGACTTAAACCAAGGAGGGGGTTAATGGTGACTAAACCGCCAGCGGCTTACAATCAATTATTTTCAAAATATTCGTACAGAGATATCGCGCAAGACGTTGCCTCGGCGAATATGCTAGCAAATACGTCAGCCATCCTCCTCATCCCTCGCGACACCTCTACGAGCGACCACCTGCATTTTCTTAAAGGACCACCAGGTGAATAAAGGCGCGCTCATGCACGGGGAACAATGCCGAGCAGAGGGTGGCCGAGATAGCATTCCTCCCTCCTCCTCCGACCTTCGTTATCAGACCACCTCTCTCTTACCTAACATCGTCTAATAAGAAATTAAAATTTACACAGTCAAATCGTTTTCAAAATATTCAGCAACCAATCAATTTATTCAGCGACCAATCAAAATATTCAGCAACTGATTATCATAATATTCAGCATCCAATTATCAAAATATTCAGCTACCACTCAAATTATCAAAATATTCAGCAACAAATTATCAAAATATTCGTACATCGTGCATACCTTGTAAACAAGTACGCTAGCATCGCCCTCACAATCATCCAGCAATATCAACTGAGGAGGAATGCTATATCATTCTGCCTCAACTGAAACAGACAGTTAAATTATTTACAAAATATTCGTACATAGAGCATTGCCTTGTAAACAAGTACGCTAGACCTTCAAAACCAACTTCTACTGAGCAAGAATGCTAGCCTCATCTACCTCCTACTCCTCACCATACGACCTCCCTTATCAGGCCACCTCCTAAACTCCTTCCTCATATTATCAGAACACCTCTTAAACTCTATTATTCTTTACCTTACATACCACAATGAAACGTCTGACAAACAGGATTATGAAGAAAAAATGATAATTTTTAATGTATAATTATTTATGTACTATGTTTTCTTTTTAATTATCGTGAATAAATGTCGCTAATATTTATCATAAGCAAAACGCACGTGTCAATAAAAAATACATTTATTTTGTAAAAATATGTTATTATTTCTTCGTGTTCCCTTCCCACCCCTCACCCATCCCCAATTATAGCTATTTTGATATAAAAAAAAAAAATGCGGACATATTTGAATACAGAGGAAACCATATGACGTGCTCTGTAATTGAACCCTGCGTATCAATTCCAGTTTTCTATAACTGGAATGTCATTCAAACATGGTGCGATAGTAATGTTTTGTAAACCGATGATGTTATTTTTAAGCGGTGGAGAAAAAACATGTGACCGAAATAAGGGTGTGTTCAGATTGGAAAGATAGTTTTAATGACAGCTCATATTTTAGCTATAAAAGCGAAATGCGCGCGACTAGCAAGGCATACAGCTTTTTTGAATTTGCCAAAACACGTAAAATGGAATCTCAATTATGCGATCGATGGAGAACGATAGGTTCTACGCCTATTAATTGCGGATGCATCGAATGGAACCAATATGAAGAGGTTCCAGTACGGCAACCATTTGCAATGTCATTGCGTGAAATCCATAACAGCTGGAGAGATTATCTAGCGGATCTGGATGAATGCAATTACAACAAATGGTTGCATGCTAAGTACCAACTTCGTAATGATTGTTGTATGTGTATGTGGTGCAAACAAAACAGAAGTTATCGTTTGCATTAATTGAGATAAAAATATTTACGTTAGCAAAATAAAAAAAATAAAAAATAGTCCTCTTTTTTAAGGGGCCACCAAAAACCAAAATTATGTTACATACACCCACACACAAACGGGTGCATAAAAAAAGACGCACACACGCACGCACGACGTACATGCATAGGTGACAGGGAAAACGGGTGACAAGGGGCATCCGCATAGAACCATGCGCGCGTCGTCACTGGCGTATCGTAACACGCATGAGGGTATGCGCAGTATGTGCGTGTGTTGGTGCATCAGGTGCGTGCGTGTGTGTGGGTACGTATACGAAAAAGTAGGACACCCTTGTGGATGATGGATCAGTAACAGATTTCCATCAATACAGACGCATTCAACCACATATTCCACCATGGGCGAAGCCTTTCGTCGTGGTACATACCAACGACATTATTAGTTCGCGAGGAAACAGGCATTGACTAAATCTAACATCGCATGACCTTAAAGCGAATGAAGCGTACATGTTTAATGGTAATATGAGTAATGCGCGAACACACCATAAATATGCATAAAGCACTCACGCACCAAAACGTGATATTATAATAATTACCCAAGGGAATTAGTACATATGTCCACTCGGCTAAGAACTAGGAAACGATACGATATTGTATCCAGAGCACAAAGCTGTACGCATTCGAAACTACAAAGTAAAATCTCCTAGCGAGTAGGTGATAATTCAATAGCAATTTTGAATATTTATAAAAACCACGTAGTACGAGACTTGAGGTACTAACACGTTCTTTCATTATTAACACATGGTATGTTTGTATCTCGATTCAAGCTTGATCTCACGGCTATTCAAAACGTATGGTTAAATCATACGCAACAAATAATCTTTTTAGCATAAGTATGCTCGACATACAATTCTATAAACACACGGACGCCTCAGAGATATAATGACCACATTTTAACCATCGTACAACATCTAAAACGACTGACGTTATTGCAAAGTATTAAAAAAACAATTTGCGCGTAATGACGGTTAAAAGTCAATCAAAATATTCAACAAAAATAGTTTTCTAATAACGTTAGCGACGTCAAATTAATTTCAAAATATTCAACAGTTTTCCTGTATGGTATCGATGAAAATGAGATATATATTCATCGGTGAAAGGGTTAACTTTTTATAACCCAGGATACAATCCAATCCATCACCACCAAGTCTTTGTTACCATTCCAACCGAACATACCATTAAAACAAGATTATTTTTAATATTTCGTTACTAATCTGTCTGGTAGCTGTTGCTAAGACAGTAACAGCTTACATACAGTCTCTAAATATTCTACAGTTTACTAATAACCTTAGCGACGAAACAGTCAAATTATTTTCAAAATATACAGCAATACCGTAATTCCTCATACTCCCTCAACCTCCTCCTCCCATGACCTCCATTATCAGACCACCTCTTAAACTCTATTATTTAACATTACTCTCTTATTATTTTACAACGGTAGATAACCACGTAAAATACACAACTTTTAAGGGTTAAGATTTTCAAAATAACACCGATATCGCGCACTTCGTCACTGTTCCCAAAATCTAAAACGACTGACGTTATTGCAAATGCAATATTAAGTATGTAAAAACAATTTGCGCGTAATGACGGTTAAAAGTCAAAACGTTTTCAAAATATATTCACACTTCAACACAAGAAAGTGAGTGTTGAAATGTGAACCAACTGGGGCCAGCAGGTTCAGAGATAAAGATAGAGATCACGACCAGAGTGTGAATGGACCCCCAATCTCTAGCTAAGCTCCACCCACACTTCGCCGTGCTGGGATTGATCGATCCCCGAATGCCCTAGCTATCAATTTCCTGAAAACTATACAGGTAAGCTGCTGAATATTGTGAAACTAATTTGACTGGACGCAGCTGCTGTCATAGGCGGTAACAGCTTCCAGTCAAATTAGTTTCAAAATAGTCAACAGAATATTTATTAAATAGTAATGAGATAAAATTCGTACAACAACGGGGCCACGTCTATAACACTTAACTATCAAGCTGGCTAAAAATGTCTCCTGCAGTGATATTGAGAATGTAAATTTTCAGGCCGAAAGAAGATTATTTATGAAAAATTACCACTGGCATGACTGGCTCAATAACCGAGCCAGCCATTCCAGTGGTAATTTTTAAGAAATAACCATTACTTGGACTGCAAAGAGACATTTTCTTTGAAAAAATTGATATTTTGTTTATCGGATTTGAGGGCTAAATGGATAGATCATCCATGGATTCGGCCCTGATCAACAATCAACCGATGAGACATGGCTCATATATATCGATCTGTGTGATATTGACCATATCGCCCTTCCTTCTGCACTATACAGTCGCGCACTATTATCATTATTGAATTATAAAGATTCGCTAAAATTACAGAGATAGACTATTGCTCCCCGAAGACACGCCGTAGCCGGGTATTCATAGATTCTTTGTTGCGTTTGCTTTGCTCGTCGATAAATATACGATTTCACCACCTCCTCTGGTACATCTCTGAAAAGGGTCCAATACAATAACACTTAATAGATGTATATCAGATAAAGGATCTCTTTGCAAATATGAATCAATATGCATCCATGAGTTCACTATTAAGATGGTCCAATATGCATATATATGTGCTCAGTATATTGCACTGTTTTCTCAAATGTTTGCAAGCGAGACTGGGCCTATTATCCTAGCGAAATCTTGATTCATTTTGACAGTGATGAGAAGAAAGATTTTAACATGATTTAAATAACACTTGTATGAACTTAATTAAATTGTATTCACCATATGACGGAAAAAGTCACGCAAAAAAACGCAACAAACGAAATTTGCCGAGATATTAATTGTTGCTAGGAATTCCCTAATGGTTTCATCGGAATTCGTTTTATTGCACAGCGATTGGTTTACATCTATGACGCGTTAATGACGTTTCATTATCGGCTGTGACGTATCAATGAAATAAATGTTATTTTCAAATATATGTAATGTAAATGAACGAGAATTTTTCAAAGCCGGATGTGTTGTTTAATATAAAATCGTGAAAATAATTAAAATGCTTAACCCTACCCCTAACAATACAGTCTAACGCTAACTAATTCCTGTCCAGGTAAGATAGAGTGTTTTTCGTGGATGTGTAGTAGGCCGAAATGTGGTAACATTATTATTAAAGTACAATATAGTGTTGTTTATTGATAACTAGAAAGCCTACGTGTGGTAAAACATTTCGGAAATTGCCCTTTTAAATTCCTAAGAAATCCCTTGCCAGCGAATAAAATCCATTATTATCTCGTCGGTCGTGTTATTTTGAGTTATTTCGTTCGCCATTATCGGCGGCACGTAAAGTGAACTCTACCCATATACTACCTTTTTCAGTAGTTAGAGCAGTAATAAATAGAGCACTATTCGATTTATTTAAGCTTCTACATGAAGATGATTGATGTCGAATCTGGATCCATTCCTGTAACTACAAATCCAATGAATGATTCGGAGGTGATTATCAAGCTATGGAACATAAATATACCAAGTTATTGGTACAGAGAGATACCAACAGTTTTCGAGATAATAGGTGTTCTATTGAATATAATGCTGATAATCTACTTCATTATGTCGAGAAGGTACCGGAGACCTATATTTACCATCCTCACAAGCTTAGCTGTTATGGATACTTGTGTATGTCTTGGGGGAGCATTGTATGTGTTTATATTGCCGATAATGGTGGCACCAGATTTCGTGTGTCAGCTAATACTGTTCACAAGTATGACGGGTTTGGTGGGTAGTGAATACCATCTTATGCTCTTTGTGGGAGTCCGACTCTATCAGGTCATGTCACCTTTTAGTGCTAGGGCTTCTATTACAATCGGCTTGATGGTTAAATGCTGTGTAACTATTCTGTTGTTATCCAGTTGTAGCTCCCTAGTTTACTCCACATACTGGCATGCAATACCCACAGCTATTGATGGAGAAGAGGTTAGAGTTTGCAGTTTTATTGGTGACAGCTATTCCAAAGATCTAGCATATACTGTCATCCTGTCTTATGTTCCTTGTGTGTCAGTATTCCTACTCCATGTGCTCAAATATTTTGCCTACACCAGATCAAATAGTTTAGTGAACTCTGAACAGGAACGAAGGAGCCCAGATGCTCGTATTGCCGTCTTACTGATCACACTGTTTTATATGTGGTTGCTTCCACCAATGACATACAACATAATACACCATGCAATTATTCCTGATTATGACACTTCTAGAGATTACGCGTTCTTGATTCTCGCGCACGTGCTGCATGCTAACAGCATCATAAACCCATTAATGTATGTTCTGGCCATTAAATCAATTCGCGATGAAGTAATTAACTTATTTTGTTCAACAGGGAAGAAAACTTAAACATACTGATACCAGCCGTTTCTTCTAATCGATATTACGTAGTATGTAAGATGGTCACGCCTTAGCTGAAGCGGCTAGCGGATACCTGCTAAGCGTCCTCTCAGACTGATTCTTGGTATCACAGGTTGACATGAAGGTTAGCTTTCCCCAGCAACGTACCCAGATAACACATGTTACAGCACAGCTACTGGACATGTACTGGCACGGTACCCTGCAGTATCAGTGTTAGTTAGATGGCTGTATGTGACCCTGTGTGACGTCAATTTTATTGTTGAACCTGAAAGTGCATCCGTAGAGGAGTCCAAAATCACTTATTGCCACTTTCAAAAGGTGTCCATTATAGCCGCCATCTTGAGTTAAAAATGCCCGCAATTTCCAATAAATTTACAACGTAATATTCCCACCAAAAGCTACACAGGCCCTAATATTCCGGTATTTTCTCCCTAGAAGTGGTAGAAATATGTTCCCATTACTAATTGTCCACTTACCCCGTTGTCTGTGGACATAAAAATTCATCCCACAACCTTTATGCATCCGGGTGTTTGTCCGTTTGTCCATATACCCACTCATGAAAATTCATTTCAGAAGGATAAATCTAGAAATACAGTGTGGATTCGCTTCAAATGTGCTATTTTAATATGATGGGCTTGCTAGAGTTAATAAACTCTATTCATTCATTAATTAAAGATATACTTGGAAGCACACCTTATTCTTTCTCATTGCCATTTTAATATCTCATTCTAAGGTGTGGACTGTCTATTCAGCTTGGCGTCTTATCGACCAAAACCGCCACTCGCACAATGGGGCACAACATCATGCATGGAGAATATGCTTGGACAATAAACAATCTACCTGCTGGCCACTGAAGCAGAAGATTCTGCGCATCCTCTGGCCAGTGAATTGGAAGATTTCCAGCAGGGGGCAGAATGATGATCTTTTGTGCTATCTGATGAGAAAAAGATTCCTATATATTTTCCTATCTATTGATATGAGATGTTGGGAATATTCAGAAGCGATGCCGCATATAGAACACATGTTGAATCCATTCTATTGAAACGGCTAGATAACGGTGCTAATTGGCAATATTGGAAACGTCAGCCCCCTTCGATCTTCATGTCCAGCATTCAACAATACAAAGAAATGAGGAATGGTCAGTATTCTCTTAACGCCTTTTACAATCAAGAGAGAATGCCAGAGGGCACACTTATTATTTGGTGAACTGGTAGGCATTAGCTGGATAATGGAACGGCAACCAAAGGTTTCTTTGTTGGTCTATTGGGTTTCAATATATAAACTATCAACTTTGGCCAGCAGGAGAGTTCTGGAGTCCAGCTTTAAATGGTGAGTACTTGGCCGTAAAAGGGCGGTTTGCGGATTTTTAGACTTTGTCAGTTTTGTCATAAAACCTGGTTTTGAGAATGATCGGCTAGCAAGAAATAGTAACTGAAAATCATTTTTACAAGTTACTTCAACTTTAGTAAGAGAAGAATATTATGTGAATTTTTCTTAAGTCAATGTGACAATGATTTTCAGGTTAATTATGTTTATTTTGGGCCAGATTTTATTACCGTGTGCGCTCCATACAGGACTGCAATATAGGTGTTTCGAAGTTTCAGATTCGACAATAAACGTATCGACCGGCGCTAGAGGGCGTGGCTTGAGCTCTCATTCTAGCTACTATCTCCAGTTATCGTCACAATATTAGCCTTGTCAACCCTCAACTGCCACCATCTAATTACTATCTCATTGGAATGGGTTGCTTTGGATTTCATTTCATAAACATCCATTCATATTTGCTAGAGTTACCCCCCACAACACAACACCCACCCACCTTACGCCCACTCACCCCTGAAATTGTTATGTTCGTCAACAATCCGGTTTCAGCCGGATAAAAAGAGACAGTTATTGCTAATATAACTTCATTACGAGTAAATAAGTTCTATACATTTAAATTAATATTAATACATTTCATTGTTATTATTTGATATTCACATAGTGTCCGCATCAGAGATGATATATTCAACAAATGTTGGTACTGGTGAAGAGATTGAGCTCGGCGCCTTAAGACAGACTGCAGATGATCCTTCTCTACAACTATATGAAGGCTGCACGCCTGTACGAGAGAACATGTTAAAACAGAATCACCAAATGGGTGCCCGAAAAAAGCTCATAACATATGTGAATCTAATATTAACATTACAATATTGCTGCATTGCTGGCATGGGTTATGTCTGCAACAACTAGAGATAGATTGTTAAAGCTGAACAGTCATTATGAAATTAAGAACTCGTTTTAGTTAACAAAAAGTACGTGAATTAATTATTCATGTTTGCGATTTGTATCAAGTAATCGTCCGCCATTTTGTTTTGGGGCGGACATTTTCCTTGCCACACACTTCCAGCCTAATAAAAGGAATCGCCAAATCTAAATTCGTCCCAGTTCACCTTTTGATGTATTGTATGTAAGACATCTAGCGAGCACCCAAATATCAATGTTTCGCCACATAATATACAGAGAAATCACGAACTGAGGACCCAAAAACCTTCTATCCCATCCGGGATGAATATCAACACAAAATTGGATATAAATGTGTATTTATTCTCTTCTCTCAGACCAGCATTTCCACCTTGCACGAACTCCAGGACATTTAGGAAATGCCAACAACGCTGACGTCATCGATCTGTGTGTAGATCAATGACATTAGTTTATTTTCATGCCAAAGATGCTCGTGCTAGGCAAATAGTAACGTCTAGTCTGCTGAGCGACTTTGTAATCCGCACCGAGATTTTATGAAATCTCAAATCTCAGAAACTTGAACTCCTGTTATAATAGGGGAGCATAGGACAAAGTGTAAGCATCTTCATATACTATGCGTGATTTTAGAAATAAAAATATTGTGGTTTGGTGATAGAGGACTAATAAGCATCTATAATATACCCCATCCCTCGTGATACACACACACACGCACGAACACATAGACACACATGTGTACGCATGCATACACACACTCACTCACGAACACACCATTGCCGCTGGCGTGGCCACCGCCACGACCATCGCTCCTAACACCGCAGCCACGACTACCGCTGCTAACAACGACAGAACCACCAACATTAACAGCTACGATCAGTGATGGCGCTGTAGCTGTTGTAAAAGATACAGAACCACGGTCACAATTTCAACCAGCAACACAGCCAAAAAAACACACACAGTAGCAAACACCACCACTCCTGCAAGAATCACACCACCACTACCATACCTTCACCCGCACCACTATCACTACCACCACCAACCAGTGCAACAAGAAAAACTAAATTGCGCCATCAGAAATCCCCACACTGTTGACAGATCAGATTTTGACGCATGACCAATTGCTCCCCAGCCCCTCATCTCTGAGATAATGATATGGATAACTCATATAACAAATTGGGTTGAATTTCACTGAACGATTTTGGACTACATATCGCAAAGAACGAGATGTTTATATGCAAACTGTTGATTACGGCCCTGGCCCTAGGATACACATTTCCCATAATGAGAGGGCAAATTTGTCATACGAACTATCTTCCTCTAATACTTGCTTTCACCGTTCACACAGAGAGCCATAAGTGGCGCTGCCATTTTCCCCGTAGCTGCCCATTTGACCGTGAACAACACAGACATGCGAATCTTCACACTTTAGCGGTATCATTTGTTTGCCGCCATACGGAGCCAAATATAAATGTTCTCATGTAATCTATGGGTAACTCACATAACAAATCTGTTTGAATTCCACCAAACGGTTCTGACAGAGAAACGGCAAGCCAGACAGCAAGACAGACAGCAAGACAGCAAGACAGACAGCAGGACAGGCAGGCAGGCAGGCAGACAGGCAGGCAGGCAGGCAGGCAGGCAGGCAGGAGGTATACCTTATAGGTGCTTAGCTGCAGATCGCAGCTCAATAAATCGCCATTTCCTTGGACAGTTACTCAATCACAAACGCATATTCCGGGAAATATCTAAATCCTACTCGATTTGGCTAAAATCTTAACACAATGAAGAAAGCTGCCATGCAAGAGGATTAGCAGACTTTGGCCATATTCCTGATCAAGGAATCCGGATCCAGATCACATAAATACTGGATCTGTGGATATATCGGAAACTGATAGTCTGATTTGACTCAAACTTTAACACAGAAAAAGACGTGACCTTAATCTAGGATGACAGTACTTTGGCGTGATGCGAGAAAATCCGTAAAATCCGGGGAATAAACAAATCTGGAACCTGCACCTACTGAGGCTATCTCAAGCTTGTTTCAACATGTGCGGGATAACTATCAACCACACCCAACCTCAGTAGTAGTAGTAGTAGTAGTAGTAGTAGTAGTAGTAGTAGTAGTAGTAGTAGTAGTAGTAGTAGTAGTAGTAGTAGGTGGTCATGGTCGTGGTGGTGCTGGCGGTGGTGGTACTAGTGGTAGTTGCACTGTTGGGGTTCGGGGAGGTGCTGGACAGTTGGAGTCTTGTTGGTAATGTTGTTGTTGTTGTTATTGTTGTTATTGTTATTGTTATTGTTGTTGTTGTTGTTGTTGTTATTATTGTTATTGTTATTGTTATTGTTATTGTTGTTGTTGTTGTTGTTGGTGGTGATGGTGGTGGTTGTTGTCGTGGTGATGTTGATAGTGCTAGTGGAGCGATATTGATAGTCTTAGTGGTAATGGTACAGATAGCTCACCACACACCAAACCACATCATTTTGCATTTTACCAAAATCGGCCCTTGCCAATTATAATGTATGTGTACATATTACCCTGATCTCCCCTTCATTACTGTGAATTCTTATCAGTGGCTCGGTGTGCAACTCTGAAATCATGCGTCTTATCGCCGTTCTATCAGATACAGATATACACACATTTTAGAGGCAGTATTTCCGCGAATATATTGTTTAGCGCTCATTCGCATTGATATACAAATAAACTAATTGGATTGAATTGAATTGATCTACACATAGATCAATGATGTCAGCGTTATTGATATTTCCAAAATGTCTTGGTGTGTGTGCAAGGTGGACTAGCTCGTCTGAGAGAGAATAAGTACACATTTATATCCAATTTTGAATGGATATTTATCCTGGATGGGATAGAACGTAATTATAAACATATTCATTTCATTCTTGTGTCCTCAGTTCGTGATTTCGCTGTATTTTAAGTGATGAAACTTTGATATTGGGTGCTCGCTAGATGTCTTATATACGAGGCATAAAAAGTGAATTGGGACGAATTTAGATTTGGCGATTCCCTTTATTAGGCTGGCGGTGTGGGGAAAAGAAAATGGGCTCCGCAAAACAAAATGGCGGACGATTACTTTATACAAATAGCAAACATGAATAATTAATTCACTTACTTTTTTTTTTTCCAAATTCTTTTTATTAATTTCATACTGACCCTTCAGCCTTAATGTGACGAGTAGAGTAGCAGTTTGTCAGGTGTTACAGAGAAGGATCCTAAGTCTTGGACAAGAGATTATATTTTGTGCATCAAATCGAAATCTTGTTACGCCAAAGATCTTATTATTATCTTGGACGTTTGGGCAGGCTTCATGTCCCATTGAAATTATACGCGTATTTAACGGATTTGGTCATGGTACATGTAATGAAATCATAGAGAAACAGAAAACAACAATTACAGAGAAAGCAAACAGTTTGGAGAATTTTCTTCCTGAGTCATTATCACTAGGTGTGTCATTTACCATTTTATTTGATAACACCGATATCAATGAAGAGACACTTACTGGTGGTGTCACCTTGCATGGTACTAGTGGGAGTCTAATGCAGGAAAAATCACCACAATTTCCACAAAAGACTGATATATTATCTATGTCTCGTACAAAACACCGCTTCTTTAAATCATGGGAAAGTGACACCTCTTACTATGCTGGAAAAATGATTCCTCTTACACGAGTTCCAGATACAGCAACAACATCCAGTGCTTGATGATAAAGAACTTCGATACACCCAGGACAGGAATTTCGCATTGATATTGCAGCACTTTCCAAGTGTAATCGGAATTTCAGCTCCATCATCTGAAGAAATAGTTAATAGAGGTGGGACGATATGGCCCCTTTTTCACACCTATTTCTTTTCTTCTTTTCTTTGTTCTCCCCTATGTTATTTTGACACCATTTTCCGTTAATTTATGCCGCCGTTTGTGTCCGTTTTCCTTTGAAAAATGTCCATATCTCCGCCATTCTGATTGGTTCTTAGATGTAGAGGGTGTCCATAAGCCCCTCCCCCTAATTAAATCACGTGACTTATGCCAATCAATCAGGTGAGCTTAATGGAAATTAGCACAATGATTATTGACAAGGGTTAATGCATTGTGTATGGATGATTGACAGGGTACATGTCGGGACTCGTATTTTCCGGATTCTGAGAACTCATTAAATCGCGGAGCCCCGCCCCTCGTTAAATCACGTGCCTTCTGTCATCCAAACAGGTGAGCTTAAGGGTAATTAGCGAGAGAGGGCATGGAAATATCGGCTTAGTCCAGTTGCACTCACATTGACTGCATCAATATTGGCTTAGTCCAGTTACACTCACATTGACTACATCAGATGGATTCATCTATAGGACTCAAAGGTCTGGTGCATTAAAGAAATATGCAAAGATACAGGAACAAACGTACACAATGAATGTATGATCAAAGATGCTGTGGCCATACTTCAGTTTGATTCATGTTCCATAACCATGGGGCGAGCTGGTTGCACAACTATTCCAAAAATGTATAGTACCACATGTGTTTAACGGATTTATAACAGGTCAGAAAACAAATCTGGTAGATTTGTAGCTGATGTTTACAAGTCCATTCTATAAAAACATGCTAAACGTAGTTCTGTGGGAATGACAGCATAAAAATATCTGGCAGAAACAAAAACCTCAAATCATCAATGCTTTATACAATATCTAGCTGGTGGATGGGACGAAATGCCCCTAATGGATTTCCAGGCTAAATAGTGGTCAACCACAAAGTACATTGCTACTTTATCAGGAAAACGGTTCTATGTGACAAGATATGAAAGACGCTTTATGATGGATGGCAACACTGGAATCTTTTGTGCTTTCATGAAAAGGCAGATGCCAGAATGATCTTCCAAATAGAGTACACAAGCACTCGAGGACACAAGAGCATACAGATAATTGCATGTCTATAGACTAATAATCTGTATTTCATATATGTGATCAATTCCAACACAGAACGGCGTCTGATTTTATAGCATAATTATAGATAAAGAATCACATTCATAAAAACTATCTATATCGGACATCTGTTTTTCGGGGACACCAGATGATGGTTCTTTTAAGACCGGCGTACGTCTAGCTCTCTTAAATAACACCACCTTGTGCTCCCATATGCTATTCACTATGGTAAATTGTGTCCCTAATAGACAAGTTTTACTGATCTGTTTAAAACCTATATAGTATTTGCTATATATTAGTACTTCGTAATAACGATAATTATGCTACACTACCTACAAGCATCGTCGATCTATGACAACTTTTATTCTTAGTATAAATCATTTGATTGTTTGATTCATTGAAGTAAGTGAGTGATATAAATGTCCTCCTTTAGATGCATATTCTCCTAAGCATATTTTCAGTGATTGATGTCCTACGCCACACTGTTCTCCGTTCTGGCTCCAAAAAAGAGGCTATACATAGATATTTAAGGGACGTGAAAAGGGAAATAACAAATGATGTTTATTGGTAATTTTATACAATATTAAATAAACTACCATATGTAAAATATGGAAATGAATCGGGAATACTTGAGAAAAAGCATTTACTAAATCAAGAAGTACTTAGCTTGGAGCGAATTAGTGACCGTGCTGGTGCTTCACACTCTGCCATGTGTCAACTTAACCTAGAGCCAATTAGTGGTGATTCTCACTCTGCAGTGCGTCAACTGCGTGTGCAGGTATATCGCATAGGCCTTCCTGAATATAACGAAAGCACACTTGAATATTGTTTTGTAAGCGGTATGAATAGTATTTTCTATAGGCGCTGATGTAGGGCGATTAATTCATACTGCTAATTCACTATTGATCCTTTTGAAAATGTTATATTTGGAAGTCACTTTCTTGTGGAAGCAACAAGCTATTAACAAGTTAACAAGTTAAGTCAAAATGATTTAAAAATACACTGCTGGTTTCTAAGGTCGAAATATGATGCCCACTGAATATTTAGAAATTTGTGTGATTGAATGTAGACCATGTCTCTGGAAACAACAGCTCTCAGTCAAATTATTTTAAAACTAGACAGTATTTTACCTGTAGGAAGTGGTGGCTAATCAGCTTAATGCGAATATAACCGAGCTTATATGACCGGCTACAGCGGATATTATTTATTCGCTCTGCCATCACCAGAGTAATTGGTTTCCGCAAGAGTAACATAAATGGTATTTAGCTGCTTTTTTCCAATTATTCTGATTTATTTCTGTTTATTACTATTGCCTATGGGTTGATTATTATACAAAGCTTTCATTGTAGAGCATATGTTAGTTCCATGATCCTTTCCTTTAATATTGATATGAATGATGAACGAAGCTAGAAAATGTTTAAAAACCGAGTTAACAACATATTTTGATTATTATGCATCACCTTAAGATGGAATTCATGTTGATTATATACAAAAACCGATATTCAAGCAAATAACTGGCGGCCATTTTGAATGCAAGATGGCGGCCATAATGGAACCTTTTGAAAGTGGCAACAAGTGATGTTGAACTAGGGTTGTACTTCGAGATTCAACAGTACAGCTCATATCACACAGGGTGTTCGGATCATATGCAGCCATCCATCTATATAGGCAACGCTTTGGCCTTCAATCCAAATTGAGTTAACGAACTATCTGCCCCGGAACCGTCACAGAATAATGTTCCTCCTTGAATGAGAAATCATAATAGATTAGATGTTTTGAATAGAAGAGAGCATGACAGTATCAATGAAGTAGAAATATACAGCAAAAGCCGTTCGAAACTGAGGCACCAAACCTTTAATTCTCTTACATTATGGATGAATCCTATTTTAGCTATGCCCCGCCCATCTAGCTAACATCTAACTATTCTTTGGTGCCTATGCCATTAACAACACCCAGTCAAATTAGTTTCAAACTATTTAACAACATGTTTTTTAAATAGCAAAAACATACAATTAGTACAATTCACGGACTATTCAAGTTTCATGACGGAAATAGATAAGTAATTCATTTCGCATTTTGATTGTGACGTCAACCTACATATGACGTAATATATTATATCATTATATACTTAGACGACAGATCAAATTCATTAATTGTCATGTCAGATGATCTGCTCTATTCCTTTCCATTTTATATCAGTATCATATATCACTTATAACAAACAATGGTGGTTTGTACTACACACACAATTACACGATTATATTTACTGAGATGGTCAGGAACTGCTGGATCCAATGTAATTATTGCCTCTTTAAATGAAATCTCACCTTATCTCATACTAACAATTCATGTGATAGAATTTGCAACCAATAATCCCACCCTGACCTTTTAGCTTCTTATCATGCCGACAATGAAAGATATTCAGGCTTTAGTAGCTAAATGTTGATACATTTCTACAAACATGATTTACTTTACAGTCAATGACAAAAAACCTAGCGTGTCTGCCTCGGTATATACACTGTCATAAAGGTGCCAGCTATAGTGTGGCAATGTGGTATAAAAGCAATTATACAGGTGAGCTGTTGAATATTTTGAAACTAATTTAAGTCAAATTAGCTTCAAAATATTCAATGGGGACGATCACTATTAAACATTTACTCGATATTACAAAGCAGATAATTGTGATACCGATAAGGGGATGTGACAGAATATGAATGATATAGAATCGATAAACCATAATCTATTGGTGCAGTACAACATTTGGGATGAGCATCCCTTTAAAGTGATATATAGGCAAAAAGAGGGTAGTTAATTGCTTGTATATACTGGTCCATTGACCAGCTGCAAGTTCTATTTGGATTTAGCTGCTTCATTACAGAAACGCATGCTGGTAGAGAACCTCAACAGTCCAGCAGTCAAACTGAAATCTTTTATCCATCCTTGCACTGGGGTACCGAAAATAGTTTTTTTCTTCATGTTATGTATTTATGAGCACCCACTATCAAGAATCTGATGGATGGCAAGCTTGAATCATTACATATTTTGAAAAAAATAGTTCGTTTCCATGGCAGCCATTGCAAAAATTATAAAATAAGAGCAGTCAAATATATAGATGAGCCATTTCACAATCTTGGTGTCTAAACATATGTTTAGGGCATGCCCTATTGACTGAGGTCATGCCATTGTGATTTCAAGGGTAAAGACATTGTGAACATATATGGTCGAGCTAAAATGGATTTATTTTCGAATAAATTGCAATAAAATCGCCATTATTGAGGTATGATCAGTTGATGTTCTCAGTGTGTTTCCTTTGCTATGGTGTTACGAGCCGGGTCTCTGATGCTGTACTCCACATTCTTATCGATAATTAAGTCAATGCTATTCTTTCAGTTTCATAAGTACATAAGTCCTGGAATTTTCTATTTGTAGACCAAGGGAACAGCAAAACCATAGATGATCAACTCAGTGATAAGTCTCTAGTCCTGATCCAGATGCTTCATTGGTATCTTTACTTGCAGCTACCACATTGATATTGCTGTTGTCTTAGCCACCCTGAGGTCACATCAACTGTGATAAGGGCATAGATTCCAGCCACTCAAGATAGTTCATATGCATTCATGATCATCTCACCAAATGTTACAGATCTACCAATGTTGGCCTCATATGGTGAGATTCTACAATTCCCTATGTTGATTATGCCCGCCGCATTAGGATGTACACTCTTTAATGGATTGTTTGACTTCAAGCAGGTGCCTCAGTTTTACCATGCTCTTTTGCATCTGCTGGCACGCATAACTTCATTTCCTTTTTGTGAATGGTTTCCATTTTTGTCTCATGTTGGTACTGTCTAGGACATATCTTTACCAACACCAAAATAACAGACCACCTTCTGCAACCAGGGTATCAACACTGCAGCCAATAAATACGTGCATTCGTCCAGGATGTTGGTGAATCTGCCAGATTTTGTCCAAGATATAACAATATGACCCCCATAATTGTATCTGAATCGGATGGTTTCATTTCACTAACTGGTGCGTTTAAGAGAAGAAGTGATGTCAGTTCATTGCACGAGTTTGTTCTCTGGCCATTCATTTGCTGAAGCCAGTTCATTCCTGAACCATGGTCACCTCAATTGCTTCTGCAATGATGAAGATGTCCTTTGCTTTAGCCTTTGCTTCGACCAGGCGATGTATTGATAAAACAGATTTCTTTGCTCACTCTCCTGCGGTATGTCTAGTTTCTTTGGACTTGCGAATCTATGGACCTTTCCAGTTTTAGCTATGCGCCCACCCATCTATAACTTAGCTCCACACACACTCGAGTTGAGATCGATCGATCACTGAGCTCCCTGACTATCGATTTCCAGAAAAATATACATGTAAGCTGTTGAATATTTTGAAACAAATTTGAATGGGTGCTGTTGCTGCCTACATATATAACCATCTTTTGAGTAGGTCTTTCGACACGCGAGCAGCTGATCTACAAAATCTTACACTTTCCTCATATGTACACAACACTCCGAATTCTTGATAACAATACCAAGCACTACCTGCAGAAAAGTTTGGAATGTAAGATAGAGGTCTGTGATCACTTTGTACAGCATTCGAAACCTGTCCTTTACACCTGACTGCAGGGTGTCACTTGCATACCCCTGTCCGCCTTAAACCTGCACATAGCTTTCCTTGTTGAAGGGATGTGATTCCAGTTCTTGCTGTATATACTTTGCAAGTCTACCAATAGACAGTTCAATTTAAACCACATCCTAACTAGCTACCACCTTGAAAACGTCTTGAGCTCTACTACGACATGCTAGAAGACTTGCATCCTGCTCTGACAGAAGCTCTTCGCTGATATGGTTCAAGTCAAAGATCACTGCCTTGCAGAAAACAACATTTCCCACAAAATTGTTGTTTTGTTCATAGGTATTGATGTAATTTCCATACTATACGCTTTATTGCGCTCGCCACATGCGTTTGAGGGCATTGCGATTAGGCGTGCATGCATGCATGTATTCGTGCGTGCGTGCATGCATGCGTGCGTGTATGTGCATGTGTGTGTGTGTGTGCCTGTGCTACCCATACGTCGCTACTATTTGGAATGTAGATCTATTGACAGGTGTGCTGATTATTGACAGTTGTAATGAGCCATGAAACCGTTAGGTGTGAGTCCAAAACGAGGGCATGCAACCAAACTTGGTCAAGCAGAACTGCTGCCCATAGATCCATCCGCTGTTCGAGCTGTAGATCAATTGACAGTTGTACCATGTGAAATGGTTAGTATGGGGTTGGTCCAAACGAGGTCACGTGACTCATCACAGCCAAGCCGCCTGTACCATCCACCACTGTTTGTTTTGTAGATCTATTGACGCATGCCGGCGATGATTGACTAGTGTAATGAGGCGTGAAACAGTTAGGGGGTGGAGCCAAGCAAGGTCACCAGACCCATCGTGGTCAATTAGAACAGCTGACCATACCGTCACCACTGTTTAGGTTGTCGATCTCTTGATGTGTGCCGATGATGATTGACAGGTTCAATGAGGCATGAAACGGTTGGGGATAGGTTCAAAACGGTGTCACGTGACTGCTCTCAGTCGGTCAGAACAGCCGCCCATACCGGCGCCACTGTTTAGGCTGTAGATCTGTTGCCTGGTATAATGAGGTGTGAAACGATTAGCGGGCGGATCCATGGGGAATTTTTCAGAGTTATAACATAATCGGCCACGTGCATCTATGGCTAAAGATGCAATGGGGGTGTAGATCATAAGCAATGTTTTAGTGGCGTTTTGCAGTCAGAAAAAGCTAGATCTACTTTCTGAAGAATCGATTCACTCTGAGGTTTTGAATTTTAAGCCTTTTAGAGCATACTTGTGATGTACTCTCCCATGCCTCATCAGACAGGAATGTGCATGGCCGATTGTGTTATAGCCCTGTAGAACTACCCATGGACCCGCACCTCATTGCACATGCCAATCATCTTCAGAGGTCGTTAATAGATCTACAACACAAACAATGGCGACAGTATGGGTTACTGTATATATTTACCATGAGGGCTCACATGACCTCGTTAGGGCCAACCCCTAATAGTTTCATGCCTCATTATACCTGCCAATCATCATCGGCGAGCGTCAATAGATCTACAACCTAAATAGTGGCAGCGATATGGGTGGCTGTTCTGAATGGTCCCGATGAGTCCTATGAGGTCCTTTGAACCAATCCCACCCTAACCATTTCACACCTCCTAACAACTGTCAATAAATCTACAGCTCCGGCAGTAGCAACTGTTGTAGTTGACCAAGAGGGGTCACCTGACTTTGTTTTGGACCTAACCCTAACGGTTTCATGGCTCATTACACCTGCCAATCATCGGCACACCTGTCAATAGATCTACATCCCGAGCAGTGGCAAAGGTATGGGTGACGGGTCCGATTCGCTGCGAAGGGTCATGTAACCACTCGTTTGGCCACGCCCCATAAGTTTTCATGCATGGTTACACCTGTCAATCAAAGACACACGCCAATAAATCTACATTCCAAAAATGTGGCAACGGGATGAGTGGCTCTTCTGATTGGCTGAAAGTGTGATGACATCCCCTCATTTGCATATTATGTCACGCCACATGCCATATATATGGTCAGTGTGCGGGGCTTTTTTTAAAAATCGATTAAAAAGACCCCGCCCACAACCCTGATCGTGTATGCGCATATAGGCGTGGCGTACTATGCGAATGAGATGACGTCACGACCATAAAAAATCAGGACAACCGCCAATCACGTCGCCCTACTACTCCGCTGGGTCGCGCTCCAGGATGGATTGAAAAGACAATATCCCCAGCATGGTTATGATCTATGCGCTATAATGCTCACAGTGAAACTAATTTGTGTACAGACGAATCAGCCTTGGAATGGATATAATTTGTTTCTGAGCTGATAGTTTAACTGTATTGGACTGCAGATAGACAATTTGTCTCTGATAATGTATATACTTTTAAGGCAATAGGCCTATTTAGGATTATGAATGACCGGGAGAAAATTATCTCGCGCCTAATGAGTAGTAATTCCCCCACCTACCCGTAAATTGGGTAACAAAGAAAATGGATACATCAAAAGACACGAAACCTATTCATAGCAAACTAAATTATTTGTATATTACCATATCTGGTGATACTTCAAAGTGTTGTCTGCTGTTATATTTAATGTATGAAAATTTGCCTTTCACTCTGATTTCTGTTAAATTACTGACAATATGCGTTATTTTCTGCCAATATCGAAAGTATTGAATGCGTTAAATATGCCATACCCAACCGTGACAATGCAGGTTAATAGGCCAGTACCGGACTAACACCAGGCCAGGTGTTTAACATATTTTATTCATTAAAGTGACAGATTTTCATAAAACTCTAACGTTGATAAATTTTTTGTTAAAGACATGAATTTTGACACGCCATAAAATTCATGGTATAACGTCATCGCGTGAATTGTCGTTCATATGGATTTAGATTACAGCATACATGTTTTTTAGATTAGAAGACACTAGAGGCCGGTTATCAGCACGAGTGCAGTGTTTCCCCTGCATCTCATTAACATGGTGGTCTCTGAATGAGCTGTTGTGAACTATCAATCATCAACAACAAAATATATTCACGAGATGACGTCATACCACAACAATCATTCACACGATGACGTCACTTTGCGATTCCAATAAGAAAAGGAAGATACAAATTTTACGTGGCGAAATGTACTATTAAGAGAGTTAGAAAATAATCAAACAATAGGCTGTATTTTACTTTATTTAAACAATAATTTTTTGTGCTTTCACCTTTCTCCATTTGTGTCCTGTTTAATCTGTTTGGCAAGTGTAAAGAGCGTGACCAACATCTCACTGTAACGAATACACGAATACACAACTACAGCTTGTAATCTCTCATAAGCTATTCTGTGATTAACAAGATCATGTTATTATGAAACAGATTCTAGAAATCTAATCTACTAAAATCTACTTTCGTGAGACATTAACCCTGTAATGAGTAATTTTCTTCAAGAAAATCAAATATTTGCATTTCCAATGTCATTTTGCATGTCACGAGAATACTATTTTTTGAAGATTTACAACTGGAAAGACTGGCTCGATTATCGAGCCAGTCATTTTAGTGGTAAAATTTCACAGATCGTCTTCTCTTGGTCTGCAAATGTACATTCCTAAACTTATTCACAATAAATGGATTAATTTTTAGCAAAGCTCCTCCCATTTCTATCTAAGTTCCTCCCAGCTCAACCTAATTTCCATCACCTTGTACGCGCGCTTGAATCGTTTCTACAGCGGCATCATCTCTCAGTCAAACTAGTTAAAAAATATTCAACGAAATTTTTTATTAAATTGAAATTTCGCCAATGACATACCCATGTCCTTTGATTGTGACGTCACACAACAAGTGACATTTTCTTTATGACCTTGGCGTTTGTGTTGGCTGGGTTTATCATACGTCTGATGAATCTTGCCGCCATTGCCATACATCATTGTGGACATTCTTGTAGACCATCGACCGACCCCATGATAGGAATGACGGGGCTATAGTAGAGGGTTCGGTGAGGGTCAAAGGAGAGCGGACTAGAGTATCAATAGACATTTCCAAGTTTATGACGTCATGAATGACGTAGATAAGTACGTTACAAATGCATATTTGAAGACCGAATATACGTTGCTGTACGAGTTGTAATGTCTTCACTATTTAATAAACATGCTGTTGAATATTTTGAATCTAACTTGACGGGATGCTTCAGAATCTTCAACAGCTTACCTGTATAGTTTTTTGGAAATTAATAGTTCGAGAGTTTAGCGATCGATCGATCCCTACACGGACGAGGTGAGGGTGGAGTTAATATGCATTTAAGACGGAAAAAATCGAGTCATTTATACTGTAATTGATTCAGACGTCATCCTACAAGTCAAGTAGTTGATTCTAACGTCATATGATGGATGATAAACTGGAACGATTAATTTCCCAGTAAATTTCGATTTTATGCTTATTTGTGTGTATACATTGCAAACTATGCAAAGAGTGGATTGAACGCGGTCAACCTCGGATCCTAAAAATCGATCCTATGATGATATGTGCATTTTGTCGATAATATAAAGAAAACCCCCTGCGAAGCGATTGTAATTAGAACAGAAAGACGCCAATCACCGAGGCCTCGGTTTTGTAATTAGACAAAGGCTGATGGATCATGTCCTCTCTTTTTTTATGATCAATCAACGAGAAACGGTACTACCACGATTTGTCGCATTGTAAACGCATAAGGCCTAACTGCTGAGAAATCACATATGGATCCTTCAATACTTGATTCTTTCTATGATGATCTGAACACAACTATTAATATTCCGGCAAAATGTCAACTCTTCGTATGTGGTGACTTCAACTATAAGATAGGAAAACTAAGCAAAATAGACAAACAAACAGGATTTGCTTCGTACATTGGATCATATCGAATTGGAAAACACAACAGCAATGGAGATGTATTTGTTGCATTCATCTGCATTATGGGTTATATGCAACACACACAGTCTCTCTGCACCAGTGTCGCCATCGAGCATCACACAGGATACCACATAGCGGATAAGAAAACTAAAACCACAAAACGACAAAAGAAATCTTTAATAATTTTTACTTCATATTGCGCAAGATGAATGCATAGACGCTCACTGAGACTTAATCATAATTCCGACCACAAACCAGCAATTATGCGTTTACGGATTACGGATCTCCCCAAAACTAGCTAACAACAAGGCCACCCAGGCATCGTGTGAGAAAACAGTAATTGGGCAGACAGCCATGATTGACCACAACCGTGAACCAAACGACGCCCTAAGCAAAGTCTTTAAAATGTGTGGAGACATCATCTGCTAAAACCATAAATCTAGCCAGGAATATAATCTAACGGAAATCCTATGTTATCAATCCACATGATACGAAGCGTCTGAACAACAGAAAACAAGCGACTACGTATATATCAAAGCAGTCGAAATGACCATCAAACTGAACGAAGACAGACTTGCAACACGACCCTGCAGCAAATCAGTGAACGATTGAAAGAACGTGCCATCAACAGAGCAGATGACCTGGTAAACGAGATCACGAGCACCGAAGATTGCCGATAAATATTCAGTGCAAGCAAAGCATTACAAATTAGCGCTCCAAAACAACCATAGTCTGGGCACAATGAATGTTAGCACCAGCAGTACTATCAAAGCTTTGGGACTCCCAATGAAAGTCAAGCTAGGTATACGATGCTACACGTTATGCAATTGCAACAGCTGGACAGCTTCTAAAAACCATCAAACATCTCCGAGCCATTACAATCATCACTGGCCACACAGCCTAATATCAAATACAACACTCTACAATCTATGCTCCACAGAGTCTCTATCTGTGAGAGTAGCGCAACAGCGATGGTCTATGTTCGGACATCTTCTTCAAATACCAGAACATACGGGTGTTCAGAAAGCACGAGAACATGCAGTTGTAGGTGCGTACATGTATCAACCACGCCAAGGGCGCAACACATGAGAACTCACACACAAACACACAGGGAGACTGTTTATCGTGGCGCAACTAGTAAATCAAAAAATATATTCGATATATTTCAAATGATAATTGCTCTTGGCAGGTATATGTGTGATTCCATTAAAATGGCGAAAAGGCAGAAAAGCAAGAACAAAATTGTATATTGTATGCTTAGGCAATGCATGTGCCGATGCGAACCCAGCATTATTTTGTGTTATTTCGTTCAAAATTGCTGGTTGTCCATAAAGTGCAGTAATCACAGAAGATCTCCATAGTGGGCAATGCATAGCAATAAAAGATGGTTGCAGGTGATTTCCTATTATTATTATTATTATTATTATTATTATTATTATTATTATTATTATTATTATTATTATTACAATGGAGGAATCTGATCGGTCGCTCAACTATCTGGTATCATAATCAAATATAATATGTCACATGTTAGCTGACATCACAGTCAAAATGATGTAACTTCTCGACTTAGTGTATGTCTTTGATGAATTTGCGATATCATAAACATTCTTCTGAATATTTTGAAACTATATTATAAAAATGGGCTGATTGTAGCTAAAAATTCGTAGGGCGGCGCTAGAGATATATCCGTCCATATATTGCTAAATCACGAGTGCGAGCAAATGGATCTTTCAAGTTTATCAATCTATAATATGACATCATAATCAACTACGTTGCGCATAGGATGACGTCATAATCATTGCCGTCATGAATGACGTAGATAAGTACACCATAAACGCATAATTGAAGAGGGACAAAGCGTTGCTGTGCAAATTGTATGATTTAACTATTTAATGAACATTCTGTTGAATATTTTGAAACTAATTTGACGGGGCGTTGTTAATGCCATAAGCAGCAACATCACTCATTCAAATTAGTTTCAAATTATTCAACAGCTTACCTATAGAACTTTCTGGAAATTGACAGTCAAGCTGTTTGGGTATCGATCCCAACACGGACGATGCATAGGTGGAGCTTAACTAGGGATGGGCGAGAAATAGCTAGAACTGAAAAGGTCCATTATGTTTGTCCAGTGCCATCTTGTGACATCAAGAGAAGTTTAACGCGATGTAAGATTACTGCGGCTGTAGTAGTAGACACATCTTACATCTGCAATCAGTCCTTCTTCGCTTTTGCCCACTGTGTGTTCTGCTCGGCCGAAATACTTAGCTTCCTCATGCCCATTCTACGCCTTGAGTGCATCGAGTCCCGCTTTCTTGAGGTCATCCCGTAGCGCGCTTAGCAGATTTATGCAATGACGTCCTATCCTGGCTTTGTATTTGCTGGCTCCGAGTAGGGCGAATGCCAAGGCTCTCTGTGCTGGTGTTTCGTCTGACATTCCTTAGCACATGACCAAACATGGGCCATCTTTGCTGCCCGACTTTTACAGACAGCGGCGACGTTACACGTCTTATATAGTGCATCATTGGAAATTAGGCTGTCTGGCCATTGGTGTCCAGTAATGGCCCGTAGGTGTTTGCGGTGGCAAGCATCGAAATTCTCAAGAGCTGCCTTTGAAGCTGCCCAGCTGCTCTGTTATACACCATCAACGGTACACAGGTTGCATTGTCTAAACGTAGTCCTTTTATCAAGGGCATCTTTGATCTACGAATCCATAGCTTCCAGAAGGACTGCAAAGCTATGTTCCCCATGACGCAGCGTGCAGCAATGTCAGCAGTAATGCAAAGCAGTACGCCCAGGATTTAACTTTTCCTCTATGGTTAGCTGCAGCGAAGCGAATCTTCATTTTCTTTAGGTTCATGCTTTGTAGAGAGGTATATGTGGGTAAACTGTGTTTTGGATTCATTCATAAAGAGATTCTCAATTTTTAGTTTGTTTGCAGTTATTGGGAGAAATTCATCAAAGGGGTTCTTTTCCTCGTCTATGAAGTCCACATCGTCGGCATATCCCATCTCTAGCGGCCTGCCAGGTATTGATATAGTGGGGTAGGGTGGTGGATGGGGTGGGCGTGGTGGGGGTTGTGGAATTCGCGCGCTCGGATTTCAATGCAGTACCAAGGTAACATGTGAAAAGCACAGGGGATCAATCATCTCCCTATGGGAAGCCGTTGGTGTCTCAAACTCGACAGACTTCACTGACTTGTTTCATACTCTCATCCTGAATCTGCAAGCAGTAATCTCACTAGGCGTAGTTCGTCTTCATTGCATCTGGCCTGGCGTAGTACATCTAGGATCTTTGAGCGCTTAGTTAACGCTACAGATATGTTGAATCCCTATAGAGACATGGCGATGGCGGTCCATTTGTTCAGTAACATGTCTTTAGTTTGCTGACAACCTACGTTGATTGAAAAACATCCCATAAAACAGGCGAAACAGAAGTCGTATTTCAGGGATAATGTCTGTAGCCGACCACGCTTTGAATTTCGCATGTTGATTCGTGGTGATTGATAAAATGTGACATTCTGTTACTCTTAAGATTGAATTTGACAGGTGCTTGGATTCAGTGTAGATGTTCTAGATACTGGTGTATGGATTACTAATCACATATAACACCATGCCCATCATAAGTAATATATAAGTTATCGAAGAAACAACACCATTATCAAGCAACCGTGGGCGGATGTGTGAACGTGCCTAGCCTAATTATCATATCCTTGAAGTCTAATTAATATGCCCTCAGACTTCCAAACCGCACAGTAAAAAAACTAATGTAGTTCCATTAAAATACGTCCAGAAGACCTTATGCTGCTGATCATGATAACTATGATGAGTGACTGTGTTTTGCAGCTAAAGAAATGAAATCTTCGTGCAGTCTTTACCGCCGGGGTACGTTGTCTTAATCAGCGATAATGCTTATATAAATATGCTAATTTGAGACGTTGATCTTCCAGTATAATTTCTGCAGAAGCTTGTCATACATCTTTAAAATATTGCCTTAGCTATTGCTTGATTTTGAACAAAATTCGTAAAAAATTTACATGATTTTTCAAGAGGCCACGCTCCTGATATCATGACAGCAACAGCTCCCAATAAACCTAGTTTCAAAATATTCAACAGTGAAGGCAGCAATCATGTGACATTTAAAGATGAGATCAAATACTTGAGTGCCTGGTCGGATCCCTCTATATGCTTCATACTCGTCAAGATAATATGTTTTCATTATTTACTGAAAATTGTTCACACCTTTAATGGCTATAGGTGATTATAATCAGATCTGTTATAGTACCATCAGGGACATATTGCAGCACGATTTATAAGGCAACTGTAATGGATGAATCCGATCATGATCAAGTGTATGACGTCATAATCAATTACGTGATATGTGGCATATCGCTACAACAGTGACGCTTTAAATTAGCTTCAGAGTTTTCAACTGAATGGCTATTAAACAGTAAATCCACAAGAGAAATACAATTCGTACACTTGACGGACTATTTCAACTTAATGACGGTGTATTTCTGTCAATTATGATTGTGACATCAGCTTACATGTGACGTAATTGATACTGCCCTTATATACATTGGCATCAATTTACTAGACATATCAACAAAAAGAATTTAAATTTGCGAATCTGGTCAATGGACCTTTCCATTTTTACCCATGCCCCGCCCATCTCTAGCTAAGCTCCACCCACAACTCGCTCGTGTTGGGATCGATCGACTATCAATTTCCAAAAAACTACACAGGTAAACTGTTGAATATTTTGAAACTGATTTGACTGGGTGCTGTTGCTGCCTAAGGCAGCAACAGCGCCCAGTTAAATTAGTTTCAAAATATTCAACAGCGTGTTTATTAAATAGCAAAGAATTACAAATACACACAATTCATACAACGTGTCAGACCGTTTGAGATTTGGTGACGGTCTATACGGAACCCTTTGTGACGTAATGATTGTGACGTCATCATACATGCGCTGAGCTGATTATGACGTCATACGAGGTCTGATGATAGATGGATACTTTGGAAACGTTAATTAAACAGAGTATTATTGATGGTATCCGGATCACAGGCATGGCGATTTCTATGTTAGCCCTTCTTGTGCCAACAGCCCGGCAAAACGCTAAAAATACTACTTATATCAATTAATTGTTTTAATGGTCAACATTTTGAAGCTAATTTTAATATTAGAAGACTAGTTTTTATAAATTAAAATTTCAATTTGCAATTGGACACTGGCTAAGCAGAAATTTGAATTTTCTGGACCATTACACTTTTGATGAATGTCAATTTGAAGGATGCCAGAAATCTATTTTCTCTGTAAATTTTCGTTATAAATTTACAAAAAATACTCTTTTTGGCTGCAAAAATCAGAATCTCCTTGAAATGTATTGGCAATTAAATGGTTAATTAAAATAAATAGTCTTTCGGGTACTTTAATGCGCTGTTGACACAAGCGATTAAGATCAATCGCAGAATTGTTCATAAATACACACCGGCATGTGTCTTATTGATTAAAATCACGCATTCAAGGAGATGAAATTCTAATATATATAAGCTTCAACTCTGAATTGTTCTTATTATCAATTCTCAGAAGTTGTTAACATGCACTATTCGCTCGAGTTCTCTAAGGACGGGTAGAACTATGATTAAGCACTCAATTAGTCAGGAATTCACAGCTAATGATTCGGGTTGTTATCACACGCTCGCAGTGTTGGCAGAATATATGTTAGTAGCGACAACAGCACGTTCTTATCTTGCAAAGAGTATTCATTTATCCGATATAACAATGCAACGGATACATCGATGTGTGTGATACCGATCATGTCGGGGTTCATTCTACAATATACAAGCACGAATTATTGATATACAAGGATCAATTAAAGCACAGACTATTGCTTCCTGAAGACACTGGATAATCGGGTATTCATAGATATTTTGCTGCATTTGGTTTGCCTACTTTGGAGTATCTTTTGGTTCAATGTGCTATTTCAGTACCTTTAGTGGTACATCTCTGAATATGGTCCAAATGCAATAACACATAATAGATGTAGTCAGATAAAGGAGCTCTATCCAAATATGATTCAACATGCGCCAATGATTTCAGTTATTAAGGCTTCAGTATATTATACTCACATCTTGAATGGTCCCAGGCAAAGTTGAAATTATTACCTTAACGAAAATTTGATTAATTTTAACATTGATCAGAAGTTTTTATTATGATTTAAATAATATTTGTATGACTTTATTAAATCTTATTCAAAATGTAAATGGGAAAGCAGCTTTGATGATTAGATATTCTACACGATTTAAAGTTCAACTTGACTATCGGCTCTATTAGATTATAAGCAGGAAGCAAGGTTTAGCAAATAGATAGTCAATCCGGTGTTCAACTGCTAGAACAGTACTAAATAGAATACCATTAGATTTATTTAAGCATTTACATGAATAAGATGGTTGTCGAATCTGGATCCATTCCTGTAACTACAAATCCAATGAATGATTCGGAAGTGATTATCAAGCTATGGAACATAAATATACCACGCTATTTCTATAATGAGATACTAACAGTTTTCGAGGTGATAGCTGTTCTGTTGAATGTAATGATGATAATCTACTTCATTATGTCGAAAAGGTACAGAAGACCTTTATTTACCATCCTCACAAGCCTAGCTGTTGCGGATACTTGTGTATGTCTCGGGGGAGCATTGAATATGTTTGTATTCCAGATAATGATGGCACCAGATGCAGGCCTCATGTGTCCGATATCATGGTTTATAATTCTGACTGGATTGATCAGTAGCCGTTACCATCTTCTGTTCTTTGTGTCAGTCCGGCTTTATCAGGTCATGTCACCTCTTAAACCCAGGGTTACTATGACGCTAGTGTGGATGGTTAAATGCTGTGCAACTATTCTGTTGTTATCCAGTTGTAGTTCGCTAGTTTACGCTATATACTGGCTTGCAGTACCCAGAGTTATTGGTGGAGAAGAGGTTAAAGTCTGCAGTTTTATTGGTGAAAGTTATCCCAAAGATCTAGCATATACTCTCATCCTGTCTTATTTCCCTTGTGCCGCAGTCTTCACACTCCATATGCTCAAATATTTTGCGAACATCAGATCGAAAAGTTTAGTGTACTCTGAACAGGAACGAAAAAGCCCGGATGGACGTATTGCCGTCTTACTGATCACATTGTTTTATATATGCTTGATTCCACCAATGACATACATCATAATACAATGTGCACGTATTGCCGATTATAAAACTTCTAGAGATAATGTGTTTTTGATTCTATCGCACGTGCTGCATGCTAACAGCATCGTAAATCCAGTAATGTATGTTCTGGCCATTAAATCAATTCGGGATGAAGTAAGTAACATATTTTGTTCATCAGGGAAGGGCACTTAAAACTATTGGCACCAGCACGTTTTTCCACCACGATTAAGTAGTATGCAAGATGATCACGCTTAAGCCGCCTAGGGGATACCCGTTAAGCATCCTCTCAGACCGATTCTTGTCTTCAATTGGTGACATGAAGGTTCTCCTTCACCAGCAACTTTACACTGATAACACATGTTACCGCACTGCTACTGGACCAGTACTGGCCCGGTAACCTGCAATATCTGTGTAGGCAACGTTTTGGCCTTCAATCCAAATTGAGTTAATGAACTATCTTCCCCGGACCCGTCACAGAATAATGTTCTTCTTTGAAAGAGGAATCATAATAAATTAGATGTTTTGAGTAGAAGAGGGCATAACGGTATCAATAAAGTAGACCCTGGTAATGCAGCTTACTGGGCTTCTGCTGCTCCGATACCGGACCAATGCAATACAACAATATCGGTTCGAAACCGAGGCACCAAACTTTAAGTTCTCTTACGTTATTGATGGATCAAATTTTAACTTTGCCCCGCCCATTCCTAGCTAAGATCTGACCACGATTTGCTGCCTATGGCAGCTACAGTGGCCAATCAAATTATTTTCGAAATATTCAACAGCATGTTTTTTAAATAGTAGACACATACAATTAGTACAACTCAATTTTCATGACGGTCATGGGTAAGTCATTCATTACGCATGCTTATTGTGACTCCATCCTGCATGTGACGTAATTGATTATATAATTATATACTTGGTCGACAGGGCAAATCCATTAAATATCATGTCAAATGAACTGCCAATTTCTTTCTATGTTATGTTAGTATCGTATATCATTTACAACGAACAATTCTGTTTTACGCTACAGAAACAATTACACGATTATATTTACCTGAGGTGATCAGGGACTGATGGAACCGATAGCAGTACTGGCCATTTAAAGGATATCTCACCTTAACTTAAACTAACCATTTATGTGATAGAATTTGCACCCATAAGCTTTCCCTGATATTTTAGCCTTTTATCATGCAGACAACGAAATATATGCATACTTTAGTAACTAAATGTTGATACAGTACTACAGCCTATGATGTCTGCCACGATTTACTTTTCAACCAATGAGAAAAAACCTAGCGTCTCTGCCTCGCTATATGCGCTCAGTCATTGCGATGCCATCTATAGCTTGGCAATGTGGTATAAAAGCAATCATACAGGTAACCTTTGAATATTTTGAAACAACTTCCAGTCAAATTAGTTTCAAAATATTCAATGCAACGAGTATTACATAATAAAGAATGTGATGCATTATCACTCACATGACATCACACACTATCGCTTGAGGAGACAAAATGGTGGCGGTCACTGTTCAACATTTACGCGATATTGCAAAGCAGATAATTGTAATTCAGATAAGAGAATGTGACAGGATATGAATGATATGGAATCTATAACCCATAATCTATCTGCAATACAACATTTTAGATGATATTAGTATCCCGTTAAATTGATATATAGGTAAAAAGAGGGTAGTTAATTGTTTGTATATACTGAGCCATTGAGCAGTTGCAAGTTCTATTTGGATTTGTTTGCTTCATTACGGAAACACCTGCCGGTAGAGAAACCCCAACAGTCCAGCAGCCAAACTAGAATTTTTTATCCACGCTTGCACAATGATTTCTTTTTTGCAAATTATATGTTTTTGAGCACCCACTATCAAGAATCAAGAGTGATCCTATGCTGGAACTATTGAACATTTTGAAAAAATTACCCGTTTCCATGGCAACCATTGCAAAAATTATAAAATACAATCAGTCAAAGAAATAGATGAGCCATTTTCCCGATCTTGGCGTCCAAACATATGCCTTACCGATCACCTGCAAGCAATTGCCTACCGATTTCAACATACATTGCTTAATATAATGGAAATTAGTATAAACCATGACCGTGGTTATGATACCTCACTGTGAGGACATGTGGGATCATGAGACTCACTGAATGTAGGTATTAATGGCCAGCCTGCTTCATTTTCAGATATACAGAATAGCATCACGAGGAAGACTAGTTTGAGGTGTCCATATAGTCCATATAGAGAGCTTTGTGGCATTTCAAATTTTCAAATGAAACTGCAAACATGACATTAGGCCATCCTGATCACAGGCTTCATGGATAATATCCATATACATCCTGTATAAATACGTCTATGTGAAGTTTCATTGCACGGAAATTCTGAGGATACGTTTTCTCTGGTAACATATCTTTAACGGCACCAAAACCAGACCACCTTCTGCCATCAGGGTGTTAACACTGCATACACTAAAGATGTGCATTCGTCCAAGATGTAGGTGAATCTTCCACTTATTGCCTAAGATACAGCAATCTTATCCAGCTGTATGCCACCCATATGTACTATTATATCCAGCAACACCTACTTTGTTAGCTTCTCCCTTTCTACCATGGCCGCCATCATTGTATACGGATCCACATTTTTCATGTTAATAAATGACGTTTTTAAGGGAAGAAAGGAGTTCAGTTCATTGCATGACTTTCTTCTCTGACCATTCACTTGTTGAAACCATTCCACACTGGACACGGGGGTCACCTCACTGGCTTATGCACGGATGACGAAGTCTTTTGCTTTAGCCTTTGCTTCCGCCAGGATATGGATTGATAAAACAGAGTGCTTTGCTCACTCTCCTGTGGTGTGTCTAGTTTCTTTGGACCTGCTAATCTATGAACCCTTACATCCTCTTCTACTTGTTCTAACATTTGACGTTTCCGGTTTATCCATCCATCATATGACGTCATAATCAATTACGTGACCTTTATGATGACGGCATCGATTATGGTGTCATGAATGAGGTGGACAAGTACGTCAGGAACACATAATTGGCGACGGACTAAGCGTTGCTGTACGAATTGTATGTCTTTACTATTTAATACAGATGCTATTTGAGGTTTTGAAACTAATTGGACTGGGCGCTGCAGCTACCATAGGCTGCAACAACAACCAGTAAAATGAATTTCAAAATATTTAACAGCTTACCAGTATAGTTTTCTGGAAATTGATAGTCATAGATCGATCGATCCCACCACGATCATGGACCGATCGATCCCAAGACGGGCGAGGGGTGGGTGGAGCTTAGCTAGAAGTAGACGGGCATGTCTAAAACTGGAAAGGTCCATTCTCTCCTCTTTATGCACCATCTGAGCTCGGCATGTTGCGGGATACACTCCTTGTGTGAGCAGCATACCAATTCTATGTGTAGACGGTAATCTATTCTGACCAGATGGCTTCGAGTCAAATTTGTCTGCAGTTACTAGAACCAGAACTATATCTCGTTCTGCACGGGGTCGTGGTGTGTGTTCACCCTCTTTTGGGTAATGCTTTCGTCACGTGAGCAGCTGATTTACGAAATCTTACAATCTCTTCATAGGTACACAACACTCAGAATTGTTGTAATTTCTTAATTAGTTGCTTCTTGATAAGATTGCCAATCACTATGTTTAGAAGAGTTTGGAATTTAAGATAGAGGTCTGTGACCATGCTGTACAACATTAGAAGCCACAGTTATACACATGACTGCAGTGTGCTGAAGTAGGCAAACAGGGTGCTACTTGCATACTCCTCGGCCATGCCCGCCTTGAACCTGCACATAACTATCCATCCTTAAGGGACGTGATTTCAATTCGTGCTGTATATACTATGCACGCCTACCGATAGAATGTTCAATATAAACCACATACTCACTAACACCCACTTTGGGAACCTCTTGAGCTCTACTACGAAATGCTAGAAGAGTTGTAAAGTCTGCTGTCTGAGAGAAGTTCATCGCGGACGTTTTTGACAAGTCAAAGATTACTGTCCTTTTGAAAATAACATTTTCCCCAAAATTGTTGTTTTATTGATACGGATTGATGTAATTTCGGATTTGCATGCTATCCTTCATTTAACGCACATACGCCTTTGATAGAATTCCTCATAATTGCCGTTGGATTTCCTCGCTGCTAATTGAAGCTACAACTTGAGAAACCATTAAAGCAATATGTGTTGCTCTACAATCATAAAATTGTCAACGCTCACAAACAGTATCTTAAAAAGTAGGCAAACAGGGTGCTACTTGCATACTCCTCGGCCATGCCCGCCTTGAACCTGCACATAACTATCCATCCTTAAGGGACGTGATTTCAATTCGTGCTGTATATACTATGCACGCCTACCGATAGTGGCAAACACTCATCATCAGGCAACTATCAATTTGTGAATCGCTGGCCTCTAAGACAATGTCTTTCAATGGGTTCTGTGCACTGCGTTTGGCTGTTCGACACAGCCACAACATGTTTCCAGGCAGAAAGATCTTTCCTTTCCATATCAAATTAACAAAGTGTACGAACCCTGTCTTGAATTAGATCCAAATCACGGATAGTTAATATGCTTGAAGCAACGATCTATCAGAATGTTGGGTGCATCGCTAAATCCTGCATACGCTCCTGTTCTATACTTGCTTCCCCATAATAGCAACGGTGTTCATTGCATGAGAAACAACAGTCTCAAAATAAGGCGCCCATCAATAGTGAAATCAATGGTTTTATTAAGTGAAAATGCCGCTCTAACGTCATATCGTGTTATAGCAATTTCATTTTTAAGATACCGTCTATTTATTGAGTCTAAAATAAGAAGTTGACTCAATTGATCAGCATGTATAGCTAAGCCAGTCTAAGATTGAATTCCTGTTACACAGTCACTATGTTCGCTGTCAATGATTTGCGGTGTGGCTGATAGAGTGGACACTTTTCATGCACGTGATGTCTGGCTCAGGATGATGGACGGACCCAGCTTCTGCGGACTTCGAGTGATCTATTATAGCAATTTCTAAGATGATACGTGAGGCAAATATAAAAAAGCACTCGAGAATGTAATTCCGGCTAATACGCTTTTACACGATTAAAAGATTCTTGCGTGGCATCCGCGATGATAGCTGAGTGGCGGATCCTTCTTATAGCATCATAGCATCGATTATTCACTACATGGCCACATTGGAATAACACGAAGTGATGAATGAAGTTGGACCCTTTCAACCCGAAATACCAAATACAAAGAAAATAATTTACAGTGAGAGAACTATGTTGTTGAATATTTTGAAACCTATTTGACTGGAAGCTCTCTGTCAAATTTGTTAAAATGTGTAACAGCTTACCTGTGTAGTTACCTTGAAATTGAAAATCTAGGACATCTTGGATGACAGGGTTCATATAAGTATATCTCATATAAAGTCATTTTGTTGTCGTGGCTTTGGTATGTCTTTAAGCCAGTTGAGCCCCATGCCACAGGCGTTGTTAAAGACACGGCATACAAATGTCTTAGGCAGCAACAGATTCCCGGCAAGCTAGCTTCAAAATATTCGCGAGAATAGTTCTCTCATTGTACATGCGATGTTTAAAGGAAAGGTTAATAACAGAGATATCTTTTTTCTCAACAGTGTTGGTGGGGGGGGGGGGGTGGGGGGACGGTCATCTCTAACATACGCATGATACATTTAAATTGCCCTCGTACGACATGCAGGAGCATGTTTTACTAGAGGGAAGGGTGCGCAAGTTGGGGGTGGGTCCTGTCTGAAGACAGGGTGGGGTCCGGGGGGGGGGGGTGTCTCCTCCTGCAATCTTTGGAAATTAGATGGCACTAGAAGACATTTCCAGCAAGTTGACTCAATTGATCAGCATGTATAGCTAAGCCAGTCTAAGATTGAATTCTTGTTACACCGTCACTATGTCCGCTGTCAATGATTTGCGGTGTGGCTGATAGAGTGGACACTTTTCATGCACTTGATGTCTGGCTCAGGATGATGGACGGACACAGCTTCTGCGGACTTCGAGTGATCTATTATAGCAATTTCTAAGGTGATACGTGAAACAGTGAAAGGTCAAGTCTCCTCTGCCTTTTCGCTTCACGATTGGATGAGTATGCGGAACCAACCCTCTTAGGCAATCTTTCACACTGATGTTTTGCTGTCTATTTTCATTATGTTGGTACACAGTTTCTATGGAACTTCATGCTAAAGTTTCGTTCTGCATACTGTTCTGTTTTCAGATTACAATCGAGTCCATCATGCCTGAATTTGATTGGCATTGATGATAGAAGAAAATCCCCGGATGCCCAATCAGACACTGGCCTTGGAAAAACACATTATTCCATGACTCACATAGAAAAAGAGAGATAAAGCGTTAGCCTTATAATAAAATCATATGGTGTTGACAATAGACCTGTCTATTTTGCATGTTATGATGATTGCAATGGCAACTAGCCTTCAACTTGATATCATCTAGAATGGCAACTATTCTCGACTAAAGAATCTTCAGAGCCAATGATAGTTATCTTAGAGCAATTTATCTCTCTTATTAATTTTTAATAAGTAAATTTTAGGTCAAACCTTTTTTTTCGCAGTGAGCTTTGCCATTTCTTAAAATGCACAATGATACCAGCTTAGCACCACTCTATCCTTGACAGGAATCTCGAAAAACTTATTGTGGCTATTCCAGTGCAAGGTTCACCTCCTTGGCCGCCAGGCTCCAAGGACTGACACTCCCTGTAATTTAATATAACATATTCGTTATTGCTCTCACCGCTAGGGGATGAGAGTATTGCGATCGTGCATGCATGCGTGCGCATGTATGTGTGCATGCGTGCGTGCATGCATGCGTGTATGCGTACCTGCGTACCTGCGTGCCTGCGTGCATGAGTGACTGTGCCGCCCATACCATCGTCACTGTTCGGGATGTAGATCTATTGGCATTTGTGTCGATGATTGACAGGTGGAATGAGCTGTGAAACGGCTATGGTGTGTGCGTGTGTGGGTGTGCGCACGCTCAGTACCAACAACAACAACAACAACAACAACAACAACCACAACAACAACAAGGACAGTGTCAACAACAGAAACGGTCAACAACAACAACAAGAACAACAACAACAACAACAATAGCGCCAACCATATCTATGCTGCTGCTACTACGGCTATGTCTACTGACACTACTGCTACTCCTACTACTACGGCTACTACTACTGCTACTGCTACTACTACAACTGATACTACTACAACAACAGTTTCAACAACAACTGTGCAGATAAGGCATTGCAAATCTCCATATTAGCAATTATGTATCACACCTATCGAGGCTATCAGATGATACCGATGCCTACCAACCCTTCATTATCACCAACCCCTGCCCTTTTCATGGATTACGTCAAATGCATAAAGTACATAAAATTAGCAATATACGATGTATATTAATAATCCTTATAGGTCGGTATAATTTGAAATGCAAGGCTACTCGTTGTCGAAACACCATCAAGTAAAGACGATACGTGTTTCGAGAGAGCATACACAGGTGTTAAAATATCATTAACAAATCCGAATATATACCTATGCCACCCGCAATAGAGTATCAATGAGAGTAGCTAAAAGAATGTTCACGTAGAATCTATAGCTAATTTATACTTCAAAGAGACATCTGCTAGGAATATCCAGAGTTAATCGATTCTTCAGAACGTACATGTATATTTTTCCTGACTGAAGAATGCTAACATAGCAAAGTCAATCAGAAGTGATAATTATGGGGCAAAACATGTCTATGCATTACCGTAGCGCAATCCTGAATAGAATAGCTTAGGCTGATCAGATTGCTAAAATGTAGCACCAAGCCCTCTGGTCAACCACCTCCAACTCACCCTCGGCTCGTATCTGAGGCATTACACGCTTTCCCACATTGTTAGACCATCAGATGTATATACTTCGTATGCTCTTAAATTGGGGTTGCACACGTACACGTATAAGTTTTACATGGAATAACTCGAAACCAGTTTTCACTCTATCTTTGCACCATGTGTTGAGTTCAAACATCTCATGCCACCCACTTGCGTGCTTAGATTTGAGATAATTTACTTATTTTCTAGATCTTTTTACACAATTAGATCTCGATAGGCTATATACATCTACAACGGTCTTGACGAATGGGTATTTTCTGACTAAGAGAAACCCAGTGTTGTAAATTTCAGGGTAAATTAAAAAAGGTTCCCCATTGGTCATAGACAATATAAAATGCTTGTACTATCTTGATCATTAAAAGGTTGAATGAGTTGGGAATGGAGGCATTCATAATTATCTTATTAAACTCTAGCTGGCACTTAATACACACCGTTTACCTTGGTAGATAGATCTAATGATCAAATTAGTGTAGTTGCTTAAGCTGGGAGGTTCTAAGATTACCCGTCTTGAATGGACATGCCCGAACGCTGTTGCTGTCTGTGGCTGTGACAACTCCCTGGCCAAATTAGTTTCAAAATATTCAGGAGAATGTTTCTTAAATTGTAACTTGTATAATGCCTCTCAGACTGGCATCAATGGTGGAATATTGGTTTAGCTATGCCCACCCCTGCTCTAACTAAGCACCGTTTGGGTTCGGATAGATGCACGACCACAATCACCAAACCAAGACGCGTTGTCCAAAATGATATTTCATTTTTATCCACGTTATTTATATTGAAGAAAATATTACATAATATAAACATATAGCTTATATTACTAGCATAAAACATAGTCAATGTTGTAGAGATCCATGAGTCAGCGGGTCATCAGACCAACATCTAAATTGTCGCTTATGGCAAATTGATCAGGAACTCTCATTCTCTTGCGAAAAGTTGAGAAGCCCGATTCATTGCATGTAGACCCCATCAAAGATAAAATCTTTGAATTTCCTGACGAATAAGTTCAATGAGTGCAGAGTTCTGTAATCTTCTTGGCTGTACCATTACGGTGGTATGATTTATGTTTAAAGCATCATGATACGCAATAATATTCGGGACATCTGCACAATTGCTAGCTATGTTCTCCTTGCTCCACCTTCTTCTAAACCCGATTCTTCAGTATGTATGTCATGGAGAATATTTTAGAATATGGCGAATAGCTCCGAATTGAAGATGATTTTTTTTCAACTGCATCTTCGCACTCAGCCTCGATTGATTTCTCCGTTGCCCCCACTAGTTTCAGCATTCGTAGACACACACCGGGATGCAGACCGAATTTGATTGATTGAGATTCTGTCATAATCCTATTAATTTGACCACAAAAGCAAAGCTTATTTAATATTTACAACAACCTTGCCAGCCTATTCAAAGGCACCCCAGGAATTAAACCCCCTGCTTATCATTTTTAAGGTTAACAATATTGCGGGGCTAGTCAACATGCGTCTCCAGATACTGGCTCGCCGCCACCAACGCCCACTCCCCCACACCGGATGGCCTTATATTGGTTCGCGGTGTAAATAGTAACTCACTGACATAGTAAAAAATGTTACTATCAAAAATCTTTAGTAAAGCTTCATAGCTATGCATCATTACTAGAAAACGCCTGAAATTCACACAGTTCCTAAATACATAGTTTGCCGCTCCACATACCGTATTACGTAACGTAGCTGTATCATAGTTACATTCTGCCGCGAGTTATGTTATAATGGCCGAGACTGTATACATTCTCAAATATCTTCATCATAATGTTCTATGGTTAAACATGCCTTTTCGTGTGGCGATTTGTCTGATAGCTGTGAGTTCAACCTATAATGCTCGGTTAATGAAATTATCTGAGGATTTCAGGGACTGCTTAGGCTCTGGTCTACAAATCGAGCTTCACAACAGGTCATGCCAACCCTTTAACCATTTAATAATCCGATCTGGTCTGAGCAGAGTTCATACCCGCGTTGCAAAATGTTTATTCTCAAGTCAACCAAGGTTTCTTTTCGGAAAATTTACTACCGAAATGATTGACTTAATAATCGAGTTAGACAATCCCCTGGGGTAAAATTTTAAAATAAGTTTTCTCGCAATCTGTGAAGTTCTCGATAAATTCTCAGTAAAGATTAAGAAATAACAGAAAATGGGTGTTGATTGTCTGTAAATTCTTACCAGTTAATCCTCGAGAGAAGGTCCGAGAATTTCGCTTAATAAATTCGCATATCATTTCATCTATAGGCATTCATAAGAGTAATCTCTGGCTGGTCTAGTTGTGCAAAGTGTTTCGCTATTTTAAACATCAATGTAACATCCTAATGCCATGGCCAATACAAGCGGGTAAAAGTACAAGTTAGCTTAGATTATAAAACATTACGCATCAGTTATTTATGGTGTTCTAAAACTGCCGTCGTGCGTCGTGCGTCGTGGGCGATAAAAAACATGCGACGTTATTTAAATAGGACGACGTCGCCCCAGACATCGCCCCCGACTTCGCTCTCGACGTCGCCCTCGACCTGATACTCGGTCCGTAATGGTATAAATTATCGCCAATCTCAGAGGGATTATCGCCAGTTAGAGATTAATATTTAAAGGTAACCCTAATTATTATATCATCTTTATAATCTGTATCGTATCATTAACACTTGTTGCATCTGTATTGTGTTTTCATCCTCGTATAGCTCTCGTTGGTCCAATTAATATAACTAAAAGGTGACACGACTAAGCCTAATGGAAAACATGTACTGTATGTCTGCATGATATATAGGCACGCTACTCAAATCTGGCGCGAGTCTGACATTAGAAGATGTTTCTAGATTCACGCCCGTAGCGTGGACCAGGTACTATAATTGGCAAAGCACCCGCAGAGATGAGGGTGTAAAGGGGTGTTCGTTATTTTTGGATGTCTCAGAGTTTCGATCACATGCATTTCGTGTTGCGCAAATGCACCCCCTGCCAAACTTTTCCCTATGCAGGCTACTGCCCTACTATTTATTCTATTACAAACTTGCAGCAGACCGATGGCCAGATATTTGTAGATGGTCTAGCCTATGGCAGTAGCGGTACCACGGGGACACGGGGATGCCCTCAGCTAAGAATGTTTTTCATCTCCCCCCCCCCCCAACACATCACCCCACCGCACGCACGCACGCACGTGCGCGTGTGTCCCCTGTTATATAGTAATTTGCAAAATGTTTAAATATACCTGGATCTAAATTTTCAACGTGTGTCGATGTTCTTATTCCCATACTGTTATGCATTCTGTTAATCTTATTATTAAATACATTGAAATAAAGGAGTCTTTCACATGAGTGCATGCGTGCGTGCATGCGTGCGTGTGAGGGTGCAAATAGTTTCTAATTCCGTCCCCAACCCCACCCCCATCCACCGGTAAATGTCAACGCCTAAACAATATATTATTCAAGGACGTCTGGCCAGTTCACGGAATGCTTAAAATAATTCTAATAGGGTTGTAGGAGTCGTCGTCGTCGTCGTGGCGGGTGGGAGTGGGGTGTAAAAACAACCTTCAGCACACAATTTCAACTGCGCGTGTATATGACAAATTTGTCCGTGTTATCTTTCACCTGGATCGGATATTCTATCAATATTAGGCCGTGTTCTGACTGGAGAGGTAATCGGGAATAACGCCATACCTCTGTATTGTGTTACATCTGTTAAGTCTCTAGTGAGAACACGGCCTTAGATTACATTTTGACACTTCCAATATATATTTGTTTCGGAATACTCACATCCAAAATCGGAGCGAAAAAGAGCGGGTGTATCTCATACCGTGGGCTGTGGGTTGTCGGGGTCGATGTTTTTGTAGATATCCATAGAATAACCATAAGAAATATCTACATGCAAATTGTTGAGTGGCATGTGTGCGTGCGTGCGTGTGTGAGTGTGGTGGGGGTGAGTTTTGGGGCGGGGTGAAAAGCAAGTCATGTGATTCCCTGGATCAGTTGGCTTACGCTTATCTATATACAACTGACGAGGCAGCATCTTCGCACTGACAGATAATGCCCTTCAGAAAACACGGTTAGCGTGCAAATTATCACATTGCAATATGGATCAATGCCCTCTGGCCACCAGATGACAACGGGTGGGTCGTGTACAGTGACTAACCTATAGGAGTACATCAATACTCTATCAGAAGGATGCTGCGCGGAAGTACGTGACCTCACCAATTTGTACCACACTGATGATAACTGTACACTAGTTAAAACAACACGCCATTGTGCATCATCTGGGTTGCCATGGAATTTTGTTCTTGCGATCTTCTAGACTGTCCAAATGCAGATAGTAGTTTCATTGTTAGTTATGATAGTGATGATTTTAGTAATTGAATTGTGATAAACATATAACTTGCTGCAAGCACCTACAAATTAAAGGCCATATACAATAAAACCTGTCTATAGCGGCCATTTGGTGTTGGCCCCATAATGTTGTGTTTCTTTAAGAAAGGATGTGCGCGCACTACCTTTCTTATATATCTCCCTTTTGTGACATAACAATCTATTTTAATAGCAGACTTGTAATAAGGACCATTTTGTTGCTCGATAATGTGTGTTATAGGCGGGTTTCATTAATCATGACAGAAATACATACACACTGTACATCGCTATTAGTTTGTTATGTATAAATAATTAATACCCTATACACATTGTAAGAGGAATCAATGTTCTTTCAAATCACCCAGTGATCATGATTGTAGTAATGGAACATACAAACAACAAATTATGAGTGTTGCACAGCAAAAACTGTCTGTAGCGACCATATGTTATTGGGGCTACAATACATGATGGTTCTCTTAGACATGTGGTTGTAAGTCCACCTGTCTTGAATAATGATCGCTAAATGTTGATACATTTAGCGATCCTAAAAGCAATTTTCAAAGCAGACTAACTGGTAATAATTGCCAACTATTTAACACTACTGCATACTGCTATATGTTTTACAGCATTGTGGGAGGTTTTGGCCTTACTATTGTGGTTCCTTAAGACAGGTTATGGTAGGACCCACTAGTCTTAAATAACTACTGTTTTGTGATCCCAAAATCAAACTTTATAGTACATTAAATTATAATAAGCAACCATTTATCTTTAGTAACCATTTTTGTTGCTCCATACTGTGCCTGTTAAATAGGCTGGTTTGACAAAACTATTACGGCAGAAATACATACATACTGTATATATCGCTCTTTGTTTGTTGCTGAATATAAATCTACTTATAAAAATAATTAATACATATATAAGAGGAATATATCTTCTTTCAAATGACACCAAATGCTTTATCCTATGATAACAAATCATATATTTGTGCCACTTTTTGTACGTGATGTCGAAATACAACTGGTCGAAAGCCGATTAATACGTATTTAGCAGTACATCTGAAAAGGGGCATGGCAATATATGAGACACATTTTATTTTGACACAACCATCATTCTCTCATTAATAATACATAACTCTTCAAGAAAAAATATGTTGTCTTTTGTTCTAAGATAGGTAGGGGTTGTTCCCATTTTAGGCCCCTTTTGAGATTTGGCCGCTGCACTACTAATGTCAGTCTCGCACCAGATTTGAGTAGCATGCCTATATATCATGCAGACGTACAGTACATGTTTTCATTAGGCTTACTCGTGTCCCCTTTTAGTTATATTAATTGGACCAACGAGAGCTATACGAGGATGAAAACACAATACAGATGGCAACAAAAGTGTTTTAATGATACAATACAAATTATAAAGATGATATAATAATTAGGCTTACCTCTAAAATATGAATCGGTAACTGGCGATAATCTACGTCACTCCAAAACAGACTCGATATCGAATTTATACCATTACAGACCGAGTATCAGTTCGAGGGCGACGTCGGGGTCGACGTCTGGGGCGACGTCGGGGGAGACATCGAGGGCGACGTCGGGGGCGACGTCGCCCTATTTAAATAACGTCGCATGTTTTTTATCACCCACGACGCGCGACACACGACGGCAATTTTAGAACACCATAGTTATTTGACAACCACAAAGATCAGATTCTCTTATGTTACAGTTTATACCAACAAGCATATGAGCCGCTAGATACAGTTATAGACGTAAATAAAGAGGGAGTTCAGAATGTTGACCTGGTTCTTCTAAGATGAATCCCATAATTCTAGTTGATCTAATGGCGGAGGCTGACATCTGTATTACCGTTGTTCTTTACGAAACATGACCACCATGAGAACTGCTCTATTATTCGCATAATTCCAGAATTTATTCTCCAAGAATAAGACTCATCGTGATATAGCCCTTAACTTTCACTATCCAATAATAATTAAGAATTCTAGAGATATGGCAAATTGTAATATGTTGGCTAGCCAAATGTATCTGCGGGAGAGCCGAGCTCTTCAAGAAGCACATGTTGATGCTACATCCGAGCTCCATTAATATCTACTCGTAGATTTAAGGTCTCGACTTAAGCATACGTGCGGACTCTACAGAGAAAAAAGCTAAGTCATGAAGTAAGCCTCTACGCTCCAAGGCCTCTTGTTTAGTGGACATTTTAAGTTCAGGGCATTCAGTCAAGGATTCTAACCGAGAAACTATAAATGGACAGTTCTTTCAGTGTACTAATTTCCTAGATCTGAGAGCCGCTACTGTAGCATCAAGACACTGGTACGTGTCTAGTTCTATTAGAAGTTCACCGCTTGAGTGCACCTTTAATAACCTGCTATATAATCTTAATATAATGAGACAGGTCTTATGCAGTGATTCTACATGTGAGGAAATACAAAAACCCTCGCCAGACCTCAATAGATCAACACGCTCACACGCTACAGCCGCTAGCGCTAGCAATCACTTTGTTCTGACAACAGCAGCAGCAGCAGCAGCAGCAGCAGCAGCAGCAGCAGCACCTGTGGCCACAGACTACATTCCAGTGGCGGGAAAAAGCCTGACTCCATTCACTCTTGCTTAGAATATGGTAAAAGAAAAAAAATTTGACCACAAGCCACAGCTGTTAGACTTAAAGGACAATTCCGGGATGATAAAAAGTGTGCTTTATTTGAAAGATTATCACATGTTTAATGAAATTGCGCCAGAATAATTACCAGACAGAAATAGCGTAACCAACTATCGCTAGATAAAGTCGGTAAAATTGACCATTTTTCGCACATCTGGGCGCTGCCATTTTATCGCGTCTAGCGACGCCAGCCCCGCACCACCGCTATTGCTATGACTGGAGGAGCGAGGCCAATAGATGCGGGTATACATTTTCAGGAAGTATTCGTAAATGATAATAGCAAACGAACCGCTGAAGCAATTCCAATGATGCTAGGATCTCTAAATAGGTGCCGACCTCGGGATTAATATGATATAATGTATGTTAATATCGGGCAAGAGGTTCAAAAGACTGGAATACATATTAAGAAAAAGGATTCATCTTAGATACGATCTGAGAATATGTTATCCTTTTTTGGTAAAATTCAGCATGTGATGTTTTTTCTCTCGCAGACTCTATCTTTGCGTATTGTCATTAAATTGGAGTGTGCTTAAAGCTGAAAGAAATGGCTATTTGCCTGACCAATTATAATTTTGCTCACGTAAATATTGCCAGAGATATCACCAAATGAATTAATATTTTGACATAAAATCTGGGAATTTTTAAATTGCCCAGCAAGCTGTAGTAATTTCAATAATTAAGATATTTTGATGGAATCTTTCCAGTTATGTGATACCATTGTAAAGCTTCGGCACAGCAAATTCTGTCATTGTAGCTGTAATACTGATTCTGGTATGGGATGATGGATAGAGCGCATCCAGAAACTTTTGTTTGAAATATTGCTGGCTTAGTCTTTCCCACAGAGTGTATCTTTTGATACATTAGGCCGATTTTAATATCCCTAGCATTGGATAAATCTTCGAATTTGCAGCTACAGGTAGGTATCAGAATTATTACAATCGGTTCTGTGGTTCCAGCAATATTATGCCTGCGATAACTCTATAACAGTAGCTCGAGTCGACTTAGTAATTTGACAATAAGCACGTGTCAAGTGTGCCACTTCAATTAACCCTTATCACATGGTGTAAAATTCGTAATAGCCTACTTACAGAGATAGTGTCGTGGTACATTTTGAAATTTTTTTTCTTTCTGAAACATGTTGCTGTCGTGCACAGCAATGACTTACAACAGCATTGTTATCAAAATGAACACATTCTGATAGGATAGAGAAAATGGAATCTATGCTTCAGCGGTCTAGGGGTTAACGATTCCCCACCGACTGCGGATACTAGAATGACTTCAAAATTGTACTAGCTTAACTGGGCAATGTCCTAACGATTACAAATTAGCACATGTTAGGCATTCATGCATATACATATTTACTGTACAGCCTTCGTGCTCGGTCGGTGCACGGGATGACGTCAGGATCTCGTGAAATCTCGCTCTCGTTGCAAGAAAATGCCGCCGCCCGGGAAATAAAATAATCCCATGTTTACCATGGTATAATTACTCATATTATTTTTCCATTGTTTTTGTTTAGGAGCCAACATGTTAGTCATTTAATAGTCTTTCAAATAAAGTACACTTTTACCAATCCCGGAATTGTCCTTTAATAATAGATATTATTATGCTCAGCATCTGGTAGCTTTCGGAGGTATAATTAAGTTACTTCGTAGCTTTTACGGAAGCATATCATGAAAATGTGTTCGAAAATGGCTAGCTGGTCGACTGAGTCATTTCTTACAGAGAGCTAAGCATATGGAGTTTGCTCGAGACCATATCAGACCCAATAGCGTAGAGAAACTTTGGCAAGCGGATCTTAGCAACATGTCAATGTTAGCCAAAGACAACGACAATACATTTTATCTATTGTACATTATAGAAGGTTTATTGACATTTTTCTAGCTTCTACCGTTAAAGAATAAAATTGCCAAACCCATTTTGGAAGTGCTACAAAGCTTTCTAAATAAGGTAGATAGAAAGCCTAAATCTACTCAAAGCAATAAGGGTGAGGAATTACATGCCTTTACGATTTAATAAGCATTCTTCCGAAGATCTTTGGAAACTGCTTCATCTGGGTGCTGTTGCCCGTACGCATGCGCTAAGATTTGAAACAAACTAGTTTCAGAAAGGGCTTTTGAGATACTAAACATATGCTCACCTTGTCAGGTATCCTCTGGAGTTTGTCATAGGTCTAGCTTTGGTAACCATTTCGTGGCAGCCATGTATAACGTATATACGTACTTTATAACTCTGCAGGGAATAGATGGATAGGTGTGCAAATTGACCATTTTATTATTTATAAAACCTTCTGGCAATTATTTTGAAACTAATTTGAGTGGATGGGTTGTTGAGCCCAGACATATTTCCACAAACTGTTCAATTATTGATTTCTTATACGATGCCTGGCATTAATTGTTATTGTTATTGGTGCTGCTGGTGAGGGGTGGGGTGGGACGGATGGGATCGTATCTCTTGTGTGATTCTGTAGGATCTTGTTGGCTATGGTAAGGCCTTGTTTCATTAATAGTAAATACTCAAGCCTGGTAAGCTTTATTGAGAATGCTATGTTGGCGTTCTTCACACCTAACAATCATCATCAGAGCTCGTCAATAGATCTACAACCCAAACAGTGGTGACCGTATGGGTGGCTGTTCTTCTTTACTGTGAGGGCTCACAAGACCTCGTTAGGACCCACCCCTAATCGTTTCACGCCTCATAACACATGTCAATCATCATCGGCGTATGGAAATAGATCAACAACCCAAATAGTGGCAACAATATACGCCTCCATATGAACCAGCTCTACCTAATGTATAAAATCCATACCAGGCAAGAGGATAGAGTCACCTACAACTTACCCAAGCTCATCAACGATACTGACACTCAAATGTCATACAAAAAGCCCCTCGGGGAGCAGATAGCTAACATCAACGTCAGCTCCTATCCGAACGAAGCCCTAACCAAAATACTGATATCTATGGAATCATCAGCTACTAGCACCATAGGTGTTTTATAAAACAACAGAACTAGGTATACTGACGACTCTCTCTTCGTAAAACAGTTAGCAGAACAGAAAGCGTTACGTCTGCGCATCTATCAAAGTGGCCAAAGTTTAGATCGCACCAAACTACGCCGGGAAGGCAATAACATTCTACAACACATTAGCGAACGCTTAAACGATCTTGGTATCCAACAAGCAGACGCCCTAGCAGGTGAAATCACTGCCACGTATGACTGCCACAAAATGTTTCTGGCAGCCCGAGCCCTGAGAGTTGCTCACTACACACCACCACTAACTGTACACAACTCTGAAGGACACTTTATCGGGACTGACCATGGCAAAGCCGAGGCAATTCGAGAATGGTTCAAGGAACAGTTCACTGACCACGGTGATGAGCCCTTGCACCCATTCTCAGGAGACCCCAGGCCATTACTAACACCAATTAATACCGAGGTTGAGAAGGCACTTAAAGCCCTGAAAAATGAACGTGCATCTGGACCTGATGGCATGAGCAATGAACTATTCAAATATGCAAGTGACATTATCTCAAAACCGATTACGCACATAATCAATGCAGCTTTTATGCACCACCTTCCCATCGACGCTGTAGACCAAGGCCTCCTAATCACGCTACCCAAGCCCAAGAAGCTACCTGGTCCTTCCAGCCAATCTGCGGCCCATTGTGCTCCTTAACAGCATACGTAAAATCTTATCCAATGTTACTCTATGCCGCATCTGAGACAAGATCGACGACTTCACCGGATCATGTCACGAGCCTTCGACACAATTAAACGCTCAAAGATCCTAGATGTACTACGCCATACCAGTTGCAATGAAGATAAGCTACGACTAGTGAGACTACTGCTTGCAGACACCAAGCGGAAGTACGAGCCAATCAGTGAAGTCTGTAGAGTTTGAGACATCAATCGGCTCCCCAAAGGGAGATGGTCTATCCCCTGTGCTCTTCACCTGTTACCTGGCTGCTGCATCGAAATCCGTGTGGGAAAACTCCACAAGACCAAACCTCCCCCCCCCCCCTGTGTCAATACTGGGCATGCCGCTAGAGATGGAATATGCCGACGATGTGGACTTTATAGATGAGGAAAAAACCCCATTGACGAACTCCTCCCGATAGCTGCAAGCAAACTAAAAATTGAGAATCTCTTTATGAATGAATCCAAAACAGAGTTCACCCACATATACCTATCGACAAAGCATGAAACTATGGAAAATGAGGACCCACTTCGTGGCAGCGAACCATGGAGGAAAAGTAAAATCCTGGGCTCACTGCTTTGCAGTACTGCTGACATTGCTGCACGCTGCATCATGGGGAACATAGCTTTACAGTCCTTCTGGAAGCTATGGATTGGTAGATCAAAGATGCCCTTGGTAAAAAGACTACGTTTATACAATGCAACCTGCGTATCCTTGATAATGTATAATTGTAACAGCTGGCAGCTCCAAAGGCAGCTCTCGACACACTTGATGCCTGCCACCGCAAACACCTAAGCACCATCACTGGATACCGATGGCCAGAGAGCATAATTTCCAACGATGCACTATACAAGATGTGTAATACGCCGCTGCTGTCTGTAAATGTCGCCCAGCAAAGATGGGCCATGCTTGTCCATGTGCTAAGGATGCCAGAAGACACACCAGCACAGAGGGCCTTTGAATTCGCCATACTCGGAGCCAGCAAATACAGAGCCAGCACTAAGCGTGCTACGAGGGGTGACCTCAAGAAAGCAGGATTAGGTACACGCAAGTCAAGAATGGACTTGAGGAAGCTAAGGATTTTGGCTGAGGACAAGACACAGTGGGAAAAAGCGAAGAAGGCCTGATTGCAGCTGTATGATGTTTCTACTACTACAGCCACAGAATACAGTAATCATACATACTCATACCCGACTGTTCTGAGTGGTCCAGATGGGTCATGTGAGGTCATTTCGACCCACTCCATCCTAACCGTATCACACCCCCTTACAATTATCAATAGATCTACATCTCAAACAGTGAAAGCTGTACTGATTAACCGAGAGGCGTCACGTGACCCTGTTTTGGAGACAACCTAACCATTTCATGACCCAGTACACCTGTCAATAGATCCACAGCCCGAACAGTGGCAACGGTATGGGTGATGGGTCAGATTGGCTGCGTGAGATCATGTAACCATTCATCTGGCCACGGCCCCATCAGTTTTCACGCATCGTTACACCTGCCAATCAAAGAGACGCGTCAATAGATCTACATCCCAAAATGTGGCGAAGGGATGGGCGGCTGTTCTGATTGGCTGAGAGGGTGAGAGGCCACAGGCCCATATATATGTACAGATAGCGGGGTCCTTTTAAAATCCGTTAAAAATTATTCCCCGTCGCCCGATCGCATATGGGCATATGGGCATATGGGCGTAGCATAATATGGACACGGTATCAGAACAGCCGCTCACCACGTCACCTTGTTACTCTGCTGGGAACCGCCCCAAGATGGACGGAAAAGTCAATATACCCAACATTCTTATATTCTATGCTCTATAATGCCCGTAGCGAAAGTAATATGTGTACAGACTAATCAGCCTTGAAATTGATATAATTTGTTTCTGATCGGACAGTTTAACCGTATTGGGCTGTAGATAAACAATTTGTCTCTGAAAGTATAAACAATTGTAAAGCAATATGCCTAAATATGTTTCTGAATGGACGGGAGATGCTTCAAAGTGTTGTCTGGTGTTATATTTAATGTATGAAAATTTGCCTTTCACTCCGATTTCTTTTAAATTAATGAAAATGTGATTACACAATATGCTTTATTTTAGGCCAATATGGATTGAATAGCTAATGGAAGCGTTAAATAAGTCGTACGCAACCGTGATACTGCAATACCGGGCCAAATTAAGTATTAAACGCATTTTATGTTTGCGTTATAGTATTTATCCAAAATCCAAACATGGTTAGTTAGGCCTGTATGAAATACTGGTTTTATTATGACTGAATGAATTTTGATGCTATGTATATTAGCGGTGGTATATAAAATGCCGCTGAGAATTGTCTGCTTCGATGCGGGATTGTGTTAGGAACGATCGTAGCTATTTAAGCAGTCAATCTCGGCAGCGTACAGCAGTAAATGATTATTTGGAGACCTTTATGACTGGCAATATCTTGAGTAGAGGCACTGGTTAAATGACCGGTTTGCTAGCATGATGGAACTTTATCAGGTGCTACTGACTTATGTGCTGTGTGGGCTACGGATTTTCCCGTGACTAGATCCGCAGTACATGGTAGGTCAGAGATCACTGAATGGTGAGGTTCTGCGGTGGTGTGACCGTCATGTTACCGAAGCCTAAATAGACAAACCATGTATGAGGGAATCCTAGGGATTCAGATAGAAGTCTGTGACCGAGTTGTCAAGTTGAACAATAACATGAAACTATGCTTGGAATCACAACATTATGACGTCAGTATTGTCAATATATCCTTCAAAACGGTTCCAGCGAGAACTAGTTAGAACTAGTCGAACACATGCATCTTCAAGAGAGTGTGTGGGGATTCTGGTGGGTGAGCAATGAGGCTTGACCAATCAGAATCCGAACTTCCTCTTTTGCTCCTGTTGTGTGGCGATGGCTATGCACGCCCTGTTACATTATAAAAGACGATGTCGTCGGTGTTCGACATCACTCTACCATCCGTTGATCCTGAGATTAGTGTGCTACTTGGCAATCATCTGCTCAGTCTTTAGTAGTAGTTAGTTTCCGCAAGTCTTAGATTACCTGTTATTAACTGATATCTAAGTTTGTAGAAGTTAGTTTAAGTTCAGTCTGCAATACGACTTATTACTTTCTCTTGTTTTATAAGTTTAATGTTCGTTAAAATTCATCAATTGTTAAAGTTCAATCTGTGATTAGTGAAAGGCGCACTGCCATTCCCGAGCCAGAGCCAGAGAATCTTCTGCAGTTAGATAACAAGCCCGAGTCTAAATAATCAAGTCAGTATAATTCTTAATTCCGTATCCGAGTTCCCGTCTTTTCAAAGTGTATATTGGCGAGCCTGTTGATCAAAGCGCAGACCCATTTACCAATTGCATGTCGGCACAGGGACCATATACCAATTGTAGGCGTGGTCTATAGCATGTGAATAACCACAGCGGCCAATAATTCATAGCGGTGTCAAATATAAATATGTGATGCTATGATAGAATATTATATTAACTTGTTTTTTGCACAGTTTTGAGATGTATTTCCGAGAGTTTTCCCTCGAAATATCGATGGAACACTATAGGTTTTCCACGATAGTCCGACGATTTCCTATTGACACTAGGTAACTTTGAAAATCTTAAGGGAATCGATCAATAAATAAAAAATCTGAGAATATAATTACTTTTGCCCTTATTTGAATCCGGCATCTTTTCACGGTATCGTGAATATACATTCACCACATAATTCCGACACTAAATATTCCACTGTTCCCGGGAAATCACACCTAAAAGTACATCAAGTTCTGGCCTATCTAAGGGCGACGTGGTGTTCGCATCGCGCGTCTGGGGGGGGGGGGGGGGGGGTGAGTGGCGACGCGGTAGCAATGGCAATTATGGAACACCATAGCATAATGCTCTTTTATACATGTATAAATTTGTCTGCTTAATCCTGATTTCATGGTTTATAAATACTTATATTCATTTCTGTCTGCTTAATGCGGGTTGTTAACATTGTCTGCTTAATGTTGGTTTATACATTTGTCTGCTTAATCCTGTTTTCATGGTTTATATATACTTGTATACATTTCTGTCTGCTTAATGCTGCTTGTTAACATTTGTCTGTTTAATCCTTGTTTTTATATATACTTATATACATTTCTGTCTGCTTAATGCTGGTTTTTACCACTGTCTGCCTTATACTGGTGGATCCATATATACATTGTGTACCTAATACTGGTTTCATGGTTTGTATATACATTTGTCTGCGGATTTCATGGTTTATGTATACTTATATACATTTCCGTCTGCTTAATGCTGTTTTTTTAACCATTTGTCTGCTTAATGCTGGTTTTATGCATATGGATTTTAAGTAGACACCAAATTGTGTATATTTTATATTATTGATTTCGTTGATTAACTTGATTCATACGTTAGGCTAAATAAAATTTGTACTTAAAATTTGCTGTTTGACTTAATATATCTGCCATAAGTAAAGATATACAAAATTGTATACTTAACGCAGGTTTTTAGACACGAATTTTAACGTAGTTCTCCTAAAGTTATGCAGATGTCTGACGCCTCAGCTACTACTACTACTACTACTACTACTACTACTACTACTACTACTACTACTACTACTACTACTACTACTACTACTACTACTACTACTACTACTACTACTACTACTACTACTGCTACTACTACTACTACTACTACTACTACTAATACTACTACTACTACTACTACTACTACTACTACTGCTACTACTACTACTACTACTACTACTACTACTACTACTACTACTACTACTACTACTACTACTACTACTACTACTACTACTACTACTACTACTGCTACTACTACTACTACTACTACTACTACTACTACTACTACTACTACCGCTACTACTACTACTACTACTACTACTACTACTACTACTACTACTACTACTACTACTACTTTCTTTTAAATCCGACGCTGCCGCCATCAGACACACCTCACGGAGGAACTCCTTAAAAAGGCTTGTAAACCCCCATAAAAAATCGGGTAAAATAGCAGGCTTAATTAATAGTATATGAATAACAATACAAACTTAACATATCAAAACAGTGCAAGCTAAACTACTCTATTACCATATACCACACCCATGGCATAACTACACAGAAAAAACCTTAATAAAGAGCTGATAACATAATATAATTCTACAAAGCCATTACTATTTGCACACCGTGTAGTAGTAGGCCCAAATGGCGAGCATAGTTACCCAATAAGTGGTAAAGTCACTCATCAATAATTAGCAGTAAGTTACTGCCACTCATTGATGCCATTGAGCCGATTCATGACCGTCAGGCTAAGTAGATCATATGTAGTTTGACGTAGCACACCGTATAGTATGGGGCCCAAATGGCGAGTGCAGTTCGCCAACTAGGGGCGAAGTGACTCGTCAATAAGTAACAAAAGGTCACTCATTGACGCCAGTTGGCCGGTTCTTAAATACTGAGCAGGTGTAGTGGCCTTTATGTCGTAAAATTCACAAAGCAAAAGTATACAAACTATGACTACATAGATGGCGCTCTGGGTTCACATTTTAACGTTACTTCATTGTAAGTTTTTGTAAATTACCCTGGAACAAATACACCTACAGTAAACATTTACAACAGGATGTTAATTGTATATATGTAAGATGTCATACTCTGTTAACCTAATGAACTCGAAAGTCGGATCACCTCCACAATATTGACGCGATTCTCAATTGATATTTAAATATACTGATTCCCAAGGTTAGGTTATTCGTCAAAATTATCATCTCCTAAAACATTAAAATTTTAAAATTAACTCAATTAAATTAAACAAAATACCATATATCAATATACAACAAGTAGCGAGTGTGCTAGCTTATACACGTTCTGCTTCTGCTATTTTAAGATATCCATGTTCAATTGATACTAGACCAGTTTTGCACAATATATCTTTAAATCTACTTTCTTTTCAATGTTGCACTAGCCTGTAAAATTCACAATGAATGCAGTTTATCAACAATGATCGAAATATAGCTTGTATGGCTCTTTGGTGGTTGTTTCCTGTTTTATCTCTGACCTCTGAACACCGATGTTTCCAAATGGCCCACACTCCTACAGATATCAGGGTTACTAGCAATTCTTTCTCCTTGCTATTAATGATTCGTCCGATAATTGAGCAATCTTTGAACATAATTGTTTCAGCCATTAATTTCACATATTTGATTCCAAATTTAGCAACGAGCATATTGATATATACCCAAAAGCATGTAGCTATACAACACCGTGTAAACACTTGGTCTATTGTTTCCTCCTCGGTATTACATAATAAACACCGGTCTGTACTTGTTATTTTGCACATATAAGTCAGATGGCCGACCCACAGCCTTCGATGGAGTAATCACCATGCCAGGTCCCGTGCGTTTGCTGGTAGACAAGGTAGATGTATTGTTTTCCACGCATTTTTCCAGTTCTTTGGCGTGCATCCTAAAGTGTTCCAATGCCTAACTGCAACAGGAGTCTGTCTCCGACTTTGCATTAGCATTCCATACCAGGCTCTAAATGCCATTTTGTATTTTATATGCTCTGACTTAAATACTAATCTTGGTTGAAACATATCTCTGTTGCCACGTGCTTTCGGCAATTTTAACCATTCACCAGGTATTGCATTCTTTATTCTAAGAAATAAGCGTTGGGTATCAATATGCCTCATTGATGTTGCTCTTGCTACATCCTGCATCGCGATCCATTTGCGAGATTTTGGATTAACTAAATCACGTAAATATTGAATGCCAGTTTTGCCCATAGAGGGCAAACATAATACAGCATCATTATCACGAATCAACTCGTTGCCCCAAAGATGTTGCTCTAAGGCATCTTCCCAACAACTGGGTTGTGGCATTGATCGTGTAAATATCTTTAAGGCTTCCAGCTGTTCTTTATATACGTTTGGTATCTTCTGATGGTTAGGTGGCAGTTTATTGCACAAAAATAAACATTCTACTGGAAATGGATCTACGTACCTTTGTAGAAGTGTCCTTGCAACACTTGACCAAGGTGAGTTTGAAGTGAGTAACTTATTCAAGAATTTCAGTTTTAATGAAGATCACTTTGCTAAAACATTAACCAAATCCAGGCCTCCATCATGCTTTTCATTGGTGAGGATTGACTGCAATACTAAATGGGCTTTGCCCTCCTATAAGAAGGACAAAAGTAACGTGTTGATCTGTGACTCTACTGATTTGGGCATATGAACTACAGAAGCAGTATACCACAGTCCAGATAAAATTAAATTATTAAGGACAAATGTCCTGCCAAATACAGTTAGGCGACGTCGTTTCCAATTTATTAATGCACACTTTAGCTAGGATAGCCTTTCTTCCCAGTTTATTATTACATCCTGTTCTCTACTAAAGTAAATATCCAAAATCTTTATGACATCATCTGACCAGTTAATATCCATAACATTGTCAGTTCTGTCCTTCCAAGCGCCCAAAAATAATCCCTTAGATTTGTCTCTATTGACTTTAAGCCCTGATGCCTTTTGAAAATCTGATAATACTCCATTTAAAATTCTAAAATCTGAATTTTTACCTGCAAACACAGTCGTATCATTTGCATATTGAGACACCTTTAGTGGCCGTTCTACGCCACGTATACATATTCCTTGAAAATCATTACGTTGCCTCAATGTGCCCCCCAACGATTCCATAGCTATGACGAATAGAAGCGGAGACAATGAGCAACCCTGTCTGACAACTCGTTCCAATACTACAGGTTCAGATAGATGAGTATTTACTAAATAGCAACTTGTTATATCGTTCTTCCTGGTACAGAGCACGTTTGGTCATCATCAATTGCTTCGCGTAGGACTGCGCCAAGTTTTAATGTTAGTGCACGAGTAATAATCTTATAGTCTACACAGAGTCGAGAGATTGGTCTATAATTCTGTATTTTATTTCTGCCACCCCTCTTGTATATAAACCGAGCATATGCTTGGGCCATCGATGGAGGGAGATGCCCTTGCTTAAAAATGCTAGCTGCTATTTCTTCTAATACTGGACCAAATATGTGCCAGAATGTTTGATAAAATTCAACTTGAAGTCCGTCGCAGCCAGGAGACTTTTCTAACTTCATACCTTTGAGGGATTTTGTCAAATCATCAATTGTTAGTGATATGCATCTGGAAGTCTTTGCATTATATTAACCAAATTATCTCTAGTTGCAGTTTCATCACTTCCCTCAGATTTATACAATGATTTGTACAATTTGGATACTGTTTCCATCATCTCTGCATTTGAGGACACTGATCATTAGTCTTCAGTGAGCGCATTACTTTCTCTACACCTCTTGCTTTTTCCAAGTTACAAAAGTAACGTATAGGCTTTATAGGCTTTATAGGCTTTTCACCCTCGGTGTGCATTTTTGCTCTTGCCCTTATTTTGGCCCCATCAAACTGAGATTGCTCTATTTCATTTAGTCTACCTTTTAATTTAACTAATAGTTCGTAATAATTATATTCTCCATCATTAATTTTCTTATTAATTTTACACACCGACGGCTGAAGCACCTTTATATGCTTTCGCATTTCTCGTGCTTTCCTGATGGAATACTGCCTTGAAATATGTTTCAGGTCAGATTTAACATCCTCCCACCAGTCTGTAATACATTCATACAAACTTCTCTTTTCATCCCAATGCCTCCAACAACTTTCTACACATTTGCGATAGCAACTATCTCGTTACAATACTACATTGAGTTTCCAAAATCCATCTTCTCGTTTGATCCAGTCAGCATTATCTAAGGTGATGGAAAACATATTGTAATCAGAGAAAGTTACAGGCTTTATGTTAGTTTTACACATGTAACCTTTCAATGATCGTTCTGCATAGATCCTGTCCAATCAGGATGCTTTCTTTCCGTCGGTTGAAAACCAAGTAAAGTCCCTGCCCTCTGGATTTTCAATCCGATAGGTGTCTAACAAGCTTTTATATTCACAGATGTGTTTCAAAATAGTGTAAGATGTGTCATTAAAATTAGACCTAGCGTTTCTGTCTTTAACTTCATCTAATATGCAATTAAAGTCACCGCCCATAATTAGGTTTTCAGGCGTTCTGTCTCGAATTATTGTGGAAACATCATTTAGAAATTCACTACGCAATTGATGAGAGGTTGGCGCATAAAGGCACATCAAATTTAAACTTGTGTTTAGTACATCAATTGATACACAAATCCACCGTCCATTTGTATCTGATGACGACGATATAACATCAACATAGTTGAGACAGCGGGGCAGGATAAGAATGGCCACTCCCGCGCTATCATCGTGTGATAAAGAATAAAAAATCTGACCTTTTGAAATATCTTTGAGAGATTCATACACTTCAATTTTTTGAATTGTGGTCTCTTGTAGAAAAGCAATATCAACTCCCTCATTTGCTAATTCTTCAAGCAAGTGGCGCTGCTTGAATTCGGTATTTAATCCTCTGCAATTGATGGTGCAGATAATCATAATTTGTAAAATGATGTTTACAACCGCTATTGTTAGATTAACTTGATTTGGTTTTTTAGCTCGTTTCTTAGACCATTTACCTAATTTGCATGCGAATTCAATGTTTCCTAGTTCTACCACAGACAAATATTCCTAATTGGAAATATCAAAATCATGGCGCAGTAGACGATATTTCACGCCTCTCGCTGTTACATATGGCACTAACACTTCACCCCCTTCTGATCGGTACATTACCATTTCATCTTTCATCTGTGAACTCTGTGTTTGAATGGACACATCTGATTCTGCAACTGACATTGTATCATCATCCATATCATTTACTTCAATCTCAGATTCTGAGCTATTGTCTTCTTTATGACGCTTATTGCTACTTAAGCTACATTTGGCAGGAGCATAATTTACCATATCTTCAAGCTGACCTAAATCAAGTGGGCTTAGCGGAAAATCGACTGAACTTTCCGTTTTCTGAGTCCTAAACTTATCCTGTCCTAATTTTAATTCATCCTCTAAGGAATCTCTTTTGTAAGATCATCATTTTCCTGCATGTCTTTTACAGCCACGTTTGGCTCCACTGCATTTTGATTATTTTCTTGACGTAAGGTTATACCCTCCTCTAATACTTGAACCTCATCAACTGTAGTTACTTTAACAGGATTTGATGATTTGTTTGTGTCATTTTCAGTAGCATGAACCACAACAACAGCTTCCGTAATGATTGCTCTAGAAGCATTTGACTCAGTTGCATCCTTTAATGGGCGATTATCTCCTGATACTGAGGGCTTGTTTTGATTTTTTGGACAGCGCCATTTAAAATGGTCAACTGAACCACAGAGTAAACATTTGTTTCGATTGGGACAATCGGTTGCAAAATGGTCAGTCCTTGGTAGATCCGGCACTCTTTAATTTTCCCCCTATACCATAAGGGCAGGGCAAAGCTGCCATCAAGCGTAAATCTGCTTGGTAATGGGCTATCCACTTTATCAAACCAGATGCGTCTTACACCGCTTTCTAGCATTCTGTCAAAGGGATACGTTTCCCGTTCAATCTTTTGCACTTTGCCATACTTCCTGTGTTCATTCATGATTCTGTCATCTGGAATTTCTAGTGAAACTTTCATCTTCACTAGCAACCTATCTGACTCGATTTCCTCTATGTTACAAACTTCGCCTTTTACAATAAGAACATTTTCTAGAAGCTTTTCCTTGACCCCATCATTTGACACTGTTACATTCCATAGAGTTTTAGAAACATTGATAAGCCCCTGCAAAGCAGCAGGTCTCGCGCCAACGACGTCCTTTAACCCGTGATACACGTTGATAGCCGTGACACCCCACCCCTTAGTTGTTATCTTAAGGCTTAGGGTACGGTTATAGGTTGCCATGGAGTAGTAGTATCAGGATTAAAATGATACCACCTCCCTCACCTGGCCGCCGTTCGGCGATCCGTGGCCCCCACCGCCCTCTCAATCCCCGGGGCATAGGTTGTTGAGACATCTGATCGTGGGTGGTGTATGCATCTAGATGGTGTTCTCCCTGACCCCACATGTCCAGGAGAACCTCCTCAGGATACCGACCAGTGGCCGGCCTCTGTGTAGGGTCAGACAAACACGTAGTTTCTGCCAGAGTCGCATCGACAGGATGGGACCACCCATAGTGTCTTCCATCTACCTTGACAACGCTCACCTGGCAGGATGCTAAAGTGCTTAGCATTTGCGCCACGGCCGACTCTGGCATGTTCACATGTTATGCAGAGCATCTGGCGTTGAGCAGGTGTCTCCAGCAGACAACCACGTCCTACCCTCTCCACATCATAGAAGTGGCAGACAGACTCGATCTCTTCATGTGGGTGAAAGCAGTCGTACATGTTTCTCCACAAGCGGTCGACCCACGGATTGTACTGGGGGGCATTCCGGAAGTGGGTCCACTTGGCATCCAATATCATGGCAGTCTCAGCGCCCTGTGCCACTGATGTAGACGCCAGCACGAGCAGTATGATGGGAATCATGGCTATATATGAAGAGTTAAACTGAACAGAGCGAACCCCTCGAGAAATATCTGTGCCCTGCTCCGGTTCGATAGTGATCTTCATCCCCTCAGGGGCATGGGCTAGTTGTTTCATTTTGCCGCCGGCTAAGAATCGTAGCTCTAGGATTATATGAGTCGTTTGCGGGCTAGTGAGTCTGACTCGCGGAAGCAGTTTTACAGCACCCTTGGCTTTGGTGACATGTGACACCCCACCTACCCATAGGATGCCCTCCTGGAGGTTAACCGCTTCTTCTGGTCCATCGAATGGACGACGCCGCAGGCGCATTCCACCCGTAACCCCGATCCGGTGACCCACCCTCGTCAGGGAGACACCTTCACCTATGTAGGTGAGGAAGGATGATCCCCGATTGTAGAGCTTTCGAACTGTCCCATCCTTTTTCACAACAGTGGAGAGGGGAGTAACCTCTATGTCAATGACTGTGGGAGGCCTATATAGGGGCAACCACGTTTGCCAGTCACCCCCAGGTCCAGCGCGGTACCACACTTCATTCTTCTCAAATATGAACTGCAGGTTTTTTGCCAGGGTCATAGCAGGCCATCATGGGCCATCAGCGGGGCACCGTTCGAATAGGGTTTGACCAGATGAACACTGAGGTCGCTATTTAGGGTATTGATGTCTGCCACCTCTGTATCCGAGAGCTCAATCAACGGCTCGAGGATGTACTTCCTCTTCGGGAAATCGTACTGAAACACGATCTTGTTGCCATCTGTGATGCGAGTAAGGCGCCCCTTCGTCACATCCTTGAGGTCTGTGAGCAGCTCCACCCCATCACCACCAATGGCGTGGAGGAAGAATGCCTTTGAGCTTGCTTCGTACTGTAGCGCGAATGACTTGCCATCGCTCTCTTCTACCTTGGCAGCATCAACAGCATACACATTTGCCAGGTCAGCAAGACCAGTCGAGTAAGCAAATATGGGTTCCATAGCACGCTATAGAAGGGGTTTAAACAAGACATATAACCATGCCGATTGTCCGACTACTGCTCTCCGGTGGTGAGAACATAATCTTACCCTCTCTAGAGGGGAGACGGGTGGTACAGTACCGTGTAGAATGGGTCCTCTTCGAGGTGCCCCAGCGGGGCACAACATACATACACGCCAATGTGCTACATCAACCTCCGGGTAGTGCACACAGCAGCTCACTGGTAGAAGTCGGACGGGACGTGATAGAGTATCTGCCAGGTGCCAACAGCAACCTATGGAAAGCTATCAGTCCTAGCCTGTTCACACGTGTAAATCATCTGTTTGACAGCCCCTCCATTAACATATATGCCAGCACGGATGGGATATCGGATGCCCATTTAGAGTTTACAATCTTATTACTCATTGACCTGACGACAACAGGATATCATACCAGGAATATCTTACCTTTGCCGAGATGATGAAAGAGGGTTGCCCCTTCATGACCCCTGCACAAAACAAACAGATGCTCACACTGCAACAAGAAGGAGAGCGACTATAGCGGGAGAGCTGGTGTCAACAGAACGTGAGCATTGCAAGTAGGCAAAGGAACAGTGAGGCTTCCAAATACTAGCGGGACCTCCTGAAGAAGTGTAAGCAGGATGCAGGAGTCTTGACAGACGGCGATGAGGCAGATGTCTTCACATACGACGATGAGCCAGGTGTCTTCACATACGACGATGAGCCAAATGTCTTCACAGACGAGGATGAGCCAGAGGTCATACAGTGGGAAGAGGAGATGGTGCAGAAGTGTAAAACCAAGAAAGCCATCCAGCGGCGGACCTACTATCTTGGTGATAAGGTGAAGTTCCAGATGTCACGTCTCAGAAAGCTACTGTCATCCGTCATAGTGCTGGATGACCACTGTCTAAGAGAAGTCTCTCTCAACACACGCAAGCTGGTACGGTTTGCCAGGCTCTCCAAAATTAACCCTTCTATGACTCATGAGCAGATTCTGCAGGTGATGCCTGTTTAAGCCTCCAGATATACTATGGCAAAATCAGAGTGGCAGAAGCAACCAGAACTATACCCCACCCTGACTGCTGACGAGGGCGGTACCATCCAGGGCTGGCGACTCCAGCAGATAGATACCATCAGCCAGAATGTCCTCCATGAGGCAGAAAAGTACAGCAGAACATGCAGGCGATATAAGATGGCATACAACGCCCTCGCATGTACCACCACTGCTGCAGGTGTGATTGGAGCCATTGCTGGTGTTGCAGCTCTGGCCACTCTCGCTACAGGACTGGGTGCCCTCGTCGCCATCCCACTGGGTGGCGTGACTCTAGCTGCCACTGTCTTGGTCACGGGCTTGGTGTGGGGCAGCGGCAGATCACAAGGAGGCTGGAGAAACATGCTAAGTACGTGACACTGGCACAGAGTATGCTAAGGACTATCGACGAGTCTGTCAGCAAGGCTCTCGAGGATGGCCAGGTCACCGATGAAGAGTACCACCATATATTGAAGGTCCAAGCCCTGTACCACACGGAGAAACCTAAAGTGCGACAGCAATAGTTCAATGGTTCCAGCGGGCGGGTTGATATGGAGGAACTAAAACACGAGATGTTATGGCGAGGTCACCTCGCCGGTCTCTGGAGTCGAGACGACTACAAATAGTGTGCTTTCTGTACGGTAGCTTTAAAAACACCAGTATAGATGGTCTTTCCACTGAACCTCACGACAGTCATCCGGAGCCAACCGCCCCTCCTGGGTACACTCTTGACTGGCCTGAGAGGTCTACTGGATGATATACCAGAGCTAACACTGTTCTCCATCTCAATGGATGGACGGTCCCGAACTAGCTTCTCCGTCAACCCACGACCGCTGACCAACCACCCAATCACATTCAAGGATGCGAAGCAAGCTCATACTTGGATGGCTGCTCCAAGACTCTCATACTGGAATCAGCAGCTGATCTTTGCCATGTGGTGTGCCTCGACAGGATATGGAGTAAGCTGACTCAGATTCCATGTGTACTTCACGGTGCGACAAATCCTCCATGAGCTGGGTGCAAGCCTCCCTGATACAAACGACTTCGACCCACAGCTCAACAGTCATAGCATCTCAACGGCCAGCAGACTACAGAGAGAGTTCTGTGCTCACCCAGACTGTCGGTGGCATGGTGGTGACAACAGTGGCCTAGGGGTTATGTACGGTGACCCGATACATGACTACTCAGGATTCCCCTATCGAACACCCCGACGAGTAGGCCGCCGGAAGACAGTGACATTCTCGTTCAATCCAGACTCTGACCATGGAGCGCCAGTGCAAAATATGCACATCACTGGCTTGCGGCAGGACTATCCAGATGTGTGGAAGTACTTTGTCCATACACCAACTCAGGCCTCACACCAGCAGGGATCGTTCGGATCAACCAGTCCCTGGAAGCACTGTGCTACTGCCTCCTTACAGCGCAGAGGTCCAGTCCATGTTCATCAGTCTTGTTGAATATATGATCATCGTGGCAGATCCCAGTAGTCTTTTTGCTAAGTTCCAACAGGGGTTGCAGACGGCCTGTCGCAAACTTGACTTTGCTATTTCACCACACCTATGGTTGATTCCGAGCAACATGATCGTGAACATCGATGACCTCCAAGTCAGAGGCTATAACAACATGATAGTCGAGGGGAGTTCCCCCAGTGTCCACTTCGGCTTCAACACTGATATCAACGCACCTATGCGTAGTACAGGCCATACAGTCTTCCGGCCCTGACACTGCAGCCAGTCGACACGACGCTTCCCATGACAGCTCCAACTCCAACACTACAGCCAGTTGACACAACACTGCTTCCCATACTAGCTGTACGAGTATTGTCAGGCCTAGCTATCGTGACGCTCGGGATCAGCCTCCTAAACTGCTAGCAAATCAGCTATAAGACTACCCTGACTCTACAGTAGCGGTGGCGGCCACGGTGAGACAATGAACCAGCTTGACCTGCCCTACAGCCCCTATACACGCCGCCAACATACACATGCAAGGGCTGGACGGTTCCACAGTGCATCCTTTTTCCAGCTTGTAGTATCGCAGACCCTTATTCAGCTCTGAGTCAGGTGACGCCATGGAGGTCTGCAACTGCTGGAACACATCTGACAGATACTCCCGATCCTTGTAGAAACCTTTAGCAGGAGCTGCTCGACGATACTCCCGCCCATGATAAGGTATTCGAGGAAGCAGTTCTTCCCTGTACCAAATCCTAGATAGCGCTTCACAGCTGTCAGCTCCTCTGTCAGCTCAGCACTGGAGAGATGAGCGAGCTCATCTGGGGTCTTCTTCTTGTTGTCCTTCAACTCCCTCTGGAAGACCTCATAGTACCTCTCGCATAGCGCGAGCCCGGACATGTTTAAGATGTCTCAATAGAGAGATGACTATTCCTGAGTACCAACCCGGCCACCTGGCAGATGCAGACTTGGAAGATCTTATTAGCTCTCTCGACAGGGGACGCAGACATTTAATAGCATTGTATACTCAGGGCTTAAACAATGACATCAACTGTACAGATCGTGAAGCAACTGCCTGAGAGCCAGGCGAGTCTTCAGAAGGTGGAGAACCTGCTGCGAACCAAGACACAGAAGTTACTGACCAAAGCAAAACCTCTGGCAGTCCATGTCGCCAGTAACGTGGTGGCGAATGTGGCAATGGTGAAGATGACAGGGGGAAATGAGGTTCTTCCTGCCGCCACTGCAGCTGTCCTCGCTACAGTGGTGAGTGGGGTGGCCAGGCACTGTCTTGGAATAACTCACCCCATCCCAAAGATGGCCCTCAGTGGTGCCTCCTACACTGTTGCCGCCAAGATCATGGGTGAATGGAGGCCGTGGTTCTAGTGCTTGCAACGAGTGCAATGGCTGAGATCATCGTCACCTACGTTTAACCCATCTGAATAGTGAGAGATGGATCACGAGACCCCTGCAGCATATGAGGCAAGGCGTGCCGGCTGGCGGTGTGTAGCCCATAGTGGAGCACACAGACTGAGGATCGCCAATGCCCGGGAATGGTGGACCACCCACAAGGCATTCCCCTGAAGAGAGGGCCAGTACCGTGAGCACTGCTACCTATTCCCTTGGCCGACTGTGTTGTCCTCATATGCCCACCTATTTCACTGGGGGTATGACTCGTAGATTTAAGCCGTGTATATAGCACTATGACTCCGTCACTCACAGAGCTAGAAAGCAAAGAGCTACACCTCAGTTAAGAGGACACTGATGCCCATATCTCCTTCCTAGACATCGCTGAGAAGGCGGACCCACGGGAGATCCGAGGTACCATCCTAGCACGAGATATCATCCGGAACACTGATACGGTAGGACAATCGGCCATTAACAAGGCCAAGACTGTATACAAGGGATGGGCATCAAAGTCAGGGAAACGATGCTCGGTATGCTCGGAGTCGATGAGGCTGGTGCCATCAAGTTGTGTTTGAGTCCTATGCACAAGACCTGGATAAGGATCTCCTGAAACCACGGAGTTCATTCCAACAGGATGGAGAGAATCTCAGGGTAGGCACCCTCGGCCTGAGCCATATCACTGTCGACGGCAAAACAGGTGCTACCGCCAGCCTCCAGCTACCAGAGGTGAAGAAGTCAGGGTTCTTTGATTTGCCGTTTAAGACCACAGGATAGTCATGGCTTCCCGTGCATGTATCATAAAGATACTGGATGTACTAGATACTGTGGGTGCTGACACAGGTCCTCTACGCTATCGTCTCAGCTGCTGCTGGGATTTCATGCTTGATGCCTCCATCGCATCATTCGTATCCGCCGGAGGTGCTGGATTCCCCGCTCTGCAGGCGAAAGAGCTGGTGCAGTAAGGACTACTGTTTAGTCTCCCAGATATAGACGAGGCTACCGCCTACCAAGTGCTAACCATCCTCCGCACGCATGTCATTACCATTCGACAGTGGACGGCCGATGCTGACCAGGTGGTGATGAGCATTGCCCCGTCAGGACAAGGGGTAAACATCTTGCTGCGGCTCTCCTGGCCGAACATCTACACTCTCAATACATCCTTCTGGTGTCTGACTCCACCGCTGAGGCGGTTGACAGTAATGAGCAATGGTACAATGGCCGAATCACCAAGACGCAGAACCTGCAAGCACTGATGGAGAAGCTGCTGGTAGCCCGACTGACAAAACCACTTGTTCTAGTTATCGATGACCCTGCAATGGACCAGAAGACAGTCACCTAACTCAGCAGCATCACCAGGCGCATCTGGCACACAAAGATAACTGTCTTCATCCTCTTTCAGAAGTACACCTGCGAGATCTCACCGGACATCTGCCACATTTCCCGGTTGCTATACTTCAGCTCCAAGTATGGACGTGCCCTGCTCGAGACCATATATGACAGCCTAACCCTCAAGGAGACCAAAGGGGACTTTATCGCAGGTGTACAGAGGGCTTCATCTTCAGCAGCAAGGAGACAGGTGAGCTGTCACACTTCAAGCCATCTCTGGAAATGGCACAGACCATCACCTACAAGCTGAATGCATCCAGGAAACTAGCCTGCTCTACTTGTCATTGCTGACAGACTGTCGGCCGCAACTTTTTTCATTCATCAGAAGTCTCCGCTACTTCGTCCACGGGCTCTGATACTTCGTTAGAAGCTTGAGGAACTTCGTCAGAAGCTTGAGGAACTTTGTCAGAAGCCTGTTGCTGAAACTCTATCCACTGAGGGTCAGAGTCTAGGACTCTCTTCTTCTGGAACTTCTCACAGAAGACCCACATTTTCCATGCGCGACTAACATCATGCTTGCGAGTAGATTTGATGAGGTAGTCCTGGTAGTTATCTGGGAATTTCAGAAATGCTGGCAGATTACTGGCCAATCTCCTGTGCCCTCTTTCGTTGAAGATGTGCCCAATAGCCTCCTTGCGGCCAACAGTGAACCCCTCCTGAGTACCTTCTGCATTACTGGTGTCGTGGCTATCTACTACAGTGGCACTGACCTCCTCCCTGAAGTAGTTATTTTCACCAGACTGGAGGCTATCCAGCATATCTCGCTCTCCCTTGCTATGGAGGCTAAATACGGCATCCCACTTCCTGACCATTAGTAGATCTTTGGGATCGACCCTCGCCCTGTGGAGAGCTAGAATTTCAGGACTGTTGATTTGGACCACAGGTAGGTTAAGTGCCCTGCCCTTGGTGCTGCCAAACTTCTTGTAGAGTATCCGAGTCAGGAGTTCTTTTATACTACGAGCTGGCGCCCCTTCCTCTATGGCGGCCAGTATCTCCGCATCAGACGGAGGTGTAACCTTGGCTCGCTCGTGGATAATGCTGATGTCACGAAGCAGTCCTCGGACCCTGTCACAGTGGGACAGTGCACGCTGTGGCTGTCGTGCTGACTGTCATGCCGACTTGTCCTGCTGCCTATAGACAATCTGCTGGAGAACTTTACCAAGCATGGCGGCCGTTTAAACCCTCTATATACCCAGACCTTAAACATGCTGCAGTATGTGCAACATCCAGATGGGGCCATTGCACCTGCGAGATCACACCACACTGATCCTCGGATGGACTGCCTGACGGTCATTCGACCCAGTATACATGATGAGAACCAGTTGTCCGCTGCTGGGAAGTACACCGACTTTGCAATCTCGGCACAGATCCACGAGATCAAGAGCACGACACTCGAGTTCAAGATTCAGAGCACAATAGAACAGTCGGTAGAGCTCCCGCAGGTTCTGAACAGGTGGGAGATCGTGCAGAGCAGCAGCACCATGGACACAACCTATGTGAACGATGACTACCGAGTCCTAGGTCCGCTAGCTTGTGGACCAACCTTCTATGCGATTTCACTGTGGGGTGCAATGAGGGGTTCACGGAATTCGAACTACAGGCAGGTGTCGAGAAGCCTGTGGCAGTTCCACTCTTAACCCTCCTCGAGAACACACACATTAATCCGGCTGCCATGCAGGATAGGCTGTTCCTCCGGGTGTACACTGAGTAGCTCGCAGATGCGACAATGAATGCTCCAAGACTTCATGTCTGGCATGACGAGAATGACCAGGAACTGAAGCAAACGGGTTCCAAACAGCAGATCGTGCATGTGGAACGAGAACACCAGCATCGTGGTGCATCGGATTGTGTCGCTGTTGCGGTCCTGGTTCAAAAGGGAGGAGCCATCCAGCAGGTGGATAAGCTAGACGACTTCAAGCTTGTGGTTGCTGGGACCAATGTTCCTGGTGAGGTACGCGAGCTGGCTGACTGCCAACTCTACGGACGGAAAACTAAGTCATATGCACTTCTGCGACTAACCAGTCGAAGCGATGACATCGAATCAGCACTCGAGGGCCATCACCATCTCGGGGGCAGGAACATCCCACCTAATCAGGACAACCGGCTCAGTTTCAACATCGGAAACCTCATGGCTAGGACTTGCCCCTTAGGTGTGACTGTACTTTAGTTTGGCTATGCTAAGGTATGCATATCGAACACATCAGGTATTCAGCTTGAGCATGCATAGAGCACGACTCCTGTCGTCACCGATGCAACTGCCAGCACCACTATAAGCTATGCTATCTTCTGACCTGTCGATGCTTCATAGTCGAGCGTTAGCTCAAATATCTTTACAGCCTCGTAGTACTCATCGAGACTCTCATCTGCCTCTTTGAGGCTCGGCGTTGTCATCATCGTGCCTCCCCCTGGCGTATATGCCCATCGGCTGGTTATGACGCTCACACTCGACCTCTGCCGCCTTCTTGTCGGCGAAAAAGAGTCCCCAGTTCGCTAAGGCAAACACGCCCGCATTCAAGATTGCAGAGGCCATGTTATAGACTACAGTTTAAAGCTACTATATAGTTGCCCCAGCAACGAATATGTATGAACCTGAGGCTTATGAATATCCAGTCGAGGTTATAGATGATGATGACTATGAGGAGGACTATGATGAGGATGATTATGATGCAGACGACTACGATGTAGCGGAGACCACGGATGAGTATGATGATGTAGAGCCTGAATCCCGCAGGCTAGAACACAGAGCGAAAGGAATCTATCGGACTTACATAAAAGGTTCTATCGGGCTGTTAGCAGCAGTTGGGGCTCTGATCGCTCTGTTCACAACGAAGGCTGGCGAGACGATCCGCAAGATCTCCAACAATGCTCTCCATGGTGTGACGAAGATTTCTGAAGCCATACCAGCCATCGCCTCAGGAGTAGGTACGTTCTTCGGCGTCACAGGGCCTTGGCTCCCATACATTGCCATAGCACTCGCGGCCATCTGGGCCGCCGAACATTTAAGCCATGTTGTATAAGGATGGCGTCTGTGCACGACCTGGTCAAGATACTTAACTTCTGAGGGTTAATCGATAAACTACCGTTCAGTGAGGATCCAGCAGAGACTAGACGCTGGTGTACGGAGGTGTTTTAGGAGTTCTTCAGTGATACTCGAATGAATGACGGCCGTCTGTAGGTCTGTTTAGAGTTCGCCCAGGCCATGCGTGACATGACGGGAGTGGACGTCAGTGATAAAATCACCCAGGCCATGCGTGACAGGATGGGAGTGGACGTCAGTGATGAAATAAAGCATCTTTCTTGAGGAACTCTACTATCAGCCTGGTGGATATTACCATGAGCCCCCTCAACTACTCGAGTCTGCACGTCGCAAGCGCCACAACTTCACATTGGAGATAGTTAGCCAGTGGCTCAGCCACCGGGCGATGTGGCAGATATACAGACCTCATCCACGGCACATCAGGCATGCCAATTTCGAGGAAACTGTCCCAAACAGAGTTCAACAGGCAGATGTTCTATTCCTTCCACGCGACTCAGTTGGTCATAAGACCTACAAATATGCCCTCACCATCGTCGATGTCACCAACAAGGCGGCAATACCGCTCACAGACAAGTCAGTTGGCCAGGTGGCCCAAGGATCCCAGGGTGTCTACGAGGCTTTGGAAAACCCCCTCCAGTGGCCGGAATTGTTGCAGGTGGATGGGGGTAAGGAGTTCAGAGGGGAGACTGCAGCCCTCATGCAGAAACACGGTGTGGCAGTTAGGCGAGGTGAGTTAGGGCATCACCGTGCCCAGGCTATCGTTGAGCGGTGGAATCGGACACTGGCAGAGAGACTGTTCCCACACCAATACGCCCAGGAAATGGCCGCGCTGAGTGAACATTCTAGAGTATGGGTGAGAGGGCTGCCTGCTGTGGTAGAGAGATCCAATGCCGAGGTTACTAGACTAATCGGGAAGAAGCCGGTAGAGGCTATCAGACACTCTGCTGGTCACAGCTCTAGAGGCGTGAACAAGGGAGAGGAGTGCCTACTGCCTGATGCTCTGGTTCGGTACCTGTATGAGCCTGGTGAGCTGGAATGTGGTCGACGGCGTGCAACAGATCATAACTGGTCGATAGATGTTCACAGGCTTGACAGGTATGTGGAGATGGAGGGGCGGCCTACACTGTACTACCTGGCATGCCAGCACGGATTGCCTAGGCGACCATTTGTCATAGAACAGCTTCAGCTAGTCTCTGAAGACACACAGCTATCACCCCCTAGGGTGCCAACATGATACTCGTTGGGCTCGGTATGGACCCCATCTGGCAGGACATGGTGCTTATCATAGTAAGCGGAGAGTCCAAGTTTTTCCTGCGCATACGTCGCCATACCCTGGTTGCGCATGCGTAGGCCTCGGTTTTTAGCTCTGTCCACCCTGCCATGTAGGGCACTGTAGAACCTCTGCCAAGAGATCTCATTCTGCCGTGTTGACATTCCCTTAGCCGAGCACTTACTTGCAGCTGTGCTCTCCACATAGTAGCATTTGGAGCAGAGAGCGATGCCACGAGAGCCTTTGAACTCGAGCTTGAACAATCCCGGAGTCCATCCAGACCATTTGTCCCAAGCTAGCCAGTCCCACATATGAGCCTTGTACTCTGCTCGCATTTCAGGACGAATGCCGTCGTCGAGGTTGGAGCCTGCTATAGCAATATACGTGGAGTCAGTGTCCATCTGCAGGTACTCAAAGCTGTCACGAGCTAGGTAGCGATCGAGGAAGTCATAGTAGAACTCCAGCATTCGCAGCTTTGCGAGCTCATAAACAGCTATCCCCACCTGGAAGGGCCTTCGAATAGTGATTCTCCGCTTGCGACTCTGGAGCTCGTATGACTCACCGATCTCCTCGAGATCTTCGAGCCATGCACTACTCAGGGCCCTAGTGTGTTGCTATGGCATTCTAGGGCCTCGATGAGCTTCCCGCAGGCACTGTTGCTGAGGAGTTTGAAGAGATCTGCCAAGAGTGCTTTGCTCTTATCTACATCTCCCGAGAGGCGGGCCTCCATAACATTCTCCACGAACCACTCAAATGGGCACTTGGCCTCATAGTCTATGGTGCGGTATACAGCAGTGATCTCCAGGCCATGGGTTATATACCACTTGAGTGTCGGTGCGTACAGCAGCCGCTTCTTGCCAGAGAGGGCGCCGACCAGCTTCTGGGAGGTGTGTGCTTCCGCCCTGTATGCTCTAGATATGCCTGCATCTCAGAAGAGACGGCCTCTACCGGGATCTCGCTGTTATAGAAGAGCGGGGGCATTTCCTCGAACTTTGTCCACAGAGCCTTAGGGACCTTTATATCTACCTCAGCAAATCCAAACCAGTGGTCTGCTAGGAGCTCTTCCTTAAAGCTGGCTACACCACTGGCACCGGACCAACGGCGCACTGTCTCCTTACCACAGGGCATCTCTTTGGCCATCGTTGACATGTACAGAGCATTTGCGTCATAGCGGAGTAGATGTTGGCAGACCCGCTCACTCTGGCAGATGCGTGTCACACCTGTGTCATGGTATCTGGTGAACACGATACTGGGCCCTCCAACAACCACGTCCTTCAGCATCTCGTGGGCCTCCTTTACCAGAGAGTAGAGGCTAACATCCGGCATGTGCTGAGCAGTTCCATGTAGGAGGTACTGCAGTGACACACCTGGGAGAGACATCGCGTCTTTGAGGATGTCTATTTCTAGTTCTGTGTAGAACTCCCGCATCCGCTCTAGGGTTTCGATGAATGGACTGACGTCCAGGTTGTTGTAGTATTGCAGCCAGTTGGCGAATGTCCGCATTCCATGCTCGCTGAATGTCCGGTTACACCGTTCACACTCTCTTTGCGTCAAGAGGTAGCCACCCTTGAGCTTAGATGTCCATGCTGAGTAGTCAGGAAGCCCTGGATAGTTGAGCTTCTCATGTGTATCAAACCATTCATACGTGAACCAGCTCTTCTGCTGTGTACACCCGTAAGCGTTGACCCATACCTCGTACCAGACTCCTGGGACGAGGTAGTTCAGCACATCGAGAAACCGTAGCTCAGGTGCTATGAGGAACATGGTCTGACTGGCCTTCTTGGCGAATTTCACTGTACCTGTACTGTCAGTCTGCTCATCGACAAAGTACTTCTTGATGAGGTTCAGGTCATACCGCCCAGAGTTGAACCCCAGTACAGGCACTTGGTCACACCACTCGTTGATCAGTCACTGCTGTCGCCTTGGGAGCTTGTCCAGGTCTGTCGGTATGTACTGTGCCCTAACCCTTGTCCAGATTAGAGATGCTCACAGATGGATCACCAGCATGAACTCTCTGATCAGTTCTTTGAGGTCAGGATTGCAGATGTGAGTGGGCTCACTCGTGGCGCCATCTAAGGAGCAGCCAACTGGCACAGAGACAGGTATGTGAGCACTCTCGATCGTAAGAGTCTCCGTGGGATGAGTCTTGATAGCATCTAGGAGTGCCTTGAAGTCGTAAACTATGAAGTGTGGGTATGGGACAGTCCGAACTCGTTTAGGGACGCTTGGGGTAGCGTTTTATACAGCTCTCCCACTGTGCCACAAGCATGCATCTAGACGATCTCAGTTTCTCCTCTCTCACGACTGTCTGGCGGTATCTTTGTTCATTATCCTCACCTCGCTGGTGTTATGGACACCCGTGCTACTGACAGCCATGGAACTGGTAGATGGTGTTGGTGGTCGGATCATGGCCATCTACGGGCGTACTCGCAATCCACCGCTCTCCACCGTGCCCACACGCTACATGGTGTATGTGTATGCCTCTGTTTCTCGACTCATACTCGACCCAACGAGTAGCCACTGAAATGGATGGCTGGGCGGATAGAAGGCTTTCTCATACGCAGACGGTGGCGCCTCAACCTTCTCGCCAGTACACACGATTGTTGTTTTGCCGCCTGTACAGTGATCAACCTGGCGTTGAAGATGGCATGCTTGTGTACACCTCTACTGACAGTGACTGCAGACTAGTGTATGTGCCAGCTTGGATATGTTCTTGATGTAGAGGGCGTCGTGGTCCCACACTCAGATGGTCATGGTGTCACGGTAGCGAGCCGCTTGCCTGATCATATGTCAGGTGCCCTCTTTAGTTGGTTCATACACACGAATCCCGTTCTTGGCGAAGAACTCTACCTTGTCCAGGTGATCCAGCGAGGTCTTGGGGACATCAGTTAATGTCGCTGTTGTGCCTTAGAACTTTGTGGCAAGCTCTCGTGCAGGAGCTGTACTTCTATCAGCTCTCGCTCCTCGGTGGACTGCTAGACATCACCAGAGACACAGGTTGTCCCTGTAGGTGTCGAGGGCAGTCATACTCTTCTTCTGTCGTAGGCAGTCTTGGAGGGGGCCTGTCCCAAGCAGAGGTTGGCAGTTGATGACAGCCCTGGCCTCAACGTTGATTGATCGAACGAAAGCCCACTTGGTGTTGGGTCGATCGATATTGTCTGCGTCGATGTGGGCTTGCTCTCTTGCTGCCACCCAGTCCTGAGCTGCTCCTATAGTGTTCAGCCATGTGCTCCCTGGAGCATTCTTGTGGAAGAGCATCACCCTACCGTCTTCGATGTGACGGATGCGATAGGTATGGGTGTGGCGGACGTTGAATGCATTCTGGACAGTTTGCTGGATCCTTTGCATGATCTGACCTGTGAGGTCTCCTTCTAGACCTCTGAAGAATGTCCAGCATACTAACCGGCGTCCTCTATCTTCTGTCTCCATTTCGCTGAGATGCTGGTCGAGAATGCCTTCTCACCTCATGCTCCAGGCCAAAGATTCAGACCTCGGCCCCCTCATCACTCGGTTAGTGATCCTGCATAGGAGAGGTAAGTGCTCGAGTGGATGGTCCACCCTCTGCATTGCTACAGTCTTGGCTCGGAAGCTAGCAGTCACATCCTCGTCCAACTGATGAAGCTCACGTATCCGCTGCACTTTCTTGTCAGACTCAGAGCTGAACAAGGCTCTGCGATACTACAAGCTGGAAAAAGGATGTGCTACCGAAACCTCCAGCCCATGGATGTGCATGTTGGCAGCGGATATAGGGGCTGTAGGGCATGCCAAGCAGATTCATTGTCTCACCGTGGTACCCACTGCTACTGTAGAGAGTCAGGATAGTCTTATAGCTGATTTGCTAGCGGCGGAGTAGGCTGATCCCGAGCGCCACAATAGTTAATCCTGACAGCACACATAGAGCTACCATGGGAAGTGGTGTCGTGTCAACTGGCTGCAGTGTCGGGGCACCTGGAGCTGCCATGTCGACTGGCTACTACGTGTAGGTGCGTTGATGACAGTGTTGAAGCAAAAGTGGACACCGGGGGGAACTCCCCTCGACTATCATGTTGTTATAGCCCCTGAGTTGGAGGTCCTCCATGTTCATGATCATGTTGCTCGGAATCAACCGTAGGTGTGGTGAAATAGCAAAGTCAAGTTTGCGACGGGCCATCTGCAACCCCTGCTGGAACTTAGCAATAAGACTACTGGGGTCTGCCACGATGATCATATCCTCAACGAGACTGATGAACATGGTATGGACCTCTGCGCCGCTGACACCATCGATAGGCGAATCCTGAGTAGTCACGTCTCGGGTCACCGTACATAATCCCTAGACCGCTGTTGTCACCACCATGGCACCGATAGTCTGGGTGAGCGCTGAACTCTCTCTGTATTCTGCTGGCCGCTGAGACGCTATGACTGTTGAGCTGTGGGTCGAAGGCGTTTGTTTCAGGAGGCTTGCACCCAGCTCATGTAGGATTCGTTGCACCATGAAGTACATGTGGAATCTGAGATAGCTGGCGATGAGCACAGCTTCAGGTGGACCAGAATAGGCGTGAAGCAGGGTGGAACTTACTCCACATCCTGCCGTGGCACACCACACGGAAAAGAGCAGCTGCTGATTCCAGTATGAGTACCGCTTTGAGCAGCCATCCAAGTATGAGCTTGCTTCGCATCCTTGATGGTGATGGGGCGGTTGGTCAGTGGTCATGGGTTGACGGAGAAGCTGGTTCGGGAATGTCCATCCACTGTGATGGAGAACGGTGTTAGCTCTGGTATGTCATCCAGTAGGCCTCTCAGGCCAGTAAAAGGGTGTACCCAGGAGGGGCGGTTGGCTTCGGATGACTGTCGTTAGGTTCAGTGGGAAGGCCATCTATACTGGTGTTCTTAAAGCTACCGCAGCACACTATTTGTAGTCGTGTCAACTCCAGAGAGTAACATCTCGTTTTTTAACCTCTCCATATCAACCCGCCCGCTGGAGCCTTTGAGGTATTGCTGTCGCACTTTAGGTTTCTCCGTGCAGTACAGGGCTTGGACCTTCAATATATGGCAGTACTCTTCATCGGTGACCTGGTCATCCCCGAGAGCTTTGCTGACAGACTCGTCGACAGTCCGTGGCATACTCTGTGCCAGTGCCACGTACTTAGCATGCTTCTCCAGCCTCCTTGTGATCTACCGCTGCCCTACCCCCAAGACCGTGGCCAAGACAGTGGTGGCTAGTGCCACGCCATCCAGCGGGATGTCGACGATGGTCTGCATTGCCCGGAGGTTGATGTAGAACATTGGCGTGTATGTATGGTGTGCCCCACTGGGGCACCTCGAAGATGACCCATTCTACACGGTACTGTACCACCCGTCTCCCCTCTAGAGAGGGTGAGATTACGTTCTCACCACCAGCAGTCGGACAATCAGCATGGTTATATCTCCTGTTTAAACCCCTTCTATAGCGTGCTATGGAACCCATATTTGCTCACTCGACTGGTCTTGCTGACTCAGCAGATGTGTACGCAGTTGATGCTGCCAAGATAGAAGAGAGAGATGGCAAGTCATTCGCCTACAGTACGATTTCCCGATGATGAAGTATATCCTCGAGCCGATTGAGCTCTCGAATACAGAGGTGGCAGACAACAACACCCTAAATAACGATCTCAGCTTTCAGCTGGTCAAACCCTATTTGAGCGATGCCCCACCGATGGCCTATGATGGCCTGCTATTGACCCTGGCAAAAAACCTGCAGTTCACATTTGAGAAGAATGAAGTGTGGTACCGCGCTGGACCTGGGGGTGGGGGTGGCAGACATGCCCCTATATAGGCCTCCTGCAGTCATTGCCACAGAGGTTACTCCCCTCTCCACTGTTGTGAAAAAGGATGGGACAGTTCGAAAGCTCAACACTCGGGGATCCTCCTTCCTCACCTACATAGGTGAGGGTGTCTACCTGACGAGGGTGGGTCACCGGATCGGGGTTACAGGTGGAAGGCTCCTGCTGCGTCGTCCATTCGATGGATCAGAAGAAGCTGTTAACCTCCAGGAGGGCACCCTACGGGTAGATGGTGTGTCACATGTCTCCAAAGTCAAGGGTGCTGTTAAACTGCTTCAGCGAGTCGGACTCACTAGCCCGCAAACGACTCATAGCCCTAGAGCTACGTTTGTTAACCGGTGGCAGAGTGAAGCAGCTAGCCCCTGCCCCTGAGGGGATGAAGATCACTATCGATCCGAATGGAACACGGCTCGATCTGGCACAGATATTTCTCGAGGGGTTCACTCTGTTCAGCTTAACTCTTCATATATAGCCATGATTCTCATCATACTGCTCGTGCTGGCGTCTACAGCAGTGGCACAGCGTACTGAGACTGCCATGATATTGCATGCCAAGTGGGCCCACTTCCAGGATGACCCCCAGTACAATCCTTGGGTCGACCCCTTGCGGAGAAACATTTACGACCACTTTCACCCACGTGAAGAGATCAAGTCTGTCTGCCACTTCTATGGGGTGGGGAGGGTAGGCCTTGGATGTCTGCTGGAGACCCCTGCTCAGCACCATATTCTCTGCGTAACATATGAACATGCCAGAGCCTGCCATGGTTCACATGCTAATCACTTTATCCTCCTCCCAGGTGAGCGTTGTCAAGGTAGATGGAAGCCCCTATGGGCGGTCCCATCATGCCGATGCGACTCTGGCAGAGACTGTGTTTGTCTGAGCCTACACAGAATAGAGAGAGATAGTCCGGCCCTGTGGTTGATGGCGATCAGTGGTGTTTATCAATGTGGAGGGTTCTCTCTAAATGGGCGTTCAGCCACTGGTAGTAGTAGTGTCGGGATGATCCTACCTCCCTAGCAGCCGTTCGGCGATCCATGGTGGCCCCCGCAACCTATTCCCCAGGGATTGAGAGGGCGGTGGGGCGCATGTGTCTAAATGGAAATCCAGTTGAGGGAGGTGGGGGCTCATTTGACTAAAATGGAAATCCAGTTGAGGGAGGTGGTATCATTTTGACCCCGACACTACTACTAGGACAGCCATCAAATATTTTGAAAGTAATTTGACTGAAATATTGTATTCAAGTATCTGTCACTGTGACTATTGTGGGCTAGATCAGGCGTAGACAAGATTGTAATTTGCAAAATGGAAGAAGATTGACCCATCTTGTGTCAACGTCACCCTTTAATGGTCAAGTTGGTCAAATCTGACCGATGCAGTGATTTTGAGAAATGTCCATTTGCAGGCTAAGAGAAGAAGAATTTTGAAAATTTCCCACTGGAATGACTGGCTCATTAACACAGGCAGTTATTCCAGTGGTGAATTGTCAAAAAATCATCTTCTTGGTCTCCAATTGGACACTGGCTAAGCAGAAATTTGAATTTTCTTGACCATTACACTTTTGATGAATGTTCATTTGAAGGATAACAGAAATCTTCGTTATAAATTTGCAAAAATATTATTTTTGGCTGCAAAATTCAAAATTTCCTTGAAAGGTATTGGCAATTAAATGGTTAATTTAAATAAATAGTCTTTTGAGTGCTTTAATGCGCTGTTGACACAATCGAAGATATATTCACTATTACAGACAGACATGCGTTTTATTGATTGATGCCACGCATTGACGGAGATGAAATTATAATACATAAGTGAAGCTTCACCTCTGTATTGTTCTTATCAATTCTCAGAAATTGTTAACATGACCTATACGCTCGAGTTCTCTGAGGGCGGAGACGCTATGATTAATCACTCAATTACTCATGGATTCACAGCAATGATTCACTTTGCATCCACATGCTCGCCGTGTAGTAAGATTATATATGTCGGTAGTGATCGATGACACATTCTTATCTTGTAGATGATATAACAAGGCTATGTATACATCGATTTGTGTGATGTCGATTGTGTTGGGGTACCTTCTACAATATGCAATGACAACTTATTGATTTACAAGGATAAATTATAGCACAGACTATTGCTTCCTGAAGACACAGGATAATCGGGTATTCATAGATACTTCGCTGCGTTTGGTTTATCTACATTGGAGTATCTGTTTGTTCAATGTGCTATTTCAGTACCTCTTGTGATGCATCCCTGAATAGGGCCCAATACAATAACTTTCTAATAGTTGTATGCCAGATAAAGGATCTCTATGCAAATTTGAATCAATATGCGTCCACGATTTCAGTTATTAAAGCGGACCAGTATGCTAGCCTTCCGTATATTACACTCTACTCTTGAATGGTCGCAGGCAACGTTGAAATTAATACCCTAGCGAAAATTTGATTAATTTTAACATTGATCAGAAGTAAGATTTTTTTATGATTTAAATAATATTTGTATGACTTTATTAAATCTTATTCAAAATGTAAATGGTAAAGCAGCTTTGCTGATTAGATATTCTACACGATTTAAAGTTCAACTTGACTATCAGCTCTATTAGACTATAATCACAAAGCAATGTTTAGCAAATAGATCGTCAATCCGGTGTTCAACTGCTAGAACAGTAATAAATAGAATGCCATTAGATTTATTTAAGCATTCACTTGAATAAGATGGTTCTCGAATCTGGATCCATTCCTGTAACTACAAATTCAATGAATGATTCGCAAGTGGTTATCAAGCTATGGAACATAAATATACCAAGTTATTTCTATAAGGAGATACCAACAGTTTTCGAGGTGATAGGTGTTTTATTGAATGTAATGATGATAATCTACTTCATTAAGTCGAAAAGGTACAGGACACCTGTATTTACCATCCTCACAAGCCTAGCTGTTGCGGATACTTGTGTATGTCTCGGGGGAGCATTGAATATGTTTGTATTCCCGATAATGATGGCACCAGATGCAGATCTCATGTGTCCGATATCACGTTTTATAATTCTGACTGGTTTGGTGGGTAGCGAATACCATCTTCTGTTCTTTGTGGCAGTCCGGCTTTATCAGGTCATGTCACCTCTTAAGGCTAGGGCTATTATGACGCTAGAGTGGATGGTTAAATGCTGTGCAACTATTCTGTTGTTATCCAGTTGTAGTTCCCTAGTTTACGCTATATACTGGCTTGCAGTACCCAGAGTTATTGGTGGAGAAGAGGTTACAGTTTGCAGTTTTACTGGTGAAAGTTATCCCAAAGATCTAGCATACACTCTCATCCTGTCTTATTTCCCTTGTGCCGCAGTCTTCACACTCCATATGCTCAAGTATGTTGCGTACTTCAGATCGAAAGGTTTAGTCTACTCTGAACAGGAACGAAAACGCCCGGATGGACGTATTGCCGTCTTACTGATCACATTGTTTTATATATGCTTGATTCCACCAATGACATACGTCATAATACAACATGCACTTATTGCCGATTATAAAACTTCTAGAGATAAAGTGTTCTTGATTCTATCGCACGTGCTGCATGCTAACAGCATCGTAAATCCAGTAATGTATGTTCTGGCCATTAAATCAATTCGGGATGAAGTAAGTAACATGTTTTGTTCATCACGGAAGGGCACTTAAAACTATTGGCACCAGGAGGTTTTTCCATTCACGACTAAGTAGTGTGCAAGATGATCACGCCTAAGCCGCCTAGGGGATACCCGTTTAGCATCCTCTCAGACCGATTCTTGGTATCACTGGCTGGCATGAAAGTTCTCCTTCCCCAGCAACGGTACACAGATAACACATGTTACAGCACTGTTACTGGGCCAGTAATGTCCCGGTAACCTGCGGTATCTGTGTAGGCAACGTTTTGACCTTCAATCCAAATTGAGTTAATGACATATCTGCCGCGGAACCGTCACAGAATAATGCTCTTCTTTGAATGAGGAATCATAACAAAATAGACGTTTTGAATAGGAGAGCATATAACGGTATCAATGAAGTAGACCCTGATAATGCAGCTTACTGGGCCGCTGCTCCTCCGATACTGGGCCGATGCTATACAACGATAGCGGTTCGAAACCGAGGCACCAAACTTTCAGTTCTCTTACGTTATTGATGAATCAAATTTTAACCTAGCCCCGCCCATGTCTAGCTAAGTTCTGACCATGATTTGCTGCTTATGGCAGCTACAGTGCCCAATCGAATTATTTTCGAGATATTCAAAAGCATGTTTCTTAAATAGTAAAGACATATAATTAGCACAATTAGAGAGCGAGAGAGCGAGAGAGCGAGAGAGCGAGAGTTCGTTCGTTCAAAATTTGCCCTGAATTCTTCTAAGATGAATCCCATAATGGTGGATGATCTAATGATGAAGGCTGACATCTGAATTACAGTTCTCTTTACGAAACGTGGCCATCATGAGAACTGCTCTATTATTCATATAGCTCCGAATTTATCCTCGAAGATTAAGAGTCATCACGATATCTCTCTTAACTTTCTGTATCCAATACTAATCAAGAATTCTAGCGATATGGCAAGTTTTAATACATTGGCTAGCCAAATGTATCTGTGGCAGAGCCGGTCTCTCCAAGAAGCATTTGTTGATGCTACATCCGAGCCCCATTAATATCTACTAGTAGATTTATGGTCTCGACTGAAGCATACAGAGAGAATAGCTACATCATGAAGTAAGTCTCTACGCTCCAAGGGCTCCAGTTTAGTGGACATTTTAATTACGGGCGCGGATTATAACAGAGAAACTATACATGGGCAATTCTTTCTGTGTACTAATTTGCTAGATTTAATAGCCGCTACTGTAGCATCAAGACATTGGTACGTGTCTAACCCTATTAGAAGTTCACCGTTTGAGCGCACCTTTAATAACCTGCTATACAATGTTAATATAGCGAGACAAGACTTAGGCAGTGATTCTACATGTGATGCAATAGAGAAAACCTCGCCGGACATTGATGACCAACACATTCACACATACAGCCGCTAGCGCTAGTAAGCACCTTGGTTCTGACCACAGTAGCAGCAGCAGCAGCACCAGCAGCACCGATGGCCACAGACTACATTCCAGGAGCTGGAAAAAGGCCTGACGGTAGCTTTCGGAGCCATCAATAAGTTATATCATAGCTTTTGCAGGAGCATATCATGAACATGTGTTCGAGAATGGTTAGCTCGTCAACTCAGTTATTCCTTACAGATAGCTGCTAAACGTATGACGTTTGATTGAGACCATATCAGACTCATTATCGTAGACCAATTTTGGCAAATCGATCTTACCAACATGCCGATGTTAGCCAAAGACAACGATGATACTCGTTATCTATTGTATGTTATAGAAGGTTTATTAAAAATGTTCTGGCTTCTACCTTTAATGAATTAAATTGCCACAGCCATTTTGCTAGAAAGCTTTCTAAATAACGTAGATAGAAAACCTAAAACTATTCAAAGCAATAAGTGTGAGGAATTACATGCCTTTACTATTTAATAAGCATTTTGAAACTGATTCATCTGGGTGCTGTTGCCCGTACGCTTGATTTAAGATTTGAGACAAACTAGTTTCAGGAAGGGCTTTTGAGATACCACGCGTATGCTTCCCTGGTCAGGTATCCTGTGGAGTTTGTCATAAGGCTAGCTTTGGTAACCATTTCGTGGCAGCCATGTATAATGTATATACATGTTTTATAACTCTGCAGGGAATAGATGGATATTTGTGCAAATTGACCATTTTATTATATTTAAACCACTATAGCGAATATTTTGAAACAAATTTGAGTGGATGGGCTGTTGAGGCCGAGATATTTTTCCACGAACCCTAGATTTGTAGGGCATGAATGCAGGCCTTCATCTTCTTCTTCTTCTTCTTTTTCTTCTTTTTCTTCTTTTTCTTCTTAATAATAATAATAATAACAATAATAATAATAATAATAATAATAATAATAATAATAATAATAATAATAATAATAATAATAATAATAATGATAATAATAATATTATTATTATTATTATTATTATTATTATTATTATTGGCGTTGCGGGCGTGGGCGTAGGGCATGATCATATTTTAGATGTAATTCTTTAGGACCTCGTTGCTTATGGTAAGGCCGTGTTTAATTAATTGTAAAGACCCCGCCTGGAAAGCTGGGATTGACATTGCTATATTGCTATATTGGCGATCTTCAGCAGGAAAAGCTAGCTAGATATACTTTCTGAAGAATCAATTATCTCTGAGGCCTTGACTGTTAAGCCTCTTAGAGCATTCTTGTGATCTACTCTCCCATTGCCTCATCAGGCAGGAATGTTCATAGCCGATTGTGTTATAGGTCTGTAGAACTACCCATGGACCGACCCCTAACAGTTTCACACCTGGCAATCATCATCATCAGAGCTCACGAATAGATCTACAAACCAAACAGTGCTGGCCATATGGGTGGCTTTTCTTCTTTACTGTGAGGGCTCACGTGACCTCGGTATGGTCCACCCCTAATCGTTTCACGCGTGGGGTCGTGTGCCCATTCCTTTGGTCACGGCCCCCATCAGTTTTCATGCATCACTACAGCTGTCAATCAAAGACACACGTCAATAGATCTACATCCCAAAAATGTGGCGAATGGATGGTCGGCTGTTCTGATTGGCTGAAAGGGTGAGAGGCTACACGCCCATAAATATGTTCAGGTTGGGGGGGCCCATTTAAAAATCCATAAAAAATTAATCCCCGCCCCCTGATCGCATATGGGCATATGGGCATAGTATAATAATCACACGAAATCAGAACAGCTGCTCGTCACGTCACAATACTATTCCGCTGGGCAGCGCTCCAAGATGGACGGAAAAGACAATATCTCCAGCATGCTTATATTCCATGCACTATAATTCTCCCGGTGAAAGTAATATGTGTACAGACAAATCAGCCTTAGAATTGATATAATTTGCTTCTGATCGGACAGTTTAACCGTATTGGGCTGTAGATAAACAATTTGTCACTGAAGGTATATTTAATTGTAAAGCAATATGCCAAACTAGGTTTCTGAATGGACACACGTCCATGCTTCAAAGTGTTGTCTGCTGTTATATTAAATGCATGCCATTTTGCCCTTCACCTCGATTTCTTTTAAATTAATAAATATGTGATAAAAACAATATGCTTTATTTTGGGATAAATATGGATTGAATACGTATTGAATGCGTTAAATAAATCGTACCCAACCGTGATAATGCAATACCGGGACAAATTACGTGTATATCATAGTGTATACATTAAAATGACAGATTTTCATAAAACTCTATAACTGACAAATCTTTGGTTAAAGACATGAATTTTTGCCACGCCATAAAATTCACGGTATGACGTCATCCTGTGAATTGTCGCTCGCATGGATTTCGAATAAGGCATACATATTTTAGGCTAGAAGACACTAGAGGCCGGTTATCAGTTGGGGTCCAATGTTTGCCCGGCATCTCATTAAGATGGTGATGTCTGAGTGAGCTATAAATCATCAATACCAAAATATTATTCACGAGATGACATCATATTACAACAATCATTCACGGGATGCCGTCACTCCGCGATTCCCATAAAAATGGAAGAAAATGATGAGTTCGAAAATATTCAAACAATACATTTTATTTTATTTTATTTAAATAATAATTTTGCGTGCTTTGACCTTTCTCAATTAATCTGTTTGGCAAGTGTAACGAGCTTGGCCAACATGTCTCTGTGCCGAATAAACGACTACACAATTACTGCATGTAATCGCTCATAAGCTTTTCTGTGATTAAAAACCCCTGTTATTATGAAAGAGATTAGAGAAATCTAATCTGCGCTACTCTACTCTTAAAAGACATTACTGCTTTAATGAGTAATTTCATTAAAGAAAATATAAATATTTGCATTTCTAATGTCCTTTTTCAGGTCAAGAGAAGAAGAAGATTTACCATTGGAATGACGGGCTCGGTTTTGGATCCAGTCATTCCAGTGATAAAATTTCAAATGTACATTCCTAAAGACCACTACAGCGGTCGTGTTGGCCGGATTCGCCATGAACTGGTTCAAACTCACCCCACCCATTTCTAATTAAGCTCCTCCCAATTCTAGCTAAGCCCGGCCCATTTCTTCCTAACATCCACCACGCTGTACGCACGTTTGAATCGATTCTACAGCTGCAGCACCAATCAGTCAAACTAACTTCAAAATATTAAAAAGGCTTGTTTATTGAATTTTAAATGTGCCAAAGACATATAATTCGGATGATTACTGTCGGATCGTTGCGACTTTCCTGTCGGGGCCATGTCCCTTGATTGTGAAGTCAGCTAACATGTAACATATTTTCATTATGACGTCAGATACTTGAGAAACATATCGGATCCTTCAAATACTATACTATATCACAACAGCGGCAAAGTAGTTTCAAAATATTCAACAAATGGTTATTAAAGGTGCACATTCACACCAGAATGCATGGACATAAATTGTAGTGCAATGTAATAATGATACGAAGTAAATCTTAGCATATGATGATTTCATTTCGTAAAAAATAATTATAATTATTTTAATTGCGAAGTTGAATTAGAGACTCGTGTCTCTAATTCAATTTCACAACGTAAAAATTATGTTAATTTATACGTATTGAAATCATCATATATTATGTTTTATCTCGTTTCATTACATCTAGGCCCATGGTTTAAGTATACAATTTTCACATTTTATTTTGAAGCTGTGAATATGTACTTATCAGTAGTAAAGACATACAATTCGTACACTTCACAGACTTATCAATGTTCATGACGAAGCTAAATACACTATTAATTATGCAATTTGATTGTGATGTCAGTCGAAATATCCAATTAGGATGTCATATATTTGATTTAAAGATCGAATCCATCCATTTTACCCAAATGACAACGACGTTTAAGTTAGCTGGGGTTATCATACATCTGACGAAGCTTGTCGCCATTGCCATACACCATTGTTGACTTTCTATCATTTCCTTGGACATCTGTCATAGTAGGGAGCAATGTCATTGGCTAAGTATTGTGGTATTATTTCGTCATCATCTTGACCAACTATTGATAATGATTCAAATCTCGTAGGAATTTCTAATACTAGTTATGGATGTTATCATTGATGAATATCCGTTTTGACCATCAACCGGCCCTTTGATAGCTATTCGCATAGACAAAGCGGGGCGAGTAGATAGTCAGTTAAGGGTCAAAGGAGAGGGGACTAGTTTATCAATTGTTGGACATCAAAATCTATGGAAGAACCTTAAGATTAATCGCAGTATTATTTAGAAATCCAGACATACATGTAAGTGTTTTATTGATTAACTCCACTTCTCCAGAGATAAAATTATAATGTATAAGTGAAAGTTCACATGTGACTATCAAGCCCAAGAAAATTTGACATAAGATATTCGCTCGAGTTCTCTCAGGACGGAGAAGATATGATCAATCACTCAAGTTTTAGTTATGCCCTTCAATCACTAGCTAAGATCCACCCACAACACATCCGATCGATCTCTGAATTCCATGTCTCTCAACTTCTAGAACACTCTTCAATTAAGCTTTTGCATATTTTGAAACTAATTTGACTAGGTGTCAGCAACATCGCCCAGTCAAATTAGTTTCAAAATACAACTTTTACAGCAACGCTTAGTCCGGCATCGATTAAGCGTTCGCTACGAACTTAGCTACGTCATTCATGACGTAATTGATTATGACAAACATACAATTCGTATAACGTGTCAGACTATAGAGCGCTAAAGACATGCATAATCGCATCATTCATGACGTCATGATTATGGCCACATACGCGTCGCGTAGTTGATTATGACGTCATATGATCGAGTGGGAAATGGATTCGTGAATTATACACGAATTCAGAGCTAATGATTCGCTCTGTTACCACATGCTTGTAGTCTAGTCCACACGTATGCCACTAGTTATTTATGACCAACAGCACATTCTTAGCTAATGAATCGTATTCAATTTCCTATTAAATTCTGATTTTATGCTTATTTGTGTGTATGCATGGTAGCCTATGCAAAGAGTGAATTGAATGCGGTCAACCTCGGATCCTGAACATAGATTCTATGGCGATTTTGTCGATAATATAAGGTCTACTTGTTTTCATCGAAAAGAGAATCCTTGCGAAGCGATTGTAATTAGAACAAAAACAAGCCAATCACCGAGGCCTCGGTTTTGCCATTGGACAAAGGGTGATACACCATGTCCTAAGAAATACATAATCAGTGAACGCATTTGAATCATTGACCTAGACATACCAACGATCAACGGAACTACCACAATTTGTTGCATTGTAAATGCATAAGGCTTGGTTGCTGAGAAATCTCATATCGCTCCTTCAATACTCGCTTCTGTCTATGATGATCGGCACACAGCAGTACTATCAATAGTCCAGCAACATGGAAATCATTCCTATGTGGTGACCTCAACTACATGCTTGGAAAACTAATCAAGTCAAACAAGAAAATAGAGGTTTATTTTTGTATTGGTTCATATGGAATGGTAATGCGCAACAGTAATGGAGATGTATTAGCTGCCATCATCTGCACTTATGGTTTATATGCAACACAGACAGCCTTTAAGCACCTGCGCCATCATCGAGCAACACGCATCTTATGGTGGTACAGACAATAAATCCGACAACAAAGCAGGTTTATGTATTAATCGAATGGGCTTCGTCTAAAAGCTACCCACAAAACAAATACGCTTCCGTGTGATGGAGTTAAATATGCCATTCATAATGCATTTTTGCGTCATATACTGAAGTGACACATCGGATCTATCCATTCCACCCATATAGCAATGATCTCAAAATGGGCGGGGATTTATCGTACATCTGATGCATTTTATTGCCATACGCCATTGTTGACATTTACGAAGCAGGGAATTCTAGCATTGCTCCGGACATCCATCATTCTGGTCCATTTGATTGTGTAGATGCTATAGCATTTTCTAGTCTTCTTCTTCTTCTTTCTTCTTTTGGATCGCTGGTCTCACACTTGGAGAGCCGTTCTCAAGATGAACTCTGTGGTTTTCTGCAGTTCTTCCACAGGCCCATACAGTTTTTCAAGAAAAGAGGTTGACAAAGGCCAGATATCTTCTCTCAGCAGCTGATACGTACTGCAACATTGGAGTATGTGCTCTGTGGTCTGTTCTGCTTCTCCACAAGGACAAGCGGGCGATGTCGTAATGTGGAACCGCCTGTACATGTGTTGGTTTAGGCTGTTATGTCCAGTTCTGAGACGAAAAATGGTCCATTTGATTGTCTAGATGCTATAGCATTTTCTAGTGATTCAAATCGCATGGCAATATTCAATACTATTTTATTGTAGTGGTTGAATTTGTCCGAGTCTGCCATGGTAGGTATTCGCGTAGACAATATGGGCTAAGTGGGCCTGCCATGTCTATTCAAATATCAGAGACAGGGTCAGTAGATGTCCAGAGCGGGACGTGAACTCGTTTGTCCGTTGTTACAGTGAATCATATTCTATATAAGAACATTAAGATTAATAGCAGAATTATTCACAAATTCAGGCACGCATACGTGTCTTATTGGCCAATGCCACAGAAATGAAATAATGTATAAGTGGATGTTCATCTCTAAATTGGGGAATCCAGTTTATCCATTAATCATATGACGTCATAATCAACTATGTGCTGTGTATGATGACGTCATACTCAATTATGACATGAATGGCTCAATTTAGCAATCTAAATGCCTAATGGGTCGTCTGTTTGTAGGAATTGTGTCTTGTCTTCATTATTTAATAAACATACTGCTGAATATTTTGAAAATAATTTGACTTAGCTGCCGGCCGAAAGCACCAACAACACCTTGTAAAATTACTTTCGAAATATTCAATAGCTTGCCTGTATAGTTTTCAGGAAATTGAGATTTAGAGAGTGCAGGGATCGATCAATCCCTTCATGGGCAAAACGTGCTGGAGCTTAGCTAGAGAGGGGTGGGGTATATCTTAAACTGGATTCCGTCATTGTTCTGATTAGCAATTCCCAGAAGATTTAACATGAAACATATGCTTGAGTTCTCTCTTGAGTTCTCACTAGATAGAGTGGCTATGATGAACCACTCAATTAGTCACTGCTAATGATTCTCTCTGTCACCACACACTTGCAGTCTAGTCAACATATACGTCACTAGTGATTGATGGCCAACAGCACATTCTTATCTCGTGAATTGTATTCAATCTTTGGATTATATATATATATAGTTATTGAAGTACAAGAATCAATGGAAATTTCCAGTTTATCCATCCATCATAAGACGTCATAATCAACTACGTGACGTGCAGGATGACATCATGAACAATTACATCATGGGGGATCGATCCCCCGACTGGGAGATGGTGATCAACAAATTAAACTAATGGGTGCATGACAGTCAGCTAAGTTAGCACATGGAAATTAAAGCCGCACGTTGCAAGTGTGTCAATGAAATAAAAATACATATACTGCCAGAGCCGTACTGGAGTCAGAGTACAATAGGCGTAAAAAGCCTAGGATTGAATCGTGGCAGGAGCATCCACAGATTGTACCATACGAATCGTCAGTGTGTCAGTATATCAGACATGTGAAAGCTGGTCGGCCAAACCTTGACTTATCATTCTCCGCGCGGTGGTCTAATGGAAAGATGTCTGGTTGCTGATGCTATGCGGAGTTGCATTATGGCGGTTCGATCCCCCAACCGGGAGATGGTGATCAACAAATTAAACTAATGGGTGCATGACTGTCGGCAGGATAGCATGTGGAAATTGAAGCCGCGCATTGCCAGTGCGTCAATAAAATAAAATACATATACTGCCAGAGCCATAATGGAGTCAGAGTACAATAGGCTTAAAATGTCAAGGATTGAATCGTGGCAGGTGCATCCACAGATAGTCCCATATGAATCGTCAGTGTGTCAGTATATCAGATATGTGAAAGCCGGTCGGCCAAAGCTAGAATTTCAGTCTTGGCGCGGTGGTCCAGCGGAAAGATGTCTGGTTGCTGATGCTATGCAGAGTTGCAGAATGGTGGTTCGATCCCCCGACTAGTGCCAGAGCCGTGATGGAGTCAGAGTACAATAGGCTTAAATGCCAATGATTGAATTGTGACAGGTGCATCCATAGATAATCCCATGGGAATCGTCGCTGTGCACCCATTGGTTTAATTTGTTGTTCACCATCTCCCAGTCGGAGAATCGAACCGCTATACTGCAACTCCGCATAGCATCAGCAACCAGACATCTTTCCATTGGACCAGCGCACCAAGACTGAAAGTCTAGGTTTGGCTGACCAGGTTTCACATATCTGATATACTGACACACTGACGATTCCTATGGGACTATCTGTGGATGCACCTGCCACGATTCAATCCTTGGCATTTAAGCCTATTGTACTCTGACTCCATCACGGCTATGGCAGTATATGTATTTTATTTTATTGACGCACTGGCAACGTGCGGCTTCAATTTCCACATGCTATCCAGCTGACAGTCACGCACCCATTAGTTTAATTTGTTGATCATCATCTCTTGGTCGGGGGATCGAACCGCCATACTGCAACTCCGCATAGCATCAGCAACCAGACATCTTTCCACTGGAGAACTGAAAGTCTAGGTTTGGCTGACCAGGTTTCACATATCTGATATACTGACCCACTGACGATTCATATGGGACTATCTGTGAATGCACCTGCCACGATTCAATCCTTGGCATTTTAAGCCTATCGTACTCTGACTCCATCACGGCTATGGCAGTATATGTATTTTATTTTATTGATGCACTGGCAACGTGCCGCTTCAATTTCCACATGCTATCCAGCTGACAGTCATGCACCCATTAGTTTAATTTGTTGATCATCATCTTCTGGTCGGGGGATCGAACCGCCATACTGCAAATCCGCATAGCATCAGCAACCAGACATCTTTCCACTGGAGCACTGAAAGTCTCGGTTTGGCCGACCAGCTTTCACATATCTGATATACTGACACACTGACGATTCATATGGGACTATCTGTGAATGCACCTGCCACGATTCAATCCTTGGCATTTTAAGCCTATCGTACTCTGACTACATCATGGCTCTGGCAGTATATGTATTTTATTTTATTGACGCACTGGCAACGTGTGTCTTCAATTTCCACATGCTATCCAGCCGACAGTCATGCACCCATTAGTTAATTTCTTGATCACAATCTCCCGGTCAGGGGATCGAACCGCCATACTGCAACTCCGCATAGCATCAGCAACCAGACATCTTTACACTGGACCACTGCCCCAAAACGGAAAGTCTAGATTTGGTCGACCAGCTTTCACATATCTGATATACTGACATACTGACGATTCATATGGGACTATCTGTGGATGCACCTGCCATGATTCAATCCTTGGCATTTTAAGCCTATTGTACGCTGACTCCATCACGGCTCTGGCAGTATATGTATTTTATTTTCTTGATACAATGGCAATGTGCGGCTTCTATTTCCATATGCTAACTTAGCTGACAATCATGCACCCATTAGTTTAATTTGTTGATCACTATCTCCCGGTCGGGTGATCGAACCGCCATTCTGCGACTCCGCATAGCATCAGCAACCAGACAACTTTCCACTGGACCACCACGCCAAGACTAATAAGTCAAGGTTTGGCCGACCAGCTTGCACATGTCTGATATACTGACACACCGACGATTCATATGCGACTATCTGTGGATGCACCTGCCACGATTCAATCCTAGGCTTTGTATGCCTATTGTACTCTGACTCCATCACAGCTCTGGCAGTATATGTATTTTATTGTATTGACCCACTGGCAACCTGCGGCTTCAATTTCCACATGCTATCCAGCTGACAGTCAGGCACCCATTAGTTTAATTTGTTGATCATCATCTCATGGTCGGGGGATCGAACCGCCATACTGCAACTCCGCATAGCATCAGCAACCAGACATCTTTCCACTGGACCACCACGCCAAGACTAATAAGTCAAGGTTTGGCCGACCAGCTTGCACATGTCTGATATACTGACACACCGACGATTCATATGCGACTATCTGTGGATGCACCTGCCACGATTCAATCCTAGGCTTTGTATGCCTATTGTACTCTGACTCCATCACAGCTCTGACAGTATATGTATATTATTGTATTGACCCACTGGCAACCTGCGGCTTCAATTTCCACATGCTATCCAGCTAATGTCATGCACCCATTAGTTTAATTTGTTGATCACCATCTCCCGGTCGGGGGATTGAACTGCCATACTGATACTCTGCATAGCATCAGCAACCAGACATCTTTCCACTGGCCCACCGCACCAAGACCGAAATTCTAGCTTTGGCCGTCCAGCTTTCACATATCTGATATACTCACACACTGACGATTCATATGGGACTATCTGTGGATGCACCTGCCGCAATTCAATCCTTGGCATTTTAAGCCTATTGTACTCTGTCTCCATTATTGCTCTGGCAGTACATCTATTTTATTTTATTGATGCACTGGCAACGTGCGTCTTTAATTACCACATGCTCTCCAGCTGACAGTCACGCACCCATTAGTTTAATTTGTTGATCATCATCTCCTGGTCGGGGGATCGAACCGCCATACTGCAACTCCGCATAGCATCAGCAACCAGACATCTTTCCAATGGAGCACTGAAAGCCTAGGTTTGGCTGACCAGGTTTCACATATCTGATATACTGACACACTGACGATTCCTATGGTACTACCTGTGTATGCACCTGCCACGTTTCAATCCTTGGCATTTTAAGCCTATTGTACTCTGACTCCATCATGGCTCTGGCAGTATATGTATTTTATTTTATTGACGCACTGCAACGTGCGGCTTCAATTTCCACATGCTATCCAGCTGACAGTCAGGCACCCATTAGTTTAATTTGTTGATCATCATCTGATGGTCGGGGGATCGAACCGCCATACTGCAACTCCGCATAGCATCAGCAACCAGACATCTTTCCACTGGAGCACTGAAAGTCTAGGTTTGGCTGAACAGGGTTCACATATCTGATATACTGTCACACTGACGATTCATATGGGACTATCTGTGGATGCACCTGCCGCGATTCAATCCTTGGCATTTTAAGCCTATTGTACTCTGACTCCATTACTGCTCTGGCAGTATATGTATTTTATTTTATTGACGCACTGGCAACCTGCGGATTCAATTTCCACATGCTATCCAGCTGACAGTCAGGCACCCATCAGTTTAATTTGTTGATCATCATCTCCCGGTCGGGTGATCGAACCGCCATTCTGCAACTCCGCATATCATCAGCAACCAGACATCTTTCCACTGGACCACCGCGCCAAGACTAATAAGTCAAGGTTTGGCCGACCAGCTTGCACATGTCTGATATACTGACATACTGACGATTCATATGGGACTATCTGTGGATGCACCTGCCATGATTCAATCCTTGGCATTTTAAGCCTATTGTACGCTGACTCCATCACGGCTCTGGCAGTATATGTATTTTATTGACACACTGACGATTCACATGGGAATATCTGTGGATGCACGTGCCACGATTCAATCCTAGGCTTTTTACGCCTATTGTACTCTGACTCCAGCACGGCTCTGGCAGTATATCTATTTTTATTTTCTTGATACAATGGCAATGTGCGGCTTCTATTTCCATATGCTAACTTAGCTGACAATCATGCACCCATTAGTTTAATTTGTTGATCACTATCTCCCGGTCGGGTGATCGAACCGCCATTCTGCGACTCCGCATAGCATCAGCAACCAGACAACTTTCCACTGGACCACCACGCCAAGACTAATAAGTCAAGGTTTGGCCGACCAGCTTGCACATGTCTGATATACTGACACACCGACGATTCATATGCGACTATCTGTGGATGCACCTGCCACGATTCAATCCTAGGCTTTGTATGCCTATTGTACTCTGACTCCATCACAGCTCTGGCAGTATATGTATTTTATTGTATTGACCCACTGGCAACCTGCGGCTTCAATTTCCACATGCTATCCAGCTGACAGTCAGGCACCCATTAGTTTAATTTGTTGATCATCATCTCATGGTCGGGGGATCGAACCGCCATACTGCAACTCCGCATAGCATCAGCAACCAGACATCTTTCCACTGGACCACCACGCCAAGACTAATAAGTCAAGGTTTGGCCGACCAGCTTGCACATGTCTGATATACTGACACACCGACGATTCATATGCGACTATCTGTGGATGCACCTGCCACGATTCAATCCTAGGCTTTGTATGCCTATTGTACTCTGACTCCATCACAGCTCTGACAGTATATGTATATTATTGTATTGACCCACTGGCAACCTGCGGCTTCAATTTCCACATGCTATCCAGCTAATGTCATGCACCCATTAGTTTAATTTGTTGATCACCATCTCCCGGTCGGGGGATTGAACTGCCATACTGATACTCTGCATAGCATCAGCAACCAGACATCTTTCCACTGGCCCACCGCACCAAGACCGAAATTCTAGCTTTGGCCGTCCAGCTTTCACATATCTGATATACTCACACACTGACGATTCATATGGGACTATCTGTGGATGCACCTGCCGCAATTCAATCCTTGGCATTTTAAGCCTATTGTACTCTGTCTCCATTATTGCTCTGGCAGTACATCTATTTTATTTTATTGATGCACTGGCAACGTGCATCTTTAATTACCACATGCTCTCCAGCTGACAGTCACGCACCCATTAGTTTAATTTGTTGATCATCATCTCCTGGTCGGGGGATCGAACCGCCATACTGCAACTCCGCATAGCATCAGCAACCAGACATCTTTCCAATGGAGCACTGAAAGCCTAGGTTTGGCTGACCAGGTTTCACATATCTGATATACTGACACACTGACGATTCCTATGGTACTACCTGTGTATGCACCTGCCACGTTTCAATCCTTGGCATTTTAAGCCTATTGTACTCTGACTCCATCATGGCTCTGGCAGTATATGTATTTTATTTTATTGACGCACTGCAACGTGCGGCTTCAATTTCCACATGCTATCCAGCTGACAGTCAGGCACCCATTAGTTTAATTTGTTGATCATCATCTGATGGTCGGGGGATCGAACCGCCATACTGCAACTCCGCATAGCATCAGCAACCAGACATCTTTCCACTGGAGCACTGAAAGTCTAGGTTTGGCTGAACAGGGTTCACATATCTGATATACTGTCACACTGACGATTCATATGGGACTATCTGTGGATGCACCTGCCGCGATTCAATCCTTGGCATTTTAAGCCTATTGTACTCTGACTCCATTACTGCTCTGGCAGTATATGTATTTTATTTTATTGACGCACTGGCAACCTGCGGATTCAATTTCCACATGCTATCCAGCTGACAGTCAGGCACCCATCAGTTTAATTTGTTGATCATCATCTCCCGGTCGGGTGATCGAACCGCCATTCTGCAACTCCGCATATCATCAGCAACCAGACATCTTTCCACTGGACCACCGCGCCAAGACTAATAAGTCAAGGTTTGGCCGACCAACTTTCACATGACGGATATACTGACACACTGACGATTCACATGGGAATATCTGTGGATGCACGTGCCACGATTCAATCCTAGGCTTTTTACGCCTATTGTACTCTGACTCCAGCACGGCTCTGGCAGTATATCTATTTTTATTTTCTTGATACAATGGCAATGTGCGGCTTCTATTTCCATATGCTAACTTAGCTGACAATTATGCACCCATTAGTTTAATTTGTTGATCATCATCTCCCGGTCGGGTGATCGAACTGCCATTCTGCAACTCTGCATAGCATCAGCAACCAGACATCTTTCCACTGGACCACCGCGCCAAGACTAATAAGTCAAGGTTTGGCCGACCAGCTTGCACATGTCTGATATACTGACACACCGACGATTCATATGCGACTATCTGTGGATGCACCTGCCACGATTCAATCCTAGGCTGTGTATGCCTATTGTACTCTGACTCCATGACAGCTCTGGCAGTATATGTATTTTATTGTATTGACCCACTGGCAACCTGCGGCTTCAATTTCCACATGCTATCCAGCTGACAGTCATGCACCCATTAGTTTAATTTGTTGATCATCATCTCCTGGTCAGGGGATCGAACCGCCATACTGCAACTCCGCATAGCATCAGCAACCAGATATCTTTCCACTGGAGCACTGAAAGTCTAGGTTTGGCTGACCAGGTTTCACATATCTGATATACTGACAGACTGACGATTCCTATGGGACTATCTGTGGATGCACCTGCCACGATTCACTCCTTGGCATTTTAAGCCTATTGTACTCTGACTCCATCACAGCTCTGGCAGTATATGTATTTTATTTTATTGATGCACTGGCAACGTGCGGCTTCAATTTCCACATGCTATCCAGCTGACAGTCACCCACCCATTAGTTTAATTTGTTGATCATCATCTCCTGGTCGGGGGATCGAACCGCCATACTGCAACTGCGCATAGCATCAGCAACCAGACATCTTTCCACTGGAGCACTGAAAGTCTAGGTTTGGCTGACCATGTTTCACATATCTGATATACTGACACACTGACGATTCCTATGGGACTATCTGTGGATGCACCTGCCACGATTCAATCCTTTGCATTTTAAGCCTATTGTACTCTGACTCCATCACGGCTCTGGCAGTATATGTATTTTATTATAGTGACGCACTGGCAATGTCCGGCTTCAATTTCCACATGCTATCCAGCCAACAGTCATGCATCCATTAGTTTAATTTGTTCGTCACCATCTCCCGGTTGGGGGATCGAACCGCCATACTGCAACTCTGCATACCAACAGCAACCAAACATCTTTCCCCAGGACCACCGCGCCAAGCCTGAAATTCTAGGTTTGGCCGACATGCTTTCATATATCTGATATACTGACGCAGTGACGATTCATATGGGACTATCTGTGGATGCACCTGGCACGATTCAATCCTTGGCATTTTAAGCCTATAGTACTCTGACTCCATCACGGCTCTGGCAGTATATGTATTTTATTTTATTGACGCACTGGCAACGTACGGCTTCAATTTCCACATGCTATCCAGCTGACAGTCATGCACCCATTAGTTTAATTTGTTGATCACCATCTCCCGGTCGGGGGATCGATCCGCCATAGTGCAACTCCGCATAGCATCAGCAACCAGATATCTTTCCACTGGACCACCGCACCAAGACTGAAAGTCTAGGTAGGCTGACCAGCTTTCACATATCTGATATACTGACACACTGACGAATCATATGGGACTATCTGTGAATGCACCTGCCACGATTCAATCGTTGGAATTTTAAGCCTATTGTACTCTGACTCCATCACGGCTCTGGCAGTATATGTATTTTATTTTATTGACGCACTGGCAACGTGCGGCTTCAATTTCCACATGCTATCCAGCCGACAGTCATGCACCCATTGGTTTAATTTGTTGATCACCAACTCCCAGTCGGAGAATCGAACCGCCATTCTGCAACTCCGCATAGCATCAGCAACCAGACATCTTTCCACTGGACCAGCGCACCAAGACTGAAAGTCTAGGTTTGGCTGACCAGGTTTCACATATCTGATATACTGACACACTGACGATTCCTATGGGACTATCTGTGGATGCACCTGCCACGATTCAATCATTGGCATTTTAAGCCTATTGTACTCTGACTCCATCACAGCTCTGGCAGTATATGTATTTTATTTTATTGACACACTGCAAAGTGCGGTTTCCATTCCCACATGCTATCCAGCTGACAGTCAGGCACCCATTAGTTTAATTTGTTGATCATCATCTCCTGTTCGGGGGATCGAACCGCCATACTGCAACTCCGCATAGCATCAGCAACCAGACATCTTTCCACTGGACAACCGCGGCAAGACTGAAAGTCTGTGTTCGGCCGACCAGCTTTCACATATCTGATATACTGACACACTGACGATTCACATGGGTCTATCTGTGGATGCACCTGCCAGGATTCAATCCTTGGCATTTTAAGCCTATTGTACGCTGACCCAACCATGGCTCTGGCAGTATATATATTTTATGTTATTGATGCACTGGCAATGTGCGGCTTCAATTTCCACATGCTATCCAGCTGACATTCATGCACCCATTAGTTTAATTTGTTGATCACCATGTCCCGGTCGGGGGATCGAACCGCCATACTGCAACTCCGCATAGCATGGGCAACCAGATATCTTTCCAGTGGACCACCGCACCAAGACTGAAAGTCTGTGTTTGGCCGACCAGCTTTCACATATCGGATATACTGACACACTGACGATTCATATGGGACTATCTGTGAATGCACCTGCCACGATTCAATCCTTGGCATTTTAAGTCTATCGTACTCTGACTCCATCATGGCTCTGGCAGTATATGTATTTTATTTTATTGATGCACTGGCAACGTGCAGCTTCAATTTCCACATGCTATCCAGCCAACAGCCATGCACCCATTAGTTTAAATTGTTGATCACCATCTCCTGGTTGGGGGATCGAACCGCCATACTGCAACTCTGCATACCAACAGCAACCAAACATCTTTCCACTGGACCACCGCGCCAAGACTGAAATTCTAGGTTTGGCCGACCTGCTTTCATATATCTGATATACTGACGCAGTGACGATTCATATAGGCCTATCTGTGGATGCACCTGGCACGATTCAATCCTTGGCATTTTAAGCCTATTGTACTCTGACTCCATCACGGCTCTGGCAGTATATGTATTTTATTTTATTGACGCACTGGCAACGTGCGGCTTCAATTTCCACATGCTATACAGCCGACAGTCATTCACCCATTGGTTTAATTTGTTGATCACCATCTCCCAGTCGGGGAATGGAACCGCCATACTGCAACTCCGCATAGGATCAGCAACCAGACATCTTTCCACTGGACCAGCGCACCAAGACTGAAAGTCTAGGTTTGGCTGACCAGGTTTCACATATCTGATATACTGACACACTGCCGATTCCTATGGGACTATCTGTGGATGCACCTGCCACGATTCAATCCTTGGCATTTTAAGCCTATTGTACTCTGACTCCATCACGGCTCTGGCAGTATATGTATTTTATTTTATTGACGCTCTCGCAACGTGTGGCTTCAATTTCCACATGCTATACAGCTGACAGTCATGCACCCATTAGTTTAATTTGTTGATCACCATCTCCGGGTCGGGGTGATCGAACCACCATACTGCAACTCTGCATAGCATCAGCAACCAGACATCTTTCCACTGGACAACCACGGCAAGCCTGAAAGTCTAGGTTTGGCCGACGAGCTTTCACATATCGGATATACTGACACACTGACGATTCATATGGGACTATCTGTGAATGCACCTGCCACGATTCAATCCTTGGCATTTTAAGCCTATCGTACTCTGACTCCATCATGGCTCTGTCAGTATATGTATTTAATTTTATTGACGCACTGGCAACGTGTTGCTTCAATTTCCACATGCTATCCAGCTGACAGTCATGCACCCGTTAGTTTAATTTGTTGATTACCATCGCCCGGTCGGGAGAACGATTCGCGATACTGCAACTCCGCATAGCATCAGCAACCAGATATCTTTCCACTGGACCACCGCGCCTAGACTGAAAGTCTAGGTTGGCTGACCAGCTTTCACATATCTGATATACTGACACACTGACGATTCATATGGGACTATCTGTGAATGCACCTGCCACGATTCAATCGTTGGAATTTTAAGCCTATTGTACTCTGACTCCATCACGGCTCTGGCAGTATATGTATTTTATTTTATTGACGCACTGGCAACGTGTGGCTTCAATTTCCACATGCTATCCAGCCGACAGTCATGCACCCATTGGTTTAATTTGTTGATCACCATCTCCCAGTCGGGGAATCGAACTGCCATACTGCAACTCCGCATAGCATCAGCAACCAGACATCTTTCCACTGGACCAGGGCAGCAAGACTGAAAGTCTAGCTTTGTCTGACCAGGTTTCACATATCTGATATACTGACACACTGACGATTCCTATGGGACTATCTGTGGATGCACCTGCCACGATTCAATCCTTGGCATTTAAGCCTATTGTACTCTGACTCCATCACGGCTATGGCAGTATATGTATTTTATTGTATTGACCCACTGGCAACCTGCGGCTTCAATTTCCACATGCTATCCAGCTGATAGTCATGCACCCATTAGTTTAATTTGTTGATCACCATCTCCCGGTTGGGGGATCGAACCGCCATACTGCAACTCCGCATAGCATCAGCAACCAGACAGCTTTCCACTGGACAACCGCGGCAAGCCTGAAATTCTAGGTTTGGCCGACCAGCTTTCACATATCTGATATACTGACACACTGACGATTCACATGGGTCTATCTGTGGATGCACCTGCCAGGATTCAATCCTTGGCATTTTAAGCCTAGTGTACGCTGACTCCACCATGGCTCTGGCAGTATATGTATTTTATGTTATTGATGCACTGGCAACGTGCGGCTTCAATTTCCACATGCTATCCAGCTGACAGTCATGCATGCAGCCATTAGTTTAATTTGTTGATCACCATCTCCCGGTCGGGGGATCGAACCCCATACTGCAACTCCGCATAGCATCAGCAACCAGACATCTTTCCACTGGACCAGGGCACCAAGACTGAAAGTCTAGGTTTGGCTGACCAGCTTTCACATATCTGATATACTGACATACTGACGATTCACATGGGTCTATCTGTGGATGCACCTGCCACGATTCAATCCTTGGCATTTTAAGCCTAGTGTACGCTGACTCCATCACGGCTCTGGCAGTATATGTATTTTATTTTATTGACCCACTGCAATGTGCGGCTTCAATTTCCACATGCTATCCAGCTGACAGTCATGCACCCATTAGTTTAATTTGTTGATCATCATCTCCTGGTCAGGGGATCGAACCGCCATACTGCAACTCCGCATAGCATCAGCAACCAGATATCTTTCCACTGGAGCACTGAAAGTCTAGGTTTGGCTGACCAGGTTTCACATATCTGATATACTGACAGACTGACGATTCCTATGGGACTATCTGTGGATGCACCTGCCACGATTCAATCCTTGGCATTTTAAGCCTATTGTACTCTGACTCCATCACAGCTCTGGCAGTATATGTATTTTATTTTATTGATGCACTGGCAACGTGCGGCTTCAATTTCCACATGCTATCCAGCTGACAGTCACCCACCCATTAGTTTAATTTGTTGATCATCATCTCCTGGTCGGGGGATCGAACCGCAATACTGCAACTGCGCATAGCATCAGCAACCAGACATCTTTCCACTGGAGCACTGAAAGTCTAGGTTTGGCTGACCAGGTTTCACATATCTGATATACTGACACACTGACGATTCCTATGGGACTATCTGTGGATGCACCTGCCACGATTCAATCCTTTGCATTTTAAGCCTATTGTACTCTGACTCCATCACGGCTCTGGCAGTATATGTATTTTATTATATTGACGCACTGGCAACGTCCGGCTTCAATTTCCCCATGCTATCCAGCTGACAGTCATGCACCCATTAGTTTAATTTGTTCGTCACCATCTCCCGGTTGGGGGATCGAACCGCCATACTGCAACTCTGCATACCAACAGCAACCAAACATCTTTCCACTGGACCACCGCGCCAAGCCTGAAATTCTAGGTTTGGCCGACCTGCTTTCATATATCTGATATACTGACGCAGTGACGATTCATATGGGACTATCTGTGGATGCACCTCGCACGATTCAATCCTTGGCATTTTAAGCCTATAGTACTCTGACTCCATCACGGCTCTGGCAGTATATGTATTTTATTTTATTGACGCACTGGCAACGTACGGCTTCAATTTCCACATGCTATCCAGCTGACAGTCATGCACCCATTAGTTTAATTTGTTGATCACCATCTCCCGGTCGGGGGATCAATCCGCCATAGTGCAACTCCGCATAGCATCAGCAACCAGACATCTTTCCACTGAACCAGCGCACCAAGACTGAAAGTCTAGGTTTGGCTGACCAGGTTTCACATATCTGATATACTGACACACTGACGATTCCTATGGGACTATCTGTGGATGCACCTGCCACGATTCAATCCTTGGCATTTTAAGCCTATTGTACTCTGACTCCATCACAGCTCTGGCAGTATATGTATTTTATTTTATTGACACACTGCAAAGTGCGGCTTCAATTTCCACATGCTATCCAGCTGACAGTCAGGCACCCATTAGTTTAATTTGTTGATCATCATCTCCTGGTCGGGGGATCGAACCGCCATATTGCAACTCCGCATAGCATCAGCAACCAGACATCTTTCCACTGGACAACCGCGGCAAGACTGAAAGTCTGTGTTTGGCCGACCAGCTTTCACATATCTGATATACTGACACACTGACGATTCACATGGGTCTATCTGTGGATGCACCTGCCAGGATTCAATCCTTGGCATTTTAAGCCTATTGTACGCTGACCCAACAATGGCTCTGGCAGTATATGTATTTTATGTTATTGATGCACTGGCAACGTGCGGCTTCAATTTCCACATGCTATCCAGCTGACAGTCATGCACCCATTAGTTTAATTTGTTGATCACCATGTCCCGGTCGGGGGATCGAACCGCCATACTGCAACTCCGCATAGCATGGGCAACCAGATATCTTTCCAGTGGACCACCGCACCAAGACTGAAAGTCTGTGTTTGGCCGACCAGCTTTCACATATCGGATATACTGACACACTGACGATTCATATGGGACTATCTGTGAATGCACCTGCCACGATTCAATCCTTGGCATTTTAAGCCTATCGTACTCTGACTCCATCATGGCTCTGGCAGTATATGTATTTTATTGTATTGATGCACTGGCAACGTGCAGCTTCAATTTCCACATGCTATCCAGCCAACAGCCATGCACCCATTAGTTTAAATTGTTGATCACCATCTCCTGGTTGGGGGATCGAACCGCCATACTGCAACTCTGCATACCAACAGCAACCAAATATCTTTCCACTGGACCACCGCGCCAAGACTGAAATTCTAGGTTTGGCCGACCTGCTTTCATATATCTGATATACTGACGCAGTGACGATTCATATAGGCCTATCTGTGGATGCACCTGGCACGATTCAATCCTTGGCATTTTAAGCCTATTGTACTCTGACTCCATCACGGCTCTGGCAGTATATGTATTTTATTTTATTGACGCACTGGCAACGTGCGGCTTCAATTTCCACATGCTATACAGCCGACAGTCATTCACCCATTGGTTTAATTTGTTGATCACCATCTCCCAGTCGGGGAATCGAACCGCCATACTGCAACTCCGCATAGGATCAGCAACCAGACATCTTTCCACTGGACCAGCGCACCAAGACTGAAAGTCTAGGTTTGGCTGACCAGGTTTCACATATCTGATATATTGACACACTGCCGATTCCTATGGGACTATCTGTGGATGCACCTGCCACGATTCAATCCTTGGCATTTTAAGCCTATTGTACTCTGACTCCATCACGGCTCTGGCAGTATATGTATTTTATTTTATTGACGCACTCGCAACGTGTGGCTTCAATTTCCACATGCTATCCAGCTGACAGTCATGCACCCATTAGTTTAATTTGTTGATCACCATCTCCGGGTCGGGGGATCGAACCACCATACTGCAACTCTGCATAGCATCAGCAACCAGACATCTTTCCACTGGACAACCACGGCAAGCCTGAAAGTCTAGGTTTGGCCGACCAGCTTTCACATATCGGATATACTGACACACTGACGATTCATATGGGACTATCTGTGAATGCACCTGCCACGATTCAATCCTTGGCATTTTAAGCCTATCGTACTCTGACTCCATCATGGCTCTGTCAGTATATGTATTTAATTTTATTGACGCACTGGCAACGTGTTGCTTCAATTTCCACATGCTATCCAGCTGACAGTCATGCCCCCGTTAGTTTAATTTGTTGATCACCATCTCCCGGTCGGGAGAACGATCCGCGATACTGCAACTCCGCATAGCATCAGCAACCAGATATCTTTCCACTGGACCACCGCGCCAAGACTGAAAGTCTAGGTTGGCTGACCAGCTTTCACATATCTGATATACTGACACACTGACGATTCATATGGGACTATCTGTGAATGCACCTGCCACGATTCAATCGTTGACATTTTAAGCCTATTGTACTCTGACTCCATCACGGCTCTGGCAGTATATGTATTTTATTTTATTGACGCACTGGCAACGTGTGGCTTCAATTTCCACATGCTATCCTGCCGACAGTCATGCACCCATTGGTTTAATTTGTTGATCACCATCTCCCAGTCGGGGAATCGAACTGCCATACTGCCACTCCGCATAGCATCAGCAACCAGACATCTTTCCACTGGACCAGGGCAGCAAGACTGAAAGTCTAGGTTTGTCTGACCAGGTTTCACATATCTGATATACTGACACACTGACGATTCCTATTGGACTATCTGTGGATGCACCTGCCACGATTCAATCCTTGGCATTTAAGCCTATTGTACTCTGACTCCATCACGGCTATGGCAGTATATGTATTTTATTGTATTGACCCACTGGCAACCTGCGGCTTCAATTTCCACATGCTATCCAGCTGATAGTCATGCACCCATTAGTTTAATTTGTTGATCACCATCTCCCGGTTGGGGGATCGAACCGCCATACTGCAACTCCGCATAGCATCAGCAACCAGACAGCTTTCCACTGGACAATCGCTGTAAGCCTGAAATTCTAGGTTTGGCCGACCAGCTTTCACATATCTGATATACTGACACACTGACGATTCACATGGGTCTATCTGTGGATGCACCTGCCAGGATTCAATCCTTGGCATTTTAAGCCTAGTGTACGCTGACTCCACCATGGCTCTGGCAGTATATGTATTTTATGTTATTGATGCACTGGCAACGTGCGGCTTCAATTTCCACATGCTATCCAGCTGACAGTCATGCATGCAGCCATTAGTTTAATTTGTTGATCACCATCTCCCGGTCGGGGGATCGAACAACCATACTGCAACTCCGCATAGCATCAACAACCATACATCTTTCCACTGGACCAGGGCACCAAGACTGAAAGTCTAGGTTTGGCTGACCAGGTTTCACATATCTGATATACTGACACACTGACGATTCCTATGGGACTATCTGTGGATGCACCTGCCACGATTCAATCCTTGGCATGTAAGCCTATTGTACTCTGACTCCATCACGGCTATGGCAGTATATGTATTTTATTGTATTGACCCACTGGCAACCTGCGGATTCAATTTCCACATGCTATCCAGCTGATAGTCATGCACCCATTAGTATAATTTGTTGATCACTATCTCCCGGTTGGGGGATCGAACCGCCATACTGCAACTCCGCATAGCATCAGCAACCAGACAGCTTTCCACTGGACAACCGCGGCAAGCCTGAAAGTCTAGGTTTGGCCGACCAGCTTTCACACATCTGATATACTGACACACTGACGATTCACATGGGTCTATCTGTGGATGCACCTGCCAGGATTCAATCCTTGGCATTTTAAGCCTATTGTACTCTGACGCCATTACACAGATCTGGCAGTATATGTATTTTATTTTATGGACGCACTTGCAACATGCAGCTTCAATTTCTACATGCTGACTTAGCCGACAGTCTTGCACCCATTAGTTTAATTTGTTGATCACCATCTCCCGGTCGGGGGATCGAACCGCCATACTGCAACTCCGCATAGCATCGACAACCAGATATCTTTCCAGTGGACCACCGCACCAAGACTGAAAGTCTGTGTTTGGCCGACCAGCTTTCACATATCGGATATACTGACACACTGACGATTCATATGGGACTATCTGTGAATGCACCTGCCACGATTCAATCCTTGGCATTTTAAGCCTATCGTACTCTGACTCCATCATGGCTCTGTCAGTATATGTATTTAATTTTATTGACGCACTGGCAACGTGTTGCTTCAATTTCCACATGCTATCCAGCTGACAGTCATGCATGCACCCATTAGTTTAATTTGTTGATCACCATCTCCCGGTCCGGGGATCGATCCGCCATACTGCAACTCCGCATAGCATCAGCAACCAGATATCTTTCCACTGGACCACCGCGCCAAGACTGAAAGTCTAGGTTGGCTGACCAGCGTTCACATATCTGATATACTGACACACTGACGATTCATATGGGACTATCTGCGAATGCACCTGCCACGATTCAATCGTTGGCATTTTAAGCCTATAGTACTCCGACTCCATCACGGCTCTGGCAGTATATGTATTTTATTTTATTGATGCACTGGCAACGTGCAGCTTCAATTTCCACATGCTATCCAGCCAACAGTAATGCACCCATTAGTTTAATGTGTTGGTCACCATCTCCCGGTGGGGGGATCGAACCGCCATACTGCAACTCTGCATACCAACAGCAAACAGACAACTTTCCACTGGACCACCACGCCAAGACTGACAATCTAGTTTTGGCCGTCCTGCTTTCATATATGTGATATACTGACGCAGTGACGATTCATATGGGACTATCTGTGGATGCACCTGGAACGATTCAATCCTTGGCATTTTAGGCCTATAGTACTCTGACTCCATCACGGCTCTGGCAGTATATGTATTTTATTTTATTGATGCACTGGCAACGTGCAACTTCAATTTCCACATTCTATCCAGCCAACAGCCATGCACCCATTAGTTTAAATTGTTGATCACCATCTACTGGTTGCGGGATCGAACCGCCATACTGCAACTCTGCATACCAACAGCAACCAAACATCTTTCCACTGGACCACCGCGCCAAGACTGAAATTCTAGGTTTGGCGGACCTGCTTTCATATATCTGATATACTGACGCAGTGACGATTCATATGGGACTATCTGTGGATGCACCTGGCACGATTCAATCCTTGGCATTTTAAGCCTATTGTACTCTGACTCCATCACGGCTCTTGCAGTATATGTATTTTATTTTATTGATGCACTGGCAACGTGCGCTTCGATTTCCACACGCTATCTAGCCGACAGTCATACACCAATTAGTTTAATTTGTTGATCACCATCTTCCGGTCGGGGGATGGAACCGCGATACTGCAACTCCGCATAGCATCAGCAACCAGACATCTTTCCACTGGACAACCACGCCAAGCCGGAAAGTCTAGGTTTGGCCGACCAGCTTTCACATATTTGATATACTGACACACTGACGATTCATATGGGACTATCTCTGAATGCACCTGCCTCGATTCAATCCTTGGCATTTTAAGCCTATTGTACTCTGACTCCATCACGGCTCTGGCAGTATATGTATTTTATTGTATTGACCCACTGGCAACCTGTGGCTTTAATTTCCACATGATATCCAGCTGATAGTAATGCACCCATTAGTTTAATTTGTTGATCACCATCTCCAGGTAGGAGGATCGACCGCCATACTGCAACTCTGCATAGCATCAGCAACCAGACATCTTTCCACTGGACCACCGCGCCAAGACTGAAATTCCAGCTTTGGCAGACCAGCTTTCACATATCTGATATACTGACACACTGACGATTCATGTGGGACTATCTGTGGATGCACCTGCCGCGATTCAATCCTTGGCATTTTAAGCCTATTGTACTCTGACTCCATCACGGCTCTGGCAGTATATGTATTTTATTTTATTGACGCACTGGCAACGTGCGGCTTCAATTTCCACATGCTATACAGCCGACAGTCATTCACCCATTGGTTTAATTTGTTGATCACCATCTCCCAGTCGGGGAATCGAACCGCCATACTGCAACTCCGCATAGGATCAGCAACCAGACATCTTTCCACTGGACCAGCGCACCAAGACTGAAAGTCTAGGTTTGGCTGACCAGGTTTCACATATCTGATATACTGACACACTGACGATTCCTATGGGACTATCTGTGGATGCACCTGCCACGATTCAATCCTTGGCATTTTAAGCCTATTGTACTCTGACTCCATCACGGCTCTGGCAGTATATGTATTTTATTTTATTGACGCACTCGCAACGTGTGGCTTCAATTTCCACATGCTATCCAGCTGACAGTCATGCACCCATTAGTTTAATTTGTTGATCACCATCTCCGGGTCGGGGGATCGAACCACCATACTGCAACTCTGCATAGCATCAGCAACCAGACATCTTTCCACTGGACAACCACGGCAAGCCTGAAAGTCTAGGTTTGGCCGACCAGCTTTCACATATCGGATATACTGACACACTGACGATTCATATGGGACTATCTGTGAATGCACCTGCCACGATTCAATCCTTGGCATTTTAAGCCTATCGTACTCTGACTCCATCATGGCTCTGTCAGTATATGTATTTAATTTTATTGACGCACTGGCAACGTGTTGCTTCAATTTCCACATGCTATCCAGCTGACAGTCATGCACCCGTTAGTTTAATTTGTTGATCACCATCTCCCGGTCGGGAGAACGATCCGCGATACTGCAACTCCGCATAGCATCAGCAACCAGACATCTTTCCACTGGACAACCACGCCAAGCCGGAAAGTCTAGGTTTGGCCGACCAGCTTTCACATATTTGATATACTGACACACTGACGATTCATATGGGACTATCTCTGAATGCACCTGCCTCGATTCAATCCTTGGCATTTTAAGCCTATTGTACTCTGACTCCATCACGGCTCTGGCAGTATATGTATTTTATTGTATTGACCCACTGGCAACCTGTGGCTTTAATTTCCACATGATATCCAGCTGATAGTAATGCACCCATTAGTTTAATTTGTTGATCACCATCTCCCGGTATGCGGATCGACCGCCATACTGCAACTCTGCATAGCATCAGCAACCAGACATCTTTCCACTGGACCACCGCGCCAAGACTGAAATTCCAGCTTTGGCAGACCAGCTTTCACATATCTGATATACTGACACACTGACGATTCATGTGGGACTATCTGTGGATGCACCTGCCGCGATTCAATCCTTGGCATTTTAAGCCTATTGTACTCTGACTCCATCACGGCTCTGGCAGTATATGTATTTTATTTTATTGACGCACTGGCAACGTGCGGCTTCAATTTCCACATGCTATACAGCCGACAGTCATTCACCCATTGGTTTAATTTGTTGATCACCATCTCCCGGTCGGGAGAACGATCCGCGATACTGCAACTCCGCATAGCATCAGCAACCAGATATCTTTCCACTGGACCACCGCGCCAAGACTGAAAGTCTAGGTTGGCTGACCAGCTTTCACATATCTGATATACTGACACACTGACGATTCATATGGGACTATCTGTGAATGCACCTGCCACGATTCAATCGTTGACATTTTAAGCCTATTGTACTCTGACTCCATCACGGCTCTGGCAGTATATGTATTTTATTTTATTGATGCACTGGCAACGTGTGGCTTCAATTTCCACATGCTATCCTGCCGACAGTCATGCACCCATTGGTTTAATTCGTTGATCACCATCTCCCAGTCGGGGAATCGAACTGCCATACTGCAACTCCGCATAGCATCAGCAACCAGACATCTTTCCACTGGACCAGGGCAGCAAGACTGAAAGTCTAGGTTTGTCTGACCAGGTTTCACATATCTGATATACTGACACACTGACGATTCCTATGGGACTATCTGTGGATGCACCTGCCACGATTCAATCCTTGGCATTTAAGCCTATTGTACTCTGACTCCATCACGGCTATGGCAGTATATGTATTTTATTGTATTGACCCACTGGCAACCTGCGGCTTCAATTTCCACATGCTATCCAGCTGATAGTCATGCACCCATTAGTTTAATTTGTTGATCACCATCTCCCGGTTGGGGGATCGAACCGCCATACTGCAACTCCGCATAGCATCAGCAACCAGACAGCTTTCCACTGGACAATCGCGGTAAGCCTGAAATTCTAGGTTTGGCCGACCAGCTTTCACATATCTGATATACTGACACACTGACGATTCACATGGGTCTATCTGTGGATGCACCTGCCAGGATTCAATCCTTGGCATTTTAAGCCTAGTGTACGCTGACTCCACCATGGCTCTGGCAGTATATGTATTTTATGTTATTGATGCACTGGCAACGTGCGGCTTCAATTTCCACATGCTATCCAGCTGACAGTCATGCATGCAGCCATTAGTTTAATTTGTTGATCACCATCTCCCGGTCGGGGGATCGAACCACCATACTGCAACTCCGCATAGCATCAGCAACCAGACATCTTTCCACTGGACCAGGGCACCAAGACTGAAAGTCTAGGTTTGGCTGACCAGGTTTCACATATCTGATATACTGACACACTGACGATTCCTATGGGACTATCTGTGGATGCACCTGCCACGATTCAATCCTTGGCATGTAAGCCTATTGTACTCTGACTCCATCACGGCTATGGCAGTATATGTATTTTATTGTATTGACCCACTGGCAACCTGCGGATTCAATTTCCACATGCTATCCAGCTGATAGTCATGCACCCATTAGTATAATTTGTTGATCACTATCTCCCGGTTGGGGGATCGAACCGCCATACTGCAACTCCGCATAGCATCAGCAACCAGACAGCTTTCCTCTGGACAACCGCGGCAAGCCTGAAAGTCTAGGTTTGGCCGACCAGCTTTCACACATCTGATATACTGACACACTGACGATTCACATGGGTCTATCTGTGGATGCACCTGCCAGGATTCAATCCTTGGCATTTTAAGCCTATTGTACTCTGACGCCATTACACAGATCTGGCAGTATATGTATTTTATTTTATGGACGCACTTGCAACATGCAGCTTCAATTTCTACATGCTGACTTAGCCGACAGTCTTGCACCCATTAGTTTAATTTGTTGATCACCATCTCCCGGTCGGGGGATCGAACCGCCATACTGCAACTCCGCATAGCATCGGCAACCAGATATCTTTCCAGTGGACCACCGCACCAAGACTGAAAGTCTGTGTTTGGCCGACCAGCTTTCACATATCGGATATACTGACACACTGACGATTCATATGGGACTATCTGTGAATGCACCTGCCACGATTCAATCCTTGGCATTTTAAGCCTATCGTACTCTGACTCCATCATGGCTCTGTCAGTATATGTATTTAATTTTATTGACGCACTGGCAACGTGTTGCTTCAATTTCCACATGCTATCCAGCTGACAGTCATGCATGCACCCATTAGTTTAATTTGTTGATCACCATCTCCCGGTCCGGGGATCGATCCGCCATACTGCAACTCCGCATAGCATCAGCAACCAGATATCTTTCCACTGGACCACCGCGCCAAGACTGAAAGTCTAGGTTGGCTGACCAGCGTTCACATATCTGATATACTGACACACTGACGATTCATATGGGACTATCTGCGAATGCACCTGCCACGATTCAATCGTTGGCATTTTAAGCCTATAGTACTCCGACTCCATCACGGCTCTGGCAGTATATGTATTTTATTTTATTGATGCACTGGGAACGTGCAGCTTCAATTTCCACATGCTATCCAGCCAACAGTCATGCACCCATTAGTTTAATGTGTTGGTCACCATCTCCCGGTGGGGGGATCGAACCGCCATACTGCAACTCTGCATACCAACAGCAAACAGACAACTTTCCACTGGACCACCACGCCAAGACTGACAATCTAGTTTTGGCCGTCCTGCTTTCATATATGTGATATACTGACGCAGTGACGATTCATATGGGACTATCTGTGGATGCACCTGGAACGATTCAATCCTTGGCATTTTAGGCCTATAGTACTCTGACTCCATCACGGCTCTGGCAGTATATGTATTTTATTTTATTGATGCACTGGCAACGTGCAACTTCAATTTCCACATTCTATCCAGCCAACAGCCATGCACCCATTAGTTTAAATTGTTGATCACCATCTACTGGTTGCGGGATCGAACCGCCATACTGCAACTCTGCATACCAACAGCAACCAAACATCTTTCCACTGGACCACCGCGCCAAGACTGAAATTCTAGGTTTGGCGGACCTGCTTTCATATATCTGATATACTGACGCAGTGACGATTCATATGGGACTATCTGTGGATGCACCTGGCACGATTCAATCCTTGGCATTTTAAGCCTATTGTACTCTGACTCCATCACGGCTCTTGCAGTATATGTATTTTATTTTATTGATGCACTGGCAACGTGCGGCTTCGATTTCCACACGCTATCTAGCCGACAGTCATACACCAATTAGTTTAATTTGTTGATCACCATCTTCCGGTCGGGGGATGGAACCGCGATACTGCAACTCCGCATAGCATCAGCAACCAGACATCTTTCCACTGGACAACCACGCCAAGCCGGAAAGTCTAGGTTTGGCCGACCAGCTTTCACATATTTGATATACTGACACACTGACGATTCATATGGGACTATCTCTGAATGCACCTGCCTCGATTCAATCCTTGGCATTTTAAGCCTATTGTACTCTGACTCCATCACGGCTCTGGCAGTATATGTATTTTATTGTATTGACCCACTGGCAACCTGTGGCTTTAATTTCCACATGATATCCAGCTGATAGTAATGCACCCATTAGTTTAATTTGTTGATCACCATCTCCCGGTAGGCGGATCGACCGCCATACTGCAACTCTGCATAGCATCAGCAACCAGACATCTTTCCACTGGACCACCGCGCCAAGACTGAAATTCCAGCTTTGGCAGACCAGCTTTCACATATCTGATATACTGACACACTGACGATTCATGTGGGACTATCTGTGGATGCACCTGCCGCGATTCAATCCTTGGCATTTTAAGCCTATTGTACTCTGACTCCATCACGGCTCTGGCAGTATATGTATTTTATTTTATTGACACACTGGCAACGTGCGGCTTCAATTTCCACATGCTATCCAGCCGATAGTCATGCACCCATTAGTTTAATTTGTTGATCATCATCTCCTGGTTGGGGGATCGAACCGCCATACTGCAACTCCGCATAGCATCAGCAACCATACATCTTTCCACTGGACCACTGAAAGTCTAGGTTTGGCCGACCAGCTTTCACATATCTGGTATACTGACACACTGACGATTCATATGGGACTATCTGTGAATGCACCTGCCACTATTCAATCCTGGGCATTTTAAGCCTATCGTACTCTGACTCCATCACGGCTCTGGCAGTATATGTATTTTATTTTATTGACGCACTGGCAACGTGCGGCTTCAATTTCCACATGCTATCCAGCCAACAACCATGCACCCATTAGTTTCATTTGTTGATCACCTTCTCACAGTCGGGGGATCGAACCGCCATTCTGCAACTCCACATGGCATCAGCAACCAGACATCGTTTCACTGGAATGTGTGTGTGCGTGTGCGCGTGTGCGTGCGCGTGTGCGTGTGTGTGTGTGTGTGTGTGTGTGTGTGTGTGTGTGTGTGTGTGTGTGTTTTCATGCACTGGTCCACATTGGCGGGTAGCGAAGGCATACCTTTTCCTGAAGGTATTCACCATATTGAAAAAGCAGATAATGAACGTTAACAGGAAAATGCTTAAAAGTTTACCCTACCGAACATGAGCCACCACCCAGGGCTACCCGAAAATCAGCGCCATGAAGCAATCTGAAGACTCGGTGCTGGGCAGAGCATTCGCGCTGTTGCTCGGCATTTTAATGTTCATGCCTCAACCATTTCCCGTCTCCGCCAACGTGAGCAGGAAACTGAACATGTTAATCACCGACCACGATCTGGCAGACCGAGAGCAACACGACCACGAGAAGATCGCTACTTAGTGATGTCATCACGACGTCACAGGTTTGAGAGTGCGCCGCGGCTGTTCCGTAATTTGCACACTGCTACTGGCACTACAGTGCATGCACAAACTGTGTGACACAGACTCCATGATGCTGGACTGCATGCCCGTCGTCCACTTGTTGCTATTCCACTTACAGAGCGTCACATCGAGAATCGGTTTGCATGGGCAAGAACTCATCAGCGATGGCGTACTCAACAATGAAGCCACGTTTTGTTCAGTGATGAGTCGAGGTTTTGTGTGGATGTGGCGGATGGTAGGCAACGGGTTTGGCGACGTTTAGGAGAACGGTATGATGCAGCCAACATCATTCAGCATGACAGATTCGGTGGCGGCAGTGTCATGGTGTGGGCTGGAATCCATGAAAATGGCAAAACAGATCTTATTGTGATTCGTGGAAATTTAACGGCTCAACGTTACTGTGAAGAAGATGTCGCCCCTGTTATCATCCCTTTTATGCAGCATCATGCAGACTTTATGTTCCAGCAAGACAACGCCCGTCCTCATTCAGCTAGGCTCACCAGTGATTTCCTTGAGGCTAACAACGTTCCGGTGTTGGACTGGCCAGCGCGATCACCAGACCTGTCTCCTATCGAACACATGTTGGACATTCTTGGCCGTATGGTGCGTTGAACCAGCCACATCTTCACAATGTGCGGGAGCTGGAAGCTGCACTGCTCCAGGAATGGGATGCGATTCCTCTTCGTGACATCAGGTGCTTAATTCGAAGCATGAGAAAGCGATGTACGGCGGTGGTTAATACGCGCAGAGGTCACAACCGGTATTGACAGCTCAGTGTCATTATTTAAATTGGACCCTTCCGTTGAATGATCCCGTGTTAAAGGCGCGATGCTAGCATTACAGTAACAAGAGACTGTTGTTCAAATTGGAAAATGACCTATCAATTAAATAATATATTTGAATCAATTTGTTGTTTTTGTTAAATAACATTTATACAGTAATATTCTCAGTTGCTAAACTTTTTTGGTTCAGTATATATATACATAGATATAGACCTGATAGAGTCGGACTCCCACTACGCTACCCACCACACCAGTCAGACTTCAATTCGAGATGAAGTAATTAACCTATTCTGTTCCACAGGGCAGAAAACTTAAACGAAAGGAAAAGGAGAATGACAAACGATGTTTATTGGTAATTTTAAAGAATATGAAATAAGCTACCATCGGTAAAATTAGAAATGAATCAGGACTATTTGAGGAAAAGCATTTACTAAATCTAGGAGGGCATAACTTGTATCCAATTAGTGACCTCGCTGGTGCTTCGCACTCTGACTCGTGTCAACTGTGTGTGCAGCTATACCGCATAGCCCTACACTTGAATACAGTTTTGTGAGCGGTATGAATAGTATTCTCTATAGGCGTTGATGTAGCGCGATTAACTCACTACTGCCAATTCACTATTGATCCTTTTGGAAATCACTTTTCCTGATTGAAGCTACAAGTTTCAGTCAGAATAATATCAGAATACATTGCTGGTTTCCAAGATCGCAATATGATGCCTACTGGATATTTCTAAATTCGTGTGACTGAATGTGGACCATGTCTCTGAATATCCGTCATAGTATGGTACAATTTGATTGGCTAAGTATTGTAATATTTGCTCGTTAACATCTAGACAATTGATAGTGATTAAAATCTCGTGGGAATATCCAATAATATTTTTGTCTCTTTTGTCCATCAGCCGACCCCATGATAGGTATCCACATGGCGGATCTAGTAGAGGTTAGTTGTGGGTCAAAGGAGAGCGGACTAGGGTATCGATATGCATTTATTACGTCGCTATGACGTAGCTAAGTACGCCACTAATGCATATATGAAGACAGGCTAAGAAGTGAAAGGGCCCGCTGTCTACTATTGTTATGCAAATGAGCTCTTGACCTATTTAAATACTGCGTTCTGATTGGTTGTTCTGAATGAGTGGGTGGAGGCTATTGTTCTAAATAAGCTGATGGACGCTGTGAGCTATTGTTCTAAATGAGCAGATGGACGCTGTGTGTTATTGTTCTAAATGAGCGCGTGGACGCTGTGAGCTATTATTCTAAATGAGCGTGTGGACGCTGTGTGCTATTGTTCTAAATGTCCGGATACACGCCATTGTCTTTTCTGACATATGTGTGTTAATGCATAGATTAATGTGTTTTTTAAATAGGTATTGACATGCATGCATAATGACGAGCGTGTTCTGGCTGATCGTGTTTAACGTATTAATTAGGTGGGCGGCGGCAGCCTCACCCTCGTGGTTAAAAAGATATTTTGAAAAATAAGTGGCTTCCTATGTCATCGAACATGACTTTTGAATAATGACACACTGCATGAACAATGGTCACATATCAATTGCAGGTGACCGGCTGTGCACTATTGTTCGCCTGTTAAAATGATTAATATTTGACCCTATCTCGACCAATCAGGATATAGAACAATAGCATCCAGCGGCCACCTGCATGAACAATAGCTGACAGCCGTGTGTAATTTAGAACTATAGCATGCAGCGACCACTTATGAACATTAGCACACAGCCACCACTTATGAACAATAGCAGACACCTGCACCAACAATAGTGCACAGCGACCATCTGCATGAACAAAATGGGTTCTAGTTGTTATAAAATCAATATGATTTAACATAAACACATGTATCGACCGCTATATGCTATACAATTGATCGAAGACATTAATAGAATTGTGTTAAAATAAATAATGAGAGTTTTATGTGCAAAGAAGTTGTCAATACTTAGCGAACTTATTCTCTCGATAGTAATCTTGTTTCGTAAAGCGAGTAGTGAACTATATTTGACCATTAAATGGAGGATATCGATTTTTTTACATAATTATGGATGATAACCTAAACGGACAAGAAAATGCTATTAATGCGATCTTACAGCGGATGGCCAACGAGGATCGCATGGCATTAAACAATGACTCCACACAACGTGTGTATCAGACACCATGTGAAAGCATACTTGACCATGCTCATCAAGTGCCTATCTTCGATCAAACAGAACAACGTGTCACTCAAAATAAGACTAGTGACTACATGACAAACTTTATGCGGCAAATATTATCGTGTATTCCGCTTACTAATGACTATCTTAATCAATATTTGCAGCATGTTGACCCTGAGCTATTGAGCAATAATGAACAATTTCTATTAGATTTGTTGGATAATGACAGCATACCCGCTCCTACTGCCATCGCAATGGATTCGAATTTTATGCAGCAAATATTTGATTGTTTACCGCACACTGATGTACCTTCTTCTAGCCAGCCTCAGTATGATGGTGTATTGGAATATGGTAACTATATAAATGAGCCTACACAACAAGTGCCTATCTTCGATCAAACAGACCAGCGAATCGCTCAAAATGAAACTAGCGACGACGTGGAGAACATTATGCAGCAAATATATGGAAGCATTCCGCTTACTAATGATGATCTTAATCAATATTTGCAACATGTTGACACTGCGCTAATGAGCAATAATGATCAATTTCTAACTGATTATTTAGATAGTGACATCGTACCCACTCCTAATGCCATCGCGGTGGATGTCAATATTATGCAGCAAATATCTGACTGTTTACCACACGCTGATGTACCTTCTCCTACCCAACCTCAGTTAATTGATGTATTAGATGTCAATGCACCTACATGACAAGTGCCTATCTTCGATCAAACTGAACAGCGAATCGCACAAAATGTGACTAGCACCAATCTGATGACATTATGCATCAAATATTTGCACGCATTACACTCACTAATAATGATCATAATCAATATTTGTTACGTGATGACCACAATCTACCGATCAATAATGATCAATTCCTCTTATATAATGATGTCGCATATGCTCCTATCCAACCTCAGGTAGGTGGTGGTCTGATCGATTATTCGGACTATATAATGTCGAAGACTATACATATGTTCTGTAGTAAAAAATATCATATTTACGGTACTGAATATAGCGTATCATTTAAGAAATATCCTATTACCGATTCGTCATTAACTCATTCAGAGTTTATCTCAGGCGCGGTTCAAACTCTGCTCAATACTTATGGTGCCTATATCAATGTTCAATCAAATGACCACGTAAGAATTGAAATCATTCAATTGGTGTTGGATATGCCTATCATGATGGATTTTATGACATTTAGCCAATCAAGTTACCTTGAACAAATTTGGTTCAGCTGTTCCCCTGATGATGCGTCAGTAGTTTTGATTCGAACCCCGAAGCGGTTTCGGCGAAGATTTTTAGAGAGATTTCAGAAACGCGTCCAAAATACAAGACGGCTGCCGGCCAAATTGGCCAATGAATATTCCTTTGAATATACTTCTATCTCTATACCCTAAGGTTGCTTCCTGCCAAGTGTAATTGAAATCGGGCCATTGGTTCTCGAGAAGACATTTTAAAGCGATGCTAATCTCATCTCAAATGATGTATTACACCGATAGATTATGGTATAAAGATAGCATTTCATTCATATCCTGTTACATTTCCTTATCTGTATCACAATTATCTGCTTTTTAATATCTCGTAAATGTTGAACAGCGATCGCCGCTAATTTGTCTCCTCGAGCGAGTGTGTGATGTAGTGTAAGTGCCAATGCACTACATTCTTTATTATGTAATACTCAGCTTGTTGAATATTTTGGAACTAATTTAACTGGAAGTTGTTGCTGCCTAAGTCAAATTAGTTTCAAAATAATAAACAGCTAACTGCTTACATGTATGTTTGCTTTTATACCACATAGTTAAAGTGTAGACGGCACCTCTATGACTGAGTGTATATACAGAGACAGACACACTAGGTTTTTCTGATTGGTAGAGAAGTAAACTAGATTGATCGGTCGATGACGCATCATCGTAAATCCCCACGTTCACCGCTTTGAACTTCCCCTCCCCTGGTCAGACTGGCCAAGTGAGCCATGGGGTCAAAATTGGCTGATGATTATTCCTTTGAATATACTTCGATATATGGATCGGATCAAATTCTCTAATTTGGATAAAATTTTAACACAAGAAAGGGTGTGACTGTACTCTTTGATTCCATAACGTTGATGATGATATGAAAACTGTGACAAAAATGAGGAGGGTCTGCAATCTCTAATTGCTTTTCTTGTTTATGTTTTTTAGGAAATATGGATGTCATACTGTCAGTTTGCCAGATGGACATACTACAATTATGCTACAGATAATCGCAGAGAATAACGACATAGAGTGTGTGTGTAACCGCTGCAATTCGCAACAGATTTCTCAGTGGGACATATCAGTTGGCAAGTGGCCTGGCTTTAGCCCTTTAATGGCTTATTTTGATCAAGGAAATCCATTTGTAGTCCAAGAGACGACTGTTTTTGGAAATTTACCACTGGACTGACTGGCTTTGTTATCGAGTCAGTTAGTCCAGTGGCAAATTTTCAAAAATACTATTCTTTTGGACTGCAAATAGACATTCCCTAAGACCACTGCAAAGCCCGGCTTTGGAATGAAAGGGTTAATAGTTCCATTTTATTCATAACATCTTGTGGATGTCAACCAAGTTTATTATGTGAGTTCTCATACGATGCGGATTGTAATATATATTGTGCTATAGCTACTCTGGGTTCGAGGCATACATGGAGTAGTAATACATGTACTAGAGTTAGCGAGTTTACTACATGTAGGACTAGGATACTGGGTCACATAAGGTTAGTAAAATATGCATATATATGTCAATACCTTATCATCATATATCATAGGTAACCTATGGTACTCATCATTATCCCCACGAAAAATCTATTGTAACGTCAGACCTCCGAAACCGTTTGATGGAATTCAGCCAAATTTGGTATGCAAATTGGAATGCAAGAGTCTGTTTACATTTTAGTCAAAAGGTAACATTTTAATATGCGGAAATAGATTGAAATGTGTCTCCTCCGAAAGTGTTTTACAGAATTCAACCAAATTTGGCTTGTGAGTTATCCATATGATTGCGGAGTGCAAGAAGCCATTTTAATTAGGCTCCGGCCCCATGGGTATGGAGTGTGTGGATCAAAATGTCAAGAAATTGATTGTAATGCAACTTCTCTGAAACTGTTGGATGAAAATAAACGATATTTGGTATGCGCATTGCCCATATGATTGCAGCAGTTACCCACATAACTGTGGCATGCAATACAACATTTATATTTGGCTCGGCCTGCCCCCTTTCGTGGGTGTGGGGTGTGTGGGGGCTGGGGTGGGTGTGTGTGTGAGTGTGAGTGGGGGTGTGTCAAAAGGTCAAGAAATTGATTGTAATGCAATTTCTCTGAAACTGTTGGATGACATTTGGTATGTGAGTTGCCCATATGATTGTGGTATGCAAGCAGCAAACCCCGCCGCGCCCCCCCCCCCCTCTCCTCTCCCACCCCTCCGTGGGGATGGGGTCAAAAGGTCACGAAATTGATTGTAATGCAACTCTTCCGAAAGCGTTGGACGAAATTCAACCAACTTTGGTATGTATCTTACCCATATGAGTGTGGCATGCAAGAGTAGATTTACATGTAGTTTTCCCTCCATCCGGATGCGTGTGTGCGCGTGATTGCGTGCATGCGTACGTGCGTGAGTGTGTGTGTGGTGGAATTGTGTACGGGAGAGGTCAAGCGTTAAATCAATTGCAACACAACTCCTAGGAAACCATTAGATGGAATTCAAACAAATTTGGTACATATGTATGTTACCCATATGGGTGCGGTTGCAAGACCACGTTTACATCAAATGGTTCCACCCCAGAGGTGTCACCTGTGCGTATGTTTGTGTGTGCGTGTGTGCGTGCGTGCGTGTGGTCAAAGCAGTGAACGTGGAAATTTGCCATGACACGCCATCGACCGAGCAATCTTTCTCTGATCAATACTTACCATTACATTACTTATTGAATAACAGCTTATCTGAAGCTGTGCCCGCTCTACCGGCTCCAGGAACCGGGTACTCGTCCCCCAACAAATGGGTACCCGCCACCATAAGCCGACAATCTTCTCCTTAACGGTTTGACCGATTTCAACCAAATTTGGCTGAAATGATCCTAAGTTACTACCCTCCAGACTTTTTTTCTTCATAATTTTGATTGATCAAATTTATGAAAAATCTACCGGAAATGGTAAAAATGCTACTCCTCCTTAGCTGCTAGATATATTTCAACCAAATTAGACTAGGTGCATTCTGTGGTGGTAGGCTCTAGATAACATTTTCAGAATTTTGATTGATCAATTTTTTGGGTGAAAATCAGATTTTATGAAAAATCTACCGGAAATGGTCAGAATGCTACTCTTCCTTAGCTGCTTGACATATTTCAATTTTTCCGGGGGCCATCTGTTTTAATGTAAAGAATCATGTATATTTAAATGAAAATGTTTCAAATGCAAATGGTCCAGGTGAGCGTCTCAGGCCATTGGGCCTCTTGTTTAACACTAAAATGAGCTTACGTCGTTCAACCGTGTGGTCCGAGCGGGTGACGTCACACCCTTTTACTGATCGGATTATTTGTTGAAGGAAATGTTTCATTAATTCGCGCATCTTGTTCTTGGTAGCCGCGTGCGCTTTTGTACCAGAAACCTTTGAATTATGTCAAGTTTTGCGTGTAATCCCGATCTGTTTGCATTGATCGTTGATTTAAAAAATCTTGATTGAGATGTGTGTTCTGCGGCTATACCGTGTTCTACAGCAGTAGTGTTAATTCATTATGTTGTTCCTTCTCGTATCGTTTGTCTTTCGTTTATGCGGTATAATTTCAGAATTGATTCTTAAATATACCGCGATTGTATCCGATATGGTTCCTGGTTCCATTTATACATCCTGCAGGATCAATTTATGGGTGTATTATTGGCCCGTTCTCGTTCTTATCGCCAACTTGGTTGTAACGTTTTCGGGTGTTGGGTGCTCCGAGTGCCACAAATTTGTAAATCCAATGTTCAAGGACCATGTCTGTTTTCGATGCGCAAAGTGTAATGTAGATGACCGTTGTGTAAATTGTGCAGTGTGGTCCGTTGAATTTGTGGTCAAGTTCCTTGCCCAGAAGGCTTTGGCGGGGTCTGATGCGGGGTCAGGTGGCTCGGAAAGAAATCGAGGAGTGCCCGTTCGGCCCCTCCGGGTGCTTCTTGTCCGCAGTTGGAGGGATCAAAGATGGCACCCCCTGCATGGTTTGGGCCCGCTATGCAAGGCTTCTTGCATAGCGTCCTACCCACGCTGGTGTCGTCTTTAATTCCAGAGATTGTGGCCCAGCCTCTCTCCGTGTCTGGTATAGACACTGTCCGTGGGTGCCATCTCGTATGGCCTCCATGTCAGGCCCGCCAGGCTCTGGCCTGATGGCTACTGCTTCTCCGCGGCCACATCTGGGTGGTCCAGTAGCGGTAGCCAGTTCATCAGTCATGGGAGCCATCCGCCAAGACAGCTCCAGTGTCTTCTCTTCCGGTGTCTGAGGATGAGGAGGTCGAAGAGGAGAGGTTGTTGCCGCCTGAGATACTGCGGTTGGAGCGTATGAAGGTCGATTCCATCCTGGATGGAACTGTCCTCCATTTGTTTGGCTTGGCACAAGCCATAGCAGCCGCTCCGCCCATAGTTGAGGCTGCATCGATACTGGGTACCCGTCCAGTGCTGGTTGGTTTGCCAGGCATGGTACTCAACTATCGCCTGCTCCAGCGGCCATACACGGGTTGCCATTGACACCCGTGTATGGCCACAGTTCTTGAACCGTCATGGGTCTGCACAGTTTTCCGTGCAGGCCTACTCCATGGAACAGTCTGTGGGGGCGGAACCACATGGTACCGGTGTTGTTGGCTATCCAGCAGTGCGTCCTTACCATGAGGCCGCTGCTGGTAGACCCGGAAACACATTAACGGGTGATGTGTTTACGGGTGTGTCTTCCTCAGAAGTGGACTGGTCCGATGCTCCGGCTTGGCTAGCCAGGGCGGAACCGTCCGTGGTCTCGGGGACAGCTGAGGAAGACATGCCCCATCTGTCGGTGGCATCCATTCGGACAGGGGTCTTCCCCGCGGCTCGGATCCCAAGTTCAAGTTGTTGGAGTCGATTTATGCCAAACAACTCTCTACGAACAGCCAGCTGCTGCCTCTAGGGAGGTGCGGGCAAGATGCTGTATCCCCAGGGTGTGTGGGTGTGTGTGTGGGGTGGTACGAGCGTTATGGTGTGGTCCCAATGGTTACTGAGGATGACCATTGGGTTCTTGGAGTCCAAAGTGCAGGAGAGTGTGGCCCCGCTCAGGCACTTGTGGACAAGAGCCAGGCACACTGTGAAGAAGTCCTGTCCCTCTGCGATGAAGGTGTCAGGGCAGCTATGAATGCTGGCAATCCTTCCTGTTGCTTGCTTCAGTCGGTGTGGACTGAAGCTGGGGCAGGCCACCCTGTGCCACCTGCAGTGCTTTCGTGCATCAACGACGGCCTTGTGCTGTCGATGGGCACACTGGCCAGGATGCAGGCGTGAGTGACTAAGTCCATGAGGCAGATGGTCCTTGACTATATGCGTCCGGCTTCGGCTATCAGGGAGCGTTTGCTTGTAATACCCCTGAACGGCCCTAGCATCTTCAGTGGCCATGCGCGGGCCATTCTAGAGGACACAGCCAATATGACTAGTCAGCTAGCGGTGAACATGCAGTTAGAGCTGGTTCGTCAAGCGCACGCACTAGGGACTGCATCGAAGCCGCTAGCCACTCGGCCTTCCTCCAAGACGCCTGTGGCTAAGAAGGCTGTAGAAGCCCCTGCCCACCAGAGTGGTGGCCCTGATCGCCTGAGAGGCGAGAAAGGCAAGGGGCATCTTCCAAGGGCGGAAAGAAGGGGGCGGATCATACCGATATGGTGGCTCCCTTCACATCCGCCTGGGCCGCGCCTGTGCGACAGGAATAACGTTGCCAGTCAGACCAGTCAAGCCAAGACCAAAATGGTTCTCTCTCTCGCTAAGAGTGTTGGTGGGGGAGGGGGGGGGGGTGGTGGGGGGTGGAGCGGATCACGAGCCAGCCACCCGCCTTATGCGTCAATACGCCAATAGTGGGTGGAAAGCTCATGCGTTTCGTCGAGGCTTGGCAAGGTGTGCCGTCAGACAGTCTGTTCCTGGAATGGATATCCCAGGGGTAGGTGCCAGAGTTGTGGGATTTCCCACCACGAAATCTGTCTTTGGTACCTGTCTGGACTCCCGTACCAGGGGAGCCAGACAAGTTAGAAGTCATTCAAAACGAAGTGTCAGGTTTGCTTCTGAAGGGAGCAATAAAACCAGCAAACCAGAATGCTCCGGGCTTCTATTCAAATAGGTTCCTTGTCCCAAGAGCACAGGGGGTGGAGACCCGTATTCAGTCTCAGTCCATTGAATTGGTTTAGCCATACGCCTCGGCTCAAAATGGAAACTCCGAGGTCGGCAATGTCAGGATTGAGGAAAGGAAGGTGGTGTGTGTTAATCGATCTGAAAGATGCATATTTCCACATTCCAATGAACAGTGGCTGTCACAGGTTTCTGAGATTCGCGTTTCATAACCATGTTTGGGAGTTTGTAGTCCTCGCATTCGGCCTGTCGACAGCTCCAAGGGTTTTCACCAGAGTGGTCCTAGCGGTGACAGCGTTTCTCAGAAGAGAGAGAGAGAGAGAGAGAGAGAGAGAGAGAGAGAGAGAGAGAGAGAGAGAGAGAGAGAGAGTGGTGCTTCACACATAGACGATTGGCTTATCAAGGCGGACACACCAGCCAGGTTAGAAGTGGATACTGCTCGGGCTCTGAAGTTACTTCAGATCTAGGCTGTATAGTCAACAAGGAGAAATCCGAGTTGACACCCACTCAACACTTCGTTCATTTGGGAACGCAATTCGATCTCGAGAAAGGCAGGGTTTACCCGTCAGAGCCCAGAGTGGTGTCTCTGTAAGCCATCCTCAAGAGTTTTCGATTGGGAAACCACATTCAGGCGAGGAGGTTTCTTCAGATGCTGGGCATGATGGTCTCCAGAGCTGGTAATCCTGTACGCTGCTCTAATGCGAAGACCTATTCAGTCGTATCTGATGTCTCTGGGGAAACAGAGAACAGAACCCCTGTCAAAGCTGTTACCAGTTTTGGAGCCAATAATGTCGCATCTTGTATGGTGGAAGGCGCTTCAGAATCTCCTATTAGGAGTTTCGCTTCACCTACCTCACCCCCAGCTGTCCATGTACACGGATGCATCACTGGAGGGGTGGGGGCCTGCCTGGGAGAACACCAGGTTTCGGGCACAGAGTCCAAGAGAGTCAGCTGCATATCAATCTGTTAGAAATGATAGCAGTGGCACTGGCACTAGAGACATTTCTTCCAGAAGTCAGGGGCAAGGTGATACATGTATTGACACGGTTCGACAATTCGACAGTAGTATCATACATAAATCGCCAAGGAGGGACCAAGTCACCCACACTGTGTATGAAAGTGTGGCACTTGATTCAATGGTGCAGGAATTACTCGGTTGTTTTGAAAGCAGCTCGCATTCCTGGGCGATTGAACATTCTGGCAGATGCTTTGTTTTGCAGACAGAGAATTCTGCCAACAGAATGGTCTCTCAACCCTCCTATGAAGGATCTTCGAGCGAAGGAAAAAGCTCAAATCATGACTTATGTCTCGCTGATTCCAGATCTAAATGCCGTCGATACAAACACTCTGGCGATAAGCTGAAGAGGGATGCACGCATACGCATACCCACCCAGCATCCTTCTACCGAAGTTCTTGGTGAAGATCAGGGAGGAGCCGTGCCTGGTCCTGCTAATAGCGGCATCTTGGCCCAGCAGGGCGTGGTTTATGAATCTTCTGGATCTGCTGGTGGACAATCCAGTGCAGCTGCCGAGATTTCGAACCTAATCTCATAGGTCAAGGGCCGCTTCCTACAAGAGCGGCCTGAGATATTCAAATTGACTGCGTGGATGTTATCAAACAACATTCCATGTCGGAAGGCTTCATTTTCTCAACAGGCTGCGAGTTTCATCGCAGCTGCGAGAAGGTCAACCTTCAAGTCATATAACCACACGGTTAACAAATTTGCAGAATGGTGTGAAGGAAAGGATATTGATCCCTTTCAATCCACTATTCAGAAAATAGCAGGCTTTCTCTGTGAGCTTTTCTTTACAGGATTAGCTCCTGTCATGATTGCTGGATACAAGTCAGCTTTGGCATCAGTTATCCCTTGGCTAGCCAGCAGGGATAGTCCAGAGGTGGCCCAGTAGAACGCGATGGTGGAGGGAATGAGCAATCTCCGACCGAGACAACCTGGAGTCATTCCAGCCTGGAGTCTATTTTTAGTGCTTAATCATCCCTTAATGTGCTAGCCAAGCACCCTTTCGAACCTTTGGGTTTGGCTAGTCTAAAGCATCTGATCTAAATGCGGTCTTTCTATTGGAAACTTCCTCAGCAATAAATCGCAGTGAGATCCATGCACTTTCAGCAGTGAGGGACCTATTTATTGTCTCTGGAGAGGATCTGAGACTGCTGCCAAGAGCAGAATTTATGTCAAAGAATCAATCTTTGAAAATCCCAGCAAACCGATCATAATACCAAAGCTAACTAGGTTTGATCGTGATGCCTGTGCCTGGTGTCCAGTCCGTGCTTTGACCAAGTACAAAAAATGGACGTACTCTCTATGGTCAAATGATAGACATCTGTGATTTTGCCATACGAAGCATATGGCGCCGCATCCATGGATTCTATCTCGTTGGGTAGTCGAATGCATTCAGACTACCCACGAGATTGCGACTGGTCACCAGGTTCTATGTGCTAGTGCTCACGATGTTAGAGGAATAGCCTCCTCGACCGCCCTATTCAATGGTGTCCCATTAGAGGACATCATGGCCGTTGCACAATGGCACTGTGAGTCCACTTTTACAGATTACTATATGAGAGATATGTCAGACTCAACCAATCCACTCACTTTAGCAGTTTTGAAATGATGGTCTAGTGGCCACACTGTCCATCTACCTTTGGTAACTTTGAAAAAGCAGAAGTAGTAAGGACAGACATGGTCAAGCGAGAGGCGTTCAACTCATTGTCACGTTTGTCCGAAAGTGTGATGGTTGATGGCGTTTTGTCTGGAATCCCAAATTCAATGAGGTAATTCAAGTTTGACTGCTTTTTGTATTATGTATATATATCATGTTCATTCATCTTATATATTTATGCTCATTCCCAGGCTTATGTGTGTTAAGAGCTGTTAACCCTCTTGCACACTTGTGTTTCAGGCAAGATGCATGTTCGTTAGTTCTCCTCCCTTTTTGGAGAGAGGGGGAGGGGACGCTGATCCGAATGTGATTCGGTCCCAAACTTGTCGGTCGTTCTAGGTCTCTGTGTGACAAGTTTATGCCTAAGTTCTTTCTCTATGGGCAAAAGAGGCTTTGTATGGCTTGCCCTTTACCACCAGATTACTGACTAAATCTGGTGTTATCAATAAGTAATGTAATGGTAAGTTTTGATCGAAGGAGAATGAAGGAAATTTCAATTTCCCTTTCTCCGAGATCTAACAATCCTTACCATTGCATTACGGACCCTGCCTCCCAGTCCCACAGAGGCAAGCCATGAGTTGTCTCTTGTTTGATAGATATGCAAACAATATGTCGGCTTATGGTGGTGGGTACCCGTTTGTTGGGGACGGGTACCCGGTTTCAGGAGCTGGTAGAGCTGTCTAAATCTGAAGATTCTTAGGGCACAGCGTCAGATGAGCTGTTATTCAATAAGTAATGTAATGGTAAGTATTGTTAGATCTCGGAGAAAGGGAAATTGAAATTTCCTTAAAATCTTGTGAATGAAAAGATTATTTCATCATTCCAATGTAACTGGAGTAAAAGACAATCTATCTTAGTTGACTACAACTTATTCTCAGTTATCATTACTGTTTATATATTTTAAATGTAAATAAAGGTACATCAGCCGGATAAAGTATCAATAGTTTAGTATTATCATCTATCCCAACAATAATATGTCTAGTATGAATTCCAGTCAAACCCAACTGTAAAGACCACATCTGTCCTTTGCATTAGAATTTGTTGTTTCCTCAAGACATCTACATGTAACACCTGCTTGTTTTGATGAATCGCCATCTTCCGAACCAAAATAGCATTAATTATGGCAATTTACCAATTGTAAGAGACCATCTATCATTAGTGCCTTTTGATTGTGGTTCAATGTCATGTAAAATAAAACTAGAATGCACTCAATAGAGATGCAGACTCATGCCAAAGTTTCACTCGGTTTTGAAAATGCACTAACTGACCCTATGCCTCAATATTTGAACCTTTGACCTCAGACTAAATTTTGCTTCTAACCAACCACAATATGGACGAAAACGTGTTTTCCGATATGCACTAAATAACCATGTGCCTTGCCATTTGAACGTTTGACCTAAAACTAAATTTTGCTTCTATCCAACCACAATATATGGATGCTTGTTACAGATATGACGATTCTATCTTCTTGCATTGCAGAGTTATCGACATGATCGAGGAAAATGTGTATTCCTGTCTGCACTAACCTTTATTTGTCTGTTTGACCTCAAACTAAAATTCTTTCTAGCCACTTATAATATGAATTCAAGTGCCAAATTTGGTTATTCTATATCGAAGTTTCTGGAGATATGCCTTTGAAAAACAGACAAACGAACAGGCAGCTCCACCAGCAATACTCACACTGGCAGTTGGTGGTGTGAGTAATTAGTTTGGATTTACAATACATGTAAAATAGCTACATGTAATAGCCTACTAGGCAGTCAGGTTGTATATCAGTTTCTGCAACATTGATTGTAAAACTATGGAGATGTGCATGTAAAATGGATCTAATATGCGAGTTATCTATAAAAATTGGTCCAAATAGCTAATATGAAGCCATCTTCAAAAATCAGTTTCTGTGACATAAATCTCTGTAGCTGTGGCGAATTCATTAACAACCTAAATCTTGTTATTCATGCTACCGAAGGCGGGTGCGATTATTGCGGTTGGTGCTCTTGTATGTCTGTCCATGCACTATATCGGAGTACAAGTCACCAAATTTTGCAGGTCCATGTGAGCATGTTACCCCGTTGAGCCCAGTTTTAGCAATACAGATCTAAGTACACCATGGCAGTAGAATGTGTGATAGTTAAAGAAATGTTTATTTGATATAAATTGGATGTTCATGAAACTATGCACATGAAAAGTAGTTGATGGTGATCGTCTTTACAAATGTAGGAATCTGTTGATAACAAATTACGCCATGGCATACGTGTACTCCTTTCACAATCAGGATCAGTCTATCACCTGTGTGGAAATGTAGCAAAACGAACTACTTGTTAATCGGACAAAATGGAAATAATTGCAATAGACATGATTAAACAAGAAACTGTCAGTCTGGAAAGTTTCTACCCATATATTTTGGCACACTGACCACTTCGCTGTCCTCTTCTAAATTTTCTTTAAAGCTGTCATTAGATAAATAATATGTATCACTATGCTTATCCAGTATCTATCGTCAGGGTTATTATCATCAGTCTTAATTGTCATATCAGCGCTGTTGATATTACTGAAGAGGCGGCAGGTATTTTAGACCAAATAATAATGGATTGAAATCACATTAGAGCTGCTTATCACTTAGATCAACTTGGATGGCTTTACAACAGGAAGTCATATGTACTGGTATTGGAAAGCTCATTATCACGGTTGTGCACCGACAGGTCACAGTCTGTTGACCATCATCATCATCGGCATGGACTGATGTGACGAAAATTTGTGTAACTGGAGCTGTGAATATAGGATTAAGTCTTGCTAAATCAGTGATTACCTGAAATAATAAATAATATACATTAGACATGTTAGACATCAAATCAGCAAGTGTAGACTAATAGAGTTGGTGGGGGTGCACATATACTGCCCAGTTGAATTCTGTTCGCTCATATTTCATAAGGCTTTCAAGAATAATAATGTCATACTTTTTCTGACTTTCTCCGAACTTCGTTTAGGAATTTCCAGCCCCATTTATAATATGTACAATCAGTGTACATTTAAAGCAAATCTTTAGAGGTCATCATTGTATTTGATATTTCAGGTTAAAATAGCTGCTTTTCCCTTTTTCAGGGCCTTTGTCCATACCATTTAGAAATGACTCTCAGTCATGTCAGGGTTTGGCGACTCCATAGACGGGCACAGTGATGTAGCCAGAATACAGCATCTAGAGGGGAATCAAATTTTGCGATGTGTCTCAGAGAGATAACGTGTGTGTGGGTGGGTGGGTGCTGAGGACTGGATTAGGTCTGATGAAAAAGTTATCGAAACCGACATCCATCTAAAGTCCAATATGGCTGCAAGCCATCAATGGTCATCTTGAAAATTAGGTCCGAGGAAGGAAACCTATCGAAATCGACAATGATCCGAAATCCAATATGGCCGCCAGCGACTGATAGTGATCTTGAAAATTGGTTTGCGGATTATAACTCCGTTATCGTTATTGGATCGCATTGAACTTTTATAGGGTGGTTGGACTAGGCCTTGGGAAGAAACCTCTTGAAATCGATGATGATCCGATATCAAAGATGGCCGCCACTCCGGTATCGTTTGGTGGATCGCATTGAACCTTCATAGGGTGGTTGGACCAGGTCTTGGGAAGAACCCTCTCGAAATCGAAGATGATCCGAAATCCAAAATGGCCACCAGGCACCAGCGACCATCTTGAAAATTGGTTTCCGGATGATAACTCTGTTACCATTTATCAGATCACTTCATTGGGTGATTGGAATATGTCTGGTGAAGAAACTTATCGAAATTTACGATAATCCGGAATCCAATATGGCCACCAGTCCATTTATCGGATTGCTTTGAAACTTCATAGACTGGTTGGACTACGTCTGGGGAAGAAACCTATCGAAATCGACAATCATCCGAAATCCAAGATGGCCAACAGCCACCGGTGGCCATCTTGAAAATTGGTTTCCGGATGATAACTCTGTTACCATTTATTGGATCGCTTTGAAACTTCATAGACTGGTTGGACTAACGCTGGGGAAGAAACCTATCGAAATCGACAATCATCCGAAATCCAAGATGGCCACCAGCCACCGGTGGCCATCTTGAAAACTGGTTTCCGGATGATAACTTATCATTTATCGGATCGCTATGAAACATCATAGGATGATTTGACTACCTCTGGGGAAGAAACCAATCAAAATCAACAATGATCCGAAATCCAATATGGCCGCCAGCGACTGATAGCAATCTTGAACATCGGTTTACGGATTATAACTCCGTTATCATTTGTCAGATCGCATTGAACCTTCATAGGGTGGTTGGACTAGATCTTTGGAGGAAACCTCGAAATCGACGATGATCCGAAATCCAAGATGGCAGCCAGGCACCAGCGGCCATTTTGAAAATTGGTTTCCAGATGATAACTCTGTTACCATTTATCAGATCACTTCATTGGGTGATTGGAATATGTCTGGTGAAGAAACTTATCGAAATTTACGATAATCCGGAATCCAATATGGCCACCAGTCAGCGGCGGCCCTCTTGAAAATTGGTTTCCGGACGATACCTCCTTGACCGTTTAACGGATCGCTTTGACACGTCATAAGGATGACTGGTCTGGGTCTGAGGAAGAATGAATATTTTCTGATAGCTCGCATTCATTGGTTTGTCATTATAGTGAACCCGGGACGAAAGGAGACTGAAGATGCCATGAAGTTTTATGTCAATTTATTCCAACACATCAATGTAACATGACGGTAGACCGTATAAAAATAAATAGAGCAAAATACATTCATATACATATATATTCAAGTACACAATACATATAGAGAGATTGCGGCTGCAGCTTACGCGAAAGCACGAGTGCAGCTATATGTGTACGAATGCAAAAGCGCAAGTGTAAACGCGAAAGTATGCGCATGAGAATGTGTAAGTAAAATCGTGAATGCATTAAGGATTGAATCCTATAAAAGGCCAGGAATGCCATAAAGACATGCATATGGAGACGCTAATAATGAAAACTAAATATTAACCCAACCCCATGATCCCATATAATGACATTAAGTCCATATAAGGGCACCCACGGATGGCCAATGACAAAATCCAAAACCCAAAGAATACATGACCTTACTTGAAGTAGTAAAGGGCAATGCAATACAACCAAAGGCAAGAAAATGTTGGGAATAAACTGAGATAAGGAATGTTTACAATCAACCTTTCTCAACAAGACCAATTACTCGGGGCAACAAGAGTTGTCTTAAAAGACAGGTTACATCGCAAACATGAAAGTATAATAAATTAATGAAAGGAAAGAAAAATAAACATGATTTCACCGGACCTAGTTCAACTGATACGGGACTCCAAACAATACAATAAATACAGAGGCGATTCCGAAATTCATACTAATGACATCATATTATGACGTCACAAAAAATGACTACCGAATCGTAACTACACCTGAGACGGATCAAGAACCATATTCTTACATGATGTTATAGACGTCCAAACTTCTATAGCAACAGATAGCATGCATCATTCCGGCACCCGACGTCACAGTCTCACCATCAAGCTGAAGTAAACATATGATCAAGTCTAGCATTAACAAGAATTAATACCCAATCTTAAAAAATGCAGCAGCAATATATAGAAATGCAACAAAATTTACAGAATAAATGAAATCAATACAAGGGAGGTAACCCCCACTGACAAGCAAAATATTAACAAAGAGGAATGAATTATCTCCCCTTAACTATCAAACATACTGAGTAATAAAAAACAATCACATTATTTACACACTGATGCAATATTTTAAAACATTTGACTGAGAGATGATGCTGTCACCTGGACGCAACATACCCCCAGGCAATACCTCCAAATACATAACTCTAGATAAACTTGTATTCACATATCTAGCGTACATTTTGAATCCAATTTGACAGAAAGATGTTGTTGCCTCACAGTAGCAACACCTGCCCATAAGAAATTGCACACAAAATACACACACACAAAGTGACTAATATGCGCGCACAAATCATGCATGCGCACACTACATATCAATGTCCACATACGCTAAAACAACAGTACAGCAACACCTGCCCATAAAGGACACCTAAAAAGGACCACTATATAGATCTCAAATAACGAGCGCCAGTATTAATAGCCACAGCGTATATCTAACATGCAATCCGTTGCAACCTGCACGCATAATCACGACAATCAGACCCATTCGGCGGATAAATTAACACTCAACACACTGGTGTCAACATTCTATCTTTTACACTGTCAATAGCAACGAAACTTGTGTACATTTTACAACAACCCTGGTGGACGATGTTGCTGTCTACAACAGCACCATCTTCCACCAAATCCGCTGAAAAAGACTGATTTGAACACAGTTCCTTATTCACATTCGAAACATTCTACACATTCGGTTTTTTCACGGTGGTAATAGAAACGGTGTAAGTCTCGCGCTGGTCGGTCGACCACGGGATTGTTTGCACGTTTGATGTTTAGTAATATGAATAGGCTACATTTTGGACATATTTAAAAAAAAAATTCCTGGAAATAATATTGTAGCGAACAAAAGAGTAGTGAAAGACATGAAAAATCGCCCACAATTGCCTATATAAGGCGCTATGTTGTCTGAATCGGCCATTACGCCAGATTTTCATACATATCAATCGATAGGGCTGTCAAAGAACAATCGACATGCAATAAATTATAAAGTTCTATCACCATTATTTTTAGCAATGGAGGTCTGATTACCGTAAATCTTAATGGAATTCCGTTCACATGTGTATTTATGGCGCCATTCTGTCTGAACCGGCTATTACCTCAGATTTTAGACCAGACAGGTTGATAGGGCTCCCAAAGAACTACAGACATGGAAAAAATTACAAAGTTCTATCTCCATTATTTTTAGCAATGGAGGTCTGATTATCGTAAATCTTAATGGAATTCCGTTCACAGGTGTATTTTTGGCGCCACACAGTCTGAACTGGCCATTACCCCAGATGCTAGACCAAACAGCTCGATATTGCTCCCAAAGAACTACAGACAGGCAAAAAATTGGAAAGTTCTATCTCCATTATTTTTAGCAATACACGTTTCTTTCCTATATATCCGAATGTGTCGAATGTCAATTAGATAAACATTCAACACATTCGGTTTTTTCACGGTGGTAATAGTGTAAGTCGCGCGGTGGTCGGTCGACCACGGGATTGCTTGGACGTCTGATGTTTAATAATATGAATAGGCTACATTGGAGTCATATTTTAAAACAAAATTATGGAAATAATATTGTAGCGTACAAAAGAGTAGTGAAAAACATGAAAAATCGCCCGCAATTGCCTATATAAGGGACGATGTTGTCTCAATCGGCCATTACCCCAGGTTTTAGACCAGATAGCTTGATAGGGCTCTCAAAGAACTATCGACATGCAAAAAACTAGAAAGTTGTCTCCATTATTTTTAGCAATGGAGGTCTGATTACCGTAAATCTTAATGGAATTCCATTCACAGGCGTATTTCTGGCGCCATACTGTCTGAACCGGCCATTACCCCAGATTTTAGACCAAACCCATCGATAGCGCTCCCAAAAAACTACAGACATGCAACAATTAGAAAGTTCTATCTCAATTAATTTTAGCAATGGAGGTCTGATTATCGTAAATCTTAATGGAATTCCATTCAAGGTGTGTTTTGGGCGCCACACTGTCTGAACTGGCCATTACCCCAGTTTTAAGACCAAACAGATCGATAGTGCTCCCAAAGAACTACAGACATGTAAAAAATTGGAAAGTTCTATCTCCATTAGTTTTAGCAATACACGTTTCTTTCCGATAAATCCGAATGTGTCGAATGTCAATTAGATAAACATTCAACACATTCGGTTTTTTCACGGTGGTAATAGAAACGTTGTATGTCTCGCGGTGGTCGGTCGACCACGGGATTGCTTGGACGTCTGATGTTTAGTAATATGAATAGGCTACATTCGAGCCATATTAAAAAAAAAATTATGGAAATAATATTTTAGCGTACAAAAGAGTAGTGAAAAACATGAAAAATCGCCTATATAATTTGAAATTGGGTCCTTGCGCCATTGACCAATGGGCCCACCGATATCGAATTTGATATTGGTTCATGTTCCGTTGACTAACGGGTTGACCGTTATTGAATACGGTATTGGTTACTGTACCATTGACCAACGGGTGCGATGATATCAAATTCGAAATTGTTCCCCACTGCTCGTCGATATTGGCGTGTTACATGGCGAAGTTCTGCAAATATCATTAGATACACCTGCACGGAAAGTCTTATAATGTGCTGTACATGGGGCCAACACCTAGAAAGCTGGGAGATGACGCCACTCCAAACCATACTAAATGTGTTACGTACTGATCTGAAAGAGGTCTCTGGCTGAGGAAATGAAACAGTGAGCAGAAAGTAATTGATTGCAGCTGCACTATGTTTTCAAACGGTTGCAGTTGCACGGCACAGTACATCATCATCGTTTAACATCGAACGTCTTCTATCTTAGAATTTACAGTCACCCATTTAATATTAAGCTGGTGAGTGACAGATCGTATCCTTTGGACTCGCTGCCCATACTTAAAGAAATATATTATTTTAAACTGACAGAAGGATTCAAGCCAGTAAAGTGTATACAATATAAGTGTTTCTTTTCGATGTGAGCATCACCATTCCTCTATCAGACATCGCTTTTAGTATGCTCACCGAGTCCACACGACAAGATATGCTTATACTATGTTCAATAAATGTCAAAACTATAACATACCGCACGATATTTCCTAGGTTTTGGTCCGCCACCAGTCTGTTGTGCCTCCTGGAAAATCGTCGAATTTCCAACTAAGGTAAAATAAAACGGTAACAAATAATTTTATATAAATCAACTACATGAATACAAAATCAATAATACGTCGTACAGTATTGAATACCTTTGTTATATATGCCCCTATGTGTATGTAGGCCTTGTCATAGATTAACAGCGCTAAAGGGGAGATGATTGCTACTTTTCAGTTACAGGTTTATGTGACATGGGGTGCATACGCGCGCGTGCCTGTCCATGTATAAAGCAGCCGCAGCCACAGCAGCAGCAGTAGCAAGTTTTGTTACTATTACTAAAGCTCTTTAATTTCGCCAAAACATCTAAAACGACTATGCCAGTGCTCTGTGTACTTTGACCGCCAGTATGTATTACCATCCAATGAAAATCTTACAAGAGAGACAAATGCAGGCAATGGCCATCCCTGTTCTTAACGTTGATCACGGCATGCTTCTCCTTGATGGAAGCAGAGGTTGCAATGCATGAGTCCCCACATAGTGGCTAGTATCTGGTTATACTGAGGTAGAGCCCAGATGTCTGTGTTTTAAAGAAATAATCCGCGTTCCCAGAGCAAACCTTTTCTGAATCTTTTATCCTAGAATAATGACACAGTGTACTGGGTTAAGGATAGGCAATATGTATGCACTCAAGATGTGATGGAAAACAGAAGAGTTTCACATACGAATTTTCATGTAATTATTTGTATGTTCTGTGATTACCTGTTCGCTTTCTTCCACGTGATCGGCTCTGCCAGTGATTTCTAAATGAGTTATCCTTTACGTTCACGGAATCCTTCTCATCGCTCTCATTTACTTCCTCAATTTCTAAAACAGAGAATTTGTTATAGTATCTGCTGGAAATTGAAACGGGTGTGTCCAGCAAGACCGAGTTTCTTACCTTGGTGCTACTTTTACGATGTCCAGATGACTCTTTCGGTTGACCACTAGCCTTGCCATTATTCCTGGCAACCATTCTGTTTATGTGCAGCCGAACCCTATCGCTGCTATACAGGTTTCCACTACGCCTTTCTCGATCTAGGAAAACAGTCAATTATATAATTATTACCTTTGCGAAAGATGACCAACTCACACGTTCTGCATAAATATAATAGTCATAATTTGGCCGTGCGGGGCGAAAAATTACGGGAACGTTACGTGTGTGTGTGTGTGATATAGTGTGCATGCGCGTGCATGTGTGTGCTCGTACACGTGTGTGCGCATGCGCCCGGTTCGACGGGGCCGACAGGCGAGCCACCTCTGCAACTTCCAGTCCACCTCCCATAATCGCATAGCCATCAACAGATGCAGAAGACAACAGCCATTGCAAGAATTTCTACACAAGATGGTCTTAGACTCCACATGAGAGAAGACGAATCTTCTAAAGGTAAATATAAGTTGTGAGGAATTAATATTACTGAAATGAGAGTGGCTTGAAAAAGTTTGAATTAAATACCCTGGCAGTGTAGTAGGTGTGTAACGGAGGCACATGTGAAGATCAGAAACAGCCAGGTAAGAAGAGAATTTCATTTGCTAGAGAAAGACTGGAGCTTCAAGGAAAATAGTATCACCAGCTCGAAAAGCCTGTTCAACTGTTAAATCAATGGTTGTACAGATGGGAGATATGTCGAACCAACAAGCGTTATGAAGCATACACTGAAGAAAACCAAGGCATTTGATAACCAGTGCTGGTGGAGGTTATAACATTGTTGATGGTCAGAGACTGTCAGTAAAACGGATCTCCGGCAGAGTATAACCCCAACCATGGTAGCACATGGTGAATAGACGATGGAATGGCTTTGTTACACTCTGAAAAAGACAGACTCAGTCAACACAATTAAACAAGGGTTGACTTGAAACCTACATGACGAGGAGAAGGAGAGGACGCATCGGACAAAATTTGGCTGCGTGATCTGACATGAAGCAGAAAGAACTTCCATTGCAACAGCTGGAGAAGATTGCCCAGTACAGGAGAGGATGGTGAGCCGTAGTTGATGCCTTATGTGAAGCAGGGAGCTCAAGTAATGTACAATGATATGCTACCATGCAATCGCTTATGGCTATTGTTGATGCCTTATGAGAGGCAGGGAGGTCGAGTAAAGTACAATGATATGCTACCATGCAGCCGCCTATGGCCATTGTTGATGCCTTATAAGAAGCAGGGAGCTCAAGTAAAGTACAATGATATGCTAACATGCAGCCGCTTATGGACATTGTTCATGCCTTATGAGAAGCAGGGAGGTCAAGTAAAGTACAATGATATGCTACCATGCAACCGCTTATGGCCATTGTTGATGCCTTATAAGAAGCAGGGAGCTCAAGTAAAGTACAATGATATGCTACCATGCAGCCGCTTATGGCCATTGCTGATGCCTTATAAGAAGCAGGGAGCTCAAGTAAAGTACAATGATATGCTACCATGCAGCCGCTTATGATGAGGTAATACATAGTGGATGCCCATGACACCAATAATATGCACCGAGTGGGGCATCGTACGGCATACACTGCAAGAACGACAATTATTTTGATTCAATATTTCCGGGATCCCATAATATAAACTAACTAATCCTGTTGCGATATCTGTATAAGCCTTCAATACTTATTTACTCACCACAATGGCGTTCTGCTCTCCAACTACGCCTGTTCCGCATTGGGACTTGTTCAGCTCGCTCGCCGAATTTCAACACCATGTTGTATGGAATGGTGGTTGGCCGTTCCCGCTGAATAGTACACGCTGCATTCGCGGTAAGCACCGGAAAGTCTCTCGTTGCATCAGTAATGTGTGCTGATAAGGAAACAGTGAAAAAACATGTACAGGTGTGTGCGTGTATGTGCGTGCGTGCGTGCGCGCACGTGTGTGTGGGCATGGATATTTTCAGGCAAACAAACTGACAGCCGATCATCAATACAGCGCGACATACAACCTGATTGGATCTGTGATAGGTTATTGATCAGATTTCTGACAAGTAAAATGTAAAGTAGTTAATAACGAAGCATACTTTAAAACCTCTATAAGTAGAAATGCGTATATTGTAGCGAGTGGCGATGATGATGGAGACACATCGGGCCTTAGTTGTAACTGGAGGGCAAGGGCTGGATGCCTGGTTATCTGGCTGTGACTGGCTAGTTATATTTCCATTAATTGGACTTCTGGAATCAAATGCATGCACAATTGTTTTTGACATTGCTCCTGCTTGAGGAAAAGGCATGGCACTGATGTCAGTTTGTACAATCGCGTCCTTGCTTTCCTGGATTAACTCACGATGCAGCAGTACGTAAGGCACCAGTTTCTCAGCTGAAATCAGCTGTTGAGTTATAAAGGCGTTCTTGAGTGCCATCTGTTCACGCATCTGTTCTATCTGTTCTTGCGCTTGTCTTTGAAATTATGTGTACGAGACTGTCCTCGCCCGCTACAGGAGGTGCATTACGGCTGCATGAGATTGGCCTTTGTTTAGCACTAGAAATCTTGCGTCCTGCTTATCCATGATAGTGTGCTGCGTAGGTGCCATGTGCATATCTGTTGTCATCAGATTCACTATCTGACCTATCTGCGTTTCGTGGGGGAGAGGACAGTGCGTTAGCGAACCTTACAGTCCTTGTGCTGTCTATTTTCTAAGTCCATATGCGTCTATTCTGTTAATGCAGTGGGTGTCATGTGTGAGAGTACTGACAGGGTTTCGTTATCGGGTGACACACTAGAATTAATGGATGTCAAAGGTGTATCATAGTTGTCCATCCATGCGCTTAGTGCGATGAAGGCAGCTGGTATGTGTGGTGTAAAAAATGTTAAAGTTGCGTGCGCTAATTTATTTGCACTGCGGTGTACTTGGTTATGGGTGTATGGTGGTAGTTTGCAAAGTATGACGTGCGCTCGTGTTTTAGAATGATCCTTCAGTATGTGCATGCCTGCTGTTGTCTAGACCTTATGAGATTCTAGTAACCGTTTTAGCATTTTGTTCTGTTATTCTTGTACAGTATATGTATTCCTGCACACGTCGGTCGTTTGACGCTCTTGCACAGTAGATGTTGCTGGAATTAAGCTGTGGTCGGCTCAATAGTATAAACAGGTGTATTATTATTTTAATTATTACAGTTAGCTTTAGCATCTAGAATACAAGAAGTGAACTTCTTTGTTTAGTGACCGGTCTCGGCAGAGATACATCGGTTTACTAATTAGGTTAGGGTCACGCCAGAGGCTATACGAATGGCTGAAAATTGACATATTTATGTCTCTCGATATCATTTTACTTAAAGAAAGTATTACCATTTTGAATGAGCTACTTCAGAGCGGTAGCCAGTGGAAAGGTTGTTGAACTGTTCGTGCCGACATCGGCAGACTTGGCAATTACTGACATATTTGCTGTTGACACGCTCGTGTAAACTGGATAAAAAGCATTTTAGATATAAAGCACCAACCAGTACCTCTATCTGGTTACGGCAGACATAGTCGGTATTGTGGCGGGTATAAGTAGATGTGTAAAGTACCAAATGTTGGGCGGACTTGGTTGAACATGACATCCTCTCGCAAGAGCACATCACAACTGTCCACAGTATTACACATCAGCCATCCTTTCATGCTCAAACTACCACCCCTCACTTAGATCATACACATCCATGCACCAGACAACCATTAAAGTGTCAAATTGCAAATAAAGTGGTCACACCGACTGACCACTTCATCTACAGACAAACTGATCGTGAGAGTCATCCCAGACATTAATACCAACATGTGGCAGTGGGAAGATAGCCTATTGACGTATGGGCGTGTGCGTGCGTGCATGCGTGTGTGAGTGCGTGCGTGTGTGCGTGCGAATGTGCGAGCGTGCGTGCGTGCTACAAATTTGTAAACTTTCACAATAGCACAGCTTACCTTAGACTAGCATAGCTTATCAGAGTTTAGCTTAGCGTAGATTAGACTATCTTAGCTTAGACTATTTTAGCCTAGCTTAGCTTAGCATAGCTTAGATTAGCTTAGCTTAGCCGAACATAGCATACCATAGCTTAGCATAGCTTAGCTTACCCTAGAGTAGCATAGCTTAGTGTAGACTATCCTAGCTTAGCCTAGACTAGCATCGCTCAGATTAAACTATTTTAGCTTAGTTTAACCGTAGCCTATGATAGCTTAGTGTAGACTAGCATAGTTTAGCTTAGACTAGCTTAGCATAGCTGTGCTTAGCTTAGACTATCTTTGCATAGCTTAGTTTAGACTAGCATAGCCTAACATAACTTAGATTAGACTAGCTTAGCTTAGCATTGCATAGCTTAGCTTAGACTCGCATAGCAGAGCATAGCTTAGCTTAAAGTAGCATAGATTAGACTAGCATAGCATTTTTTCTACTTCTCTGCTGGGTGGTTCTGAACCACCAGGTCTAGAGCAACCAAACTGATTCCATGTCAGCAGATTGGCACGGTGTCTGCAAATATGACTGGTAGCCATCAGCGGCCGAAATATTTATGTTTTAATTCTCCTCTTTATTATCTAGTAGCAAACTGAGCAATCAAACTGAGATTGCGCTAATCAAAATGATTAATGTGACATTTAATTGTCATTTTATATCCACTTACCACGCGGATAATAAACAGGATTTGCTACTGTAAATGATTTTAGGCAAAGTGAGTAATGTGATAGGGATTTAATTGTCATTTAATATCAGTTGACCACGGGAACGATTAATCCATTGACTCTTGACTCGTGTATGGCAATATAAAACTTACATTTATTGTAGATGCTACGGATATCCGCTGGATATTTTGAAGTTGTTCCAGCATATTAAACCTTCTACTGGTGCATTATTAGATTTGTATTAACATTTATACTGCTGAATGTTAACTTTATTTAATGGATTTTGTGCTAATTTTCCGGTGTCTATTACGTATATATGAAGGCTAGAATGGTTATTCACTGCTGAGAGAATTTACTGCTTAACCCCTCTTGCGTTAACGTTAACTCTTTAATGGTCAAGACCGCCAAAACGGACTATGTAGTGGTCTAGAAGAATGTGCATTATTTTATGCGAGAACATAATTTTTGAAATTTTACCACTGGAATGACTGGCTCGGTAACCAAGCCAGTCACTCCAGTGGTAAATTTTCAGAAATAGTCTTCTCACAGCCGGCAAATAGACACGAGCTAAGAAAAAAGTAGATTTTGTGACCATTTTCATGTCCAAGCCGCCAAATCAGCACCTGTAGTGGTCTTGAGTAATGTCTAATTGCACAACAACAGAAAGTTATTTTTGTAAATTTTTGTGCAATATTTATTATTTTATTGAAAAATCGAATGTGTCGAATGTCTATCTAATTGACATTCGACACATTCGGATATATCGGAAAGAAACGTGTAGTGCTAAAAATAATGAAGATATAACTTTCAAATTTTTTGCATATCGATAGTTCTTTGGGAGCCCTATCAATCTGTCTGGTCTAAAATCTGGGGTAATGGCTGGTTCAGACAGTATGGCACCATAAATACGCCTGTGAACGGAATTCCATTAAGATTTACAGTAATCAGACCTACATTGCTAAAAATAATGGAGATAGAACTATCTAATTTTTGCATGTCGATAGTTCTTTGGGAGCGCTATCAACCTGTCTGGTCTAAAATCTGGGCGTAATGGTCGTTTCAGACAGAATGGCGCCATAAATACGCCAGTGAACGGAATTCCATTAAGATCTATGGTAACCAGACCTCCATAGCTAAAAATAATGGCGATAGAACTTTCTAATTTTTTGCATGTCGATAGTTCTTTGGGAGCGCTATTAACGTGTCTGGTCTAAAATCTGGGATAATGGCCGCTTCATACAGAATGGCGCCATAAATACGCCTATGAACGTAATTCCATTAAGATTTACGGTAATCAGACCTCCATTGCTAATAATGGAGATAGAACTTTCTAATTTTTTGCATGTCGATAGTTCTGTGAGAGCCCTATGGAGTGATATGTATGAAAGTCTGGGGTAATGGCCGATTCAGACAACATAGCGCCTTATATAGACAATTGCGGCCAATTTTTCATGTTTTTCACAACTCTTTTGTTGGCTACAATATTATTTCCGATATATTTTTTTTAAATATGGCCCGAATGTAGCCTATTCATATTACTAAACATCAAATGTGCAAACAACTCCGTGGTCGCCAGACCAGCGCGAGACTTACACCGTTTCTATTAACACCGTGAAAAAACCGAATGTGTCGAATGTTTATCTCATTGACATTCGACACATTCGGATATATCGGAAAGAAACATGTATTGCTAAAAATAATGGAGATAGAACTTTCTAATTTTTTGCATGTCGATAATTCTTTGGGAGCACTATCGATCTGTTTAGTCGAAAATCTGGGGTAATGGCCACTTCAGACAGGGTGGCGCCATAAATACACTGGTGAACGGAATTCCATTAAGATTTACGGTAATCAGACCTCCATTGCTAAAAATAATGGAGATAGAACTTTCTAATTTTTTGCAGGTCGGTAGTTCTGTGAGAGCCTTATCAACCTATTTGGTATAAAATCTGGGGCAATGGCCGGTTCAGACGGAATGGCGCCATAAATACGCCGGTGAACGGAATTCCATTAAGATTTATGGTAATCATACCTCGATTACTAAAAATAATGGAGATAGAACTTTCTAATTTTTTGCATGTCGATAGTTCTTTGGGAGCCGTATCAATTTATCTGATCTAAATTCTTGGGTAATGACCGGTTCGGACAAAATGGCGCAAAAAATTCACCTGTGAGCGGAATTCCATTAAGATTTACGGTAATCAGACCTCCATTGCTAAAAATAATGGAGAGAGAACTATCTAATTTTTGCATGTCGATAGTTCTTTTGGAGCGCTATCAACCTGTCTGGTCTAAAATCTGGGCGTAATGGCAGTTTCAGACAGAATGGCGCCATAAATACGCCAGTGAACGGAATTCCATTAAGATTTATGGTAACCAGACCTCCATAGCTAAAAATAATGGCGATAGAACTTTCTAATTTTTTGCATGTCGATAGTTCTTTGGGAGCGCTATTAACGTGTCTGGTCTAAAAACCGGGATAATGGCCGGTTCAGACAGAATGGCGCCATAAATACGCCTATGAACGTAATTCCATTAAGATTTACGGTAATCATACCTCCATTGCTAAAAATAATGGAGATAGAACTTTCTAATTTTTTGCATGTCGATAGTTCTTTGAGAGCCCTATGGAGTGATATGTATGAAAGTCTGGGGTAATGGCCGATTCAGACAACATAGCGCCTTATATAGACAATTGCGGCCAATTTTTCATGTTTTTCACAACTCTTTTGTTGGCTACAATATTATTTCCGATATTTTTATTTTAAATATGGCCCGAATGTAGCCTATTCATATTACTAAACATCAAATGTGCAAACAACCCCGTGGTCGCCCGACCAGCGCGAGACTTACACCGTTTCTATTAACACCGTGAAAAACCCGAATATGTCGAATGTTTATCTCATTGACATTCGACACATTCGGATATATTGGAAAGAAACATGTATTGCTAAAAATAATGGAGATAGAACTTTCTAATTTTTTGCATGTCGATAATTCTTTGGGAGCACTATCGATGTGTTTAGTCTAAAATGTGGGGTAATGGCCGGTTCAGACAGAATGGCGCCATAAATACGCCGGTGAACGGAATTCCATTAAGATTTACGGTAATCAGACCTCCATTGCTAAAAATAATGGAGATAGAACTTTCTAATTTTTTGCAGGTCGGTAGTTCTGTGAGAGCCTTATCAACCAATTTGGTCTAAAATCTGGGGCAATGGCCGGTTCAGACAGAATGGCGCCATAAATACGCCGGTGAACGGAATTCCATTAAGATTTATGGTAACCAGACCTCCATAGCTAAAATAATGGCGATAGAACTTTCTAATTTTTTGCATGTCGATAGTTCTTTGGGAGCGCTATTAACGTGTCTGGTCTAAAATCTGGGATAATGGCCGGTTCAGACAGAATGGCGCCATAAATACGCCTATGAACGTAATTCCATTAAGATTTACGGTAATCATACCTCCATTGCTAAAAATAATGGAGATAGAACTTTCTAATTTTTTGCATGTCGATAGTTCTTTGAGAGCCCTATGGAGCGATATGTATGAAAGTCTGGGGTAATGGCCGATTCAGACAACATAGCGCCTTATATAGACAATTGCGGCCAATTTTTCATGTTTTTCACAACTCTTTTGTTGGCTACAATATTATTTCCGATATTTTTATTTTAAATATGGCCCGAATGTAGCCTATTCATATTACTAAACATCAAATGTGCAAACAACCCCGTGGTCGCCCGACCAGCGCGAGACATACACCGTTTCTATTAACACCGTGAAAAAACCGAATATGTCGAATGTTTATCTCATTGACATTCGACACATTCGGATATATTGGAAAGAAACATGTATTGCTAAAAATAATGGAGATAGAACTTTCTAATTTTTTGCATGTCGATAATTTTTTGGGAGCACTATCGATCTGTTTAGTCTAAAATGTGGGCTAATGGCCGGTTCAGACAGAATGGCGCCATAAATACGCCGGTGAACGGAATTCCATTAAGATTTATGGTAATCATACCTCGATTACTAAAAATAATGGAGATAGAATTATCTAATTTTTGCATGTCGATAGTTCTTTGGGAGCGCTATCAACCTGTCTGGTCTAAAATCTGGGCGTAATGGCCGTTTCAGACAGAATGGCGCCATAAATACGCCAGTGAACGGAATTCCATTAAGATCTATGGTAACCAGACCTCCATAGCTAAAAATAATGGCGATAGAACTTTCTAATTTTTTGCATGTCGATAGTTCTTTGAGAGCCCTATGGAGTGATATGTATGAACATCTGGGATAATGGCCAATTCAGACAACATAGCGCCTTATATAGACAATTGCGGCCAATTTTTCATGTTTTTCACAACTCTTTTGTTGGCTACAATATTATTTCCGATATTTTTTTTTTAAATATGGCCCGAATGTAGCCTATTCATATTACTAAACATCAAATGTGCAAACAACCCCGTGGTCGCCCGACCAGCGCGAGACTTACACCGTTTCTATTAACACCGTGAAAAACCCGAATATGTCGAATGTTTATCTCATTGACATTCGACACATTCGGATATATTGGAAAGAAACATGTATTGCTAAAAATAATGGAGATAGAACTTTCTAATTTTGTGCGTGTCGATAATTCTTTGGGAGCACTATCGATCTGTTTAGGCTAAAATCTGGGGTAATGGACACTTCAGACAGGGTGGCGCCATAAATACACCGGTGAACGAATTCCATTAAGATTTACGGTAATCAGACCTCCATTGCTAAAAATAATGGAGATAGAACTTTCTACTTTTTTGCAGGTCGGTAGTTCTGTGAGAGCCTTATCAACCAATTTGGTCTAAAATCTGGGGCAATGGCCGGTTCAGACAGAATGGCGCCAAAAATACGCCGGTGAACGGAATTCCATTAAGATTTATGGTAATCATACCTCGATTACTAAAAATAATGGAGATAGAACTATCTAATTTTTGCATGTCGATAGTTCTTTGGGAGCGCTATCAGCCTGTCTGGTCTAAAATCTGGGCGTAATGGCCGTTTCAGAGAGAATGGCGCCATAAATACGCAAGTGAACGGAATTCCATTAAGACCTATGGTAACCAGACCTCCATAGCTAAAAATAATGGCGATAGAACTTTCTAATTTTTTGCATGTCGATAGTTCTTTGGGAGCGCTATTAAGGTGTCTGGTCTAACATCTGGGATAATGGCCGGTTCAGACAGAATGGCGCCATAAATACGCCTATGAACGTAATTCCATTAAGATTTACGGTAATCAGACCTCCATTGCTAAAAATAATGGATAGAACTTTGTAATTTTTTGCATGTCGATAGTTCTTTGAGAGCCCTATGGAGTGATATGTATGAACGTCTGGGGTAATGGCCGATTCAGACAACATAGCGCCTTATATAGACAATTGCGGCCAATTTTTCATGTTTTTCACAACTCTTTTGTTGGCTACAATATTATTTCCCGGAATTTTTTTTTAAATATTGCCCGAATGTAGCCTATTCATATTACTAAACATCAAATGTGCAAACAATCCCGTGGTCGACCGACCAGCGCAAGACTTACACCGTTTCTATTACCACCGTGAAAAAACCGAATGTGTCGAATGTGAATAAGGAACTGTGTTCAAATCAGTCTGAAAAAGGACCACCAATTCATGTTTTAATTTAAATGGAAAATTTGAAATTTTGACACCAGAGCCAAGGGCTAACAATATTAAACTCACCTGAACGTCCCTCAATGACGGCATGACAAGGATAGCCGACATGAAAATCGCTCACATAAATCCATATACAGCAAGTAAGCTACATAACGTATAAATTCACAACAGAGAATCCAAACTAAACTTAAATATAACTACAACATACGCCGTCTATACAGAGACATTCTCAGACCGGCGAAACACAACTCAAAACAAGGCGCCCCGAGCAGCAAAAAGCATGCGAAATAGCCTACAGTAAATACAAAGACGCAGCACGCCCTCACGTGACCAAAGAGCGCGGCGCGAACCGAGCCGTAACGTCATGATTGGCAGCTACTAAACAAGACATCAAACACATATCAAGAATACAGCGTGCGAAAAAATATAAAAAATACAACCGACGTCTAGTGCAACTTGCACTACAGTCATGATGGCGGGGTATTATGTTCGGTTTGCGGAGCTCTTGTTTGGATTGCTTGGAACCCTAAAAGGATGACCTGTTTATGTCTGTGCAATAAAACTTGAAATCGACTGATCCGCCCGCCGTGGGGGTGGGGGGGGGGGGTGGGGGGGGGGGGGTGCCGGGCATCTTGAAAATTGGTTTCCGGACGATAACTGCGCTACAGTTTGTTGGATCGCTTTGAAACTTCAAACGATGACTGGGCTGTATTTGTAGAAGAAACCGATCGAAATCGGCGCTGATGCAAAATCCAATATAGCCAGCAGCCATCAGCAACCATCTTGAAAATTGGTTTACTGATGATACCTTCGCTATTGTTTTTCAGACCACTTTAAAGTTCATAGGATATCTGGACTAAGGCTGAGGAAGAAACCTATCAAAATCTACGGTCACCCGAAATCTAATATTGCCGCTTGCGACCAGTGGCTATCTTGTATATAAATTAAATATTTTAAATGTCTTCTCAAGAAACAATTGGCCGATTTTAAACAAATTTGATAGGGCCCATCCTTGGACCATAGTGATACAAGGGTGTTCAAACGAAGCCCATCTACAAATATGACGAGCAGCCATCTTGGATTTTGGCCGATTTATTGAACCGTCTTTAACCCTTACATGCCAAAGCCGGCCTATGCAATGGTCTTGAGGAATGTCCATTCACAGATCAAGAAAAGACTGTTTTTGAAAATTTATCACTGGAATAACCGGATCGATAACTAGGCCAGTCATTACAGTGGTAAATTTCCAAAAATAGTCTTATCTTGGCCTGCAAATGGATATTCAATAAGCAAATATTCATCTTTTCTTGACCAAATTTGGTAATTAAAGGGATAAAAATCGCCTCTCCGAAGCCGCTTGGGAGTGATTCGAAATTCAAAAAACAACATGTAGGGCACCAGCTGAAAAGTGTGTTAGAGAGAGCTTGATCAGCCAAATGCTTCGCGGCCATCTTGTATCACACAATTTTCGTGAAAATAACCTCCCGAATCGCTGAAAGGATCGGGCTAAAATTTTGGAAGTATGACTAGGGATTAAGGGCCCTTAGTTTGTTCAAAGCTAAGTCAGTGCATTAAAACATGGCCACCATCACCAAGCAGATTTCAGCATGTTGGTGGCCATATTTATGATATTGGAATTTAACTGTTTGCCAGCCATCTTTGCCAGCCATCTTGCATACCCACCCACCCTACCCCAACCCCCACCCCACGAAAATCTATACTAAATTAATGAGAAATATAAAAGTTCCTCTCGAGAACCAACGGACCGAATTTAACCGAATTTGGTAGAAAGCATCCTGGGGCTATCGGGATCCAAGTTTGTTCAAAGTAAGCAGATTGACCAATGTAGTCAATGACCGGTGCCCATCTTGGATTTTGGTCGATTCTTAGAAACTTCATTAAAATCTCTTAAACCACTTGGGCGATTGAAACTCTTGAATTTGGTCACATGTTTCAGCAGCCATCATGAATGACCTAATTTTCCTGGAAATAACTTCTCCCGAATACTGGAATGTATCAGGATGAAATTTTGGAAGTATAATTAGGAACTAATGGTCATTCAAGTTTGGTCAAGGAAGGTTAGTATGATAAAAAAAAGATCAGAATTCAGCATGTTGGCGGCCATATTGACATATATAATGGATTTTGATGCCACAATTGGTTGTAATATTGGCAAACATTATAATTTTCGACAATATATCTATGGGCTCCATTAGTTTGTCTGTTTGTCGGCGTACAATCTCGGTTAACTTTATATCTCACCAATGTTTCAGCGATTAAACTTGGCCACATGCTTCTGTATATCATGAGGATGGAGCACAAGGATATTGAAGGTCATGAGCTCAAAGTTCAAGGTCACTGTGACCTTGGTATAAAACTATTTATTATGGCTAATTGTTTGGTTGGGTTCACCATATTGAGACTAAACGTGGAGACATGATTACCTAAGATTTTCACCAATATCCCATCAGCCACAGTGTAACACTGATGACTTGTTTAGTTTTTTGGGAGTATGGCGATTTCAAAATTTCCACTTTCGAAACTTGGATAAAATGTTCTGTGGCCATCTTGGATTTTTCCAACACCAAAAACTCCCAGAGTAAAGCAATGGGAAATTTACCAGGTTCCCTTTAGCACCGCCGAACCGATTTTAACTAAATTTGGCAGAGCACCTTGTTCTTGTGGCAAATCTGGCCAAAACCGAGTTCTACTTATAGGTGAGGGTCTTTTTAATTCAAATGCATCTATGTTCCAGGTGGGCGATGCAGGCACTGTGGGCATATTTTGCATTGTAATTTCAAAATAAAGGCTTCGGAGGATGGGGTAGTTATTATCCCCACGCTTTAAAAAACGCCTGGATATTGTAATCGCCTCCATCCATCTATCCGTCCGTCCATCATGCTATCTTCTCGCAAAACGTTGGTTGGAATTCAGCCAAATTTGTTATGTGATTCCGCTTTGCAAGACGATATTTAGATTTGGCTCCGCCCCCACCCCAACTCACCCTACCCGGGGGGCAGGGCAGGTGTCAAAAGGTCAAATCACTTGTAACGCACCACCTCTGAACCGGTTACACGGAACTCAACCAAATTTGATATGTGACTTACCAATATGATTGCGGAGTGCAAGCGGCCATTTACATTTGGCTCCGCCCGCAGGGGCTGGCTAAAAAGGTCAAATTTTAACCTGCAGAAAATCATTGTAATGCATCTCATCCGAAACTGTGCGACAGAATTCAACCAAATTTTGTATGTGCATTACCCATATCAACCTGGAGTACAAGAGTCCATTTACATTTGGCTCCGTCCCCAGGGATCGGTGGGGAATGCGGGTCAAAAGATCACAAAATTGATTGTAATGAACCTCTTCCGAACCAATGGGACGGAATTCAACAAATTTGGTACCGGTATGTGGGCTACCCATATGATACCGCTTCCCAAGACAATATTTAGATTTAGCTCCACCCCCAGGGGGTCTGGACATGGGTCAAAAGGTCAAATCACATGCAACCCAACTCCTCTGAACCCGTTAGAAGGAACTCAACCGAATTTGATATGTGAGTTTACCCATATGATTGCGGGGTGCAAGAGGCCATTTACATTTGGCTCAGCACCCCCATCCCCCCCACCCCCGGTGGCGATGTCAGAAGGTAATAACCGCTGGACAGAATTCAACCAAATTCGGTATGTGAGTTACCCATGTTAATGTGGAGTACATGAGCTCATTTGTATTTGGCCCCGTCAAAGGGGTGGGTGGGTGTGTGGGTCAACACGTCACTAAATTGATTGTAATGCAACTCTTCAGAAACCATTGAACGGAATTCAACCAGATTTAGTATGTGAGGTACCCAGATCAATGTGGGGTGAGTGAGCACATTTAGATTTGGTCGCATCCACAAGTGGTGGTAATGGGGGTCAAAAGGTTATGAAAATGGTTGTAATGCAACTCCTCTGCTACTGTTGGACGAAATTCAACCAATTTCGTATTTGAGTTAGCCATATGATTATGGAGTGCAAAAGGACATTTACATTTGGCTCCGCCCCCACTCCCTTCCCACCCGGACGGGTTGTGGGAGGTGGTGGAGTGTGAATTAAAGTTCAAAACTGTGAACCGCTCAATCTAGTGTTTCTTTGTTTGAGCTATCAATCTGAAACATCTACATGTATCTGGCATACTTACGCATAGATCAATTAGTCTCTGGATAAGTGTCTTCAGACGCTTCGCTGCTGGAGGATTGACTCTTGATTTACACAGTTCTTATCACTACACATATCACGACAGCTGCTGCTCTCAATGCTACAACGCTAACAAAGTTAAATCTATTCTGACAGCCTCTTTTTAGTTGTCTCTTCATTATTTTCTGAAATCCCAGGAACAAAAGAAATCGCTAAACGTTTGTTTAAACACAGGAATTTGAAGTTTACCCTCCTATTTCATATTATTAGCATAGTTCATATTACTACTATATATATATATATAGTAGTAATATGAACTATGCCAATAATATGAAATAGGAGGGTAAACTTCAAATGCCTGTGGTTTAAAGTAGGAATCGCATGTGCAGAATTTCAATATGTCAAGAGTTATCAGTTTTCATGACATCTGCTTACCTGCACGATAAGTATGTGGACCAATTCACGAATCAATTGTTATTTCTAGGAATAGAAAATTATTGAAATGTTTTTGAGGATTTTCTAGTTGTGACTGTTAAATACAGTCGATTACATAATTTTGCAGCAGGCTATCAGTCGTTAACAAAAGCTAAACCGAAACCGAAAGTAAATGCGGAAACACAAGGGCCGATATTAACGTCACGTGACGCGCGTTGGATTTCCCGCTTCCGTTTCCGTTTTTCGCGACGACGAGCAAAATGGCCATCAATCAATCAATCAATCAATCAATCAATCACTCAATCAATCAATCAATCAATCAATCAATCAATCAATCAATCAATCAATCAATCAATCAATCGATCGATCGATCGATCGATCGATCGATCGATCGATCGATCGATCGATCAATCAATCAATCAATCAATCACATTCTGTTTCATGTGAGAAGGCTATGCTGGCCTGTAATTTCAGATTACTATAAACTTGCAATTATATAGTGTGTTATTTACATAAGCGTGGTTAATTTATACTCCGAGATAAAGAGTCTCTATAATATCAGATAGTGGCCAGACAATTAGCTGTAAAGAGCATCACAAGTAATAGCTGGTTAATACAATGTCAACACTTGCTAGCCAAATAACACCTTCCTAGCATGTACCAGCTGATCCACTGTATGCCTGATAAAGATCACTGGAAGGCAACTATTTACTCGCATATCAATGAAAATATACACGCAGCCTAGCAAAAGGCTATTGCCAAAGCCACTCTCAAGTACCTTAATGTCAAAGTGTGTACAGTAAACCAAGTACACCACTGTTGGAACTCCGCGGAGAATACAACCAGAGATATCAAAAGAGCAACAATCAAGGCAAGACTATTGATACATACATCCTTCAAATTAATCGTAGCTGCTACAACCAGCATGCGGTATTAGACATATGCCAGTTATTCAAGCTGTCAAAAGAACACAGAACTCATTTCCTAGTAACATGTCCACTGTTAATGAACACAAGAGCGCCATATCTAGCTGATATCTACACACTCATACGTCATGAAACAGAAGCAACCACATTCAACAGCTTAATATTCGTATATATTTAAAATAGACAATAAAATACAGACTTTATTCGTCACTACTTACCCTGCTGGAGTAGGGGTTAGGCCCATCGAGGCTGGAGTTACCAATATAGATACAGAATGGCTAAATCGTCGATTGACAAAGCTGAAATGCGGTATTTGACGATCGCTGGAACGGTGATAGTACATCGTTTCATTGGTTATTAAATGCTCAGATTGTCTTGTATTTAGATAGTGAACCGAGTTATATAGCTTAGAGACCAATCTGAGATAGTGTATTTGCCTAACTGTATGTATGATTACTCTGTTCTGCGGCTGTAGTAGTAGAAACATCCTACAGCTGCAATCAGTCCTTGTTCGCTTTTGGCCACAGTGTCTTGTCCTCGGCCGAAATCCTTAGCTTCCTCAGGTCCATTCTTGACTTGAGTGTACCGAGTCCTGCTTTCTTGAGGTCACCCCGTAGCACGCTTAGCAGATTTATGCAATGACGTCCTCTCCTGTCTTTGTATTTGCTGGCTCCGAGTAGGGCGAATTCCAAGGCTCTGCGCGGGCGTCTCTTCTGGCATCCTTAGCACATGGCCAAACATGGACCATCTTTGCTGGGCGACTTTTACAGACAGCGGCAACGTATTACACATCTTGTATAGAGCATCGTTGGAAATTATGCTGTCTGGCCATCGGTGTCCAGTGATGGTGCGTAGGTGTTTGCAGTGGCAGGCATCAAGTTTGTCTAGAGCTGCCTTTGGAGCTGCCAAGCTCTTGCAGTTATACAGCATCAAGGATACGCAGTTTGCATTGTATAAACGTAGCCTCTTTATCAAGGGCATTTTTGATCTACGAATCCATAGCTTCCAGAAGGGCTGGAAAGCTATGTTCCCCATGACGCAACGTGCAGAAATGTCAGCAGCAATTTGCCTGACTATGTACCTTTAAAGATGTTAAGCTCATAGAGAAAGTGAAGAATCTATATTTTAAACTATATAACTAGACATCATGTACTACACTAGCGCATGGAAAAAATGGTTAGACCTCACAAAAACCTACAAATACCTCAACATGCATTGTAATACGGATACGTAATCTCTATTCGGGCAACCTCATAGAGACCTCCGCGACGCTCCTTTAAGATTTACAAATTCAGATTAACACAGAACTGGGCAAACACTTCTCTCCAGAGTAGTGAAGTATTTGAACAAGCTACCAGGAGATGTTAATGCACCCACCCTTGAAATATTAAAAAATGGACTAAGAGCTGTACCCTTAGGCCAAGATGGCTGGACAACCAAGTAGGCGAGTAAGCTATGTTCAAAGAATAAAATTCCAAGCAGTTCACCATGATTAGTGATGCAACTCTGTGTGATCGCATCAACTTGCAATTGCCCTCACAGTTATGGTGTGTCACATGCATGCACGAACTTCTGGCACTGAACCCTCTATGCAGGTTGGCATGCCTGCTGTGTTAGCAAGCCAGACTTTCAGCTATGCATTGGTAAGCATTATATATGACTTGACAGGCCTTGGGTAGGCCAGAACTAGACCTTAGCCATGCCTTGGTAGGTGTAAGGTATGCCTTGGTGGACCTTAGACATACCTATGGTGTGCCGCGGCTAGGCCTTGATAGGCGTTATGTAGGCAGTTGCTACGCCTTGGTAGCGCGTTGGTAGGCCTATGTTAGGCCTTGGATTGGCCGTAGTTGTGCATATGCTTGGTTGGTCTTGGTAGGCCAGGGCCTACCTAAAACCTACCAAGGCCTATCTAAGGCATACTCTGGACTGGCTAGGGCCTAGTAAGACATAGCTAACCCGTAGTAATGTCTAGGTAAGGCATACCTTAGGCCTAGCTATGGCCTACCAAAGCCTACCTTAGGCCCAGCTACTGTTTAGCCAAGACATACCTTAGGCCTAGCTACGGCCTGCCAATGCATAGCTAAGGCTTACAAAGGCCTAGCTAAGGCCTAGCTCAATGCCTAACATAGGGCTAACAACGGGCTACCAATGCCTACCACCTGCCTACATATGGCCTACGAAAGTCTAGCTGCGGCTCATCATAGGTATGGCTAAAGTCTAGCACGGCCTACCTAGGCATGGCTAAGGCCTAAATATGGCCGAGAAAATGCTTGCCAAGGCATAGATAAGGCCTACAAAGGAATAGTTAAACGCTACCTTATGTCTGGATAATGCCTACCATATGCCTAACATGGGTCTGGATAAGGCATAGCAAAGCCAGGCTATGACCTACTTAGGCCTGGCTAAAGGCAACCAATGCCTAGCTAAGTTCTACCTTAGGCATAGCTAAGGCCTAGCAAAGCCTATATTAGGCCTAGCTAAGAGATAATTAAGCCCTATCAAGGCCTAGCTAAGGCCCACTTAAAACATGTCAAGACATACCATACCTTAGACCTATCTAAGGCCTACCAGGGCATAGCTAAGGTCTAACAATGTATAGCTAAGGCCTACCTTAGGCCTTTCTGAGGCCGATCAAAGGACGACATCACGCCTAGAGAAGGCATGACATAGGCCAACACAAGGCGTATCTAAGGCCTACTAAGGCATAGCCAAGGCGTACCATAATGCATACTAAGGCCTACCAAGGCCAAGCATAGGCCTAACTACGGCCGGCCCAAGGCCTAACATAGGCCTACCAACGGCCTACTAAGGCCTAGCACCTAATGTCTGCCAATGCATAGATAAGGCCTACCAAGGCATAGCTAAGGGCTAACTTAGGCCTAGATAATGCCTACCATAGGTCTGCATAAGACCTACCAAGGCCAGTTTATGGTCAACCTTAGGCCTAACTAAGGCCTACCAATGTCTAGCTAAGTTCTACCGTAGGCCTACCAAAGCCTACTTTAGGCCTAGCTAAGACATAAGTAAGGCCTACCAAGTCAAGGCAATGCATACATAAGGCTTAGCCAATGCTTGCCTTAGGCTTAAGTACGGCCTACCAAGACCTAGCGAAGGCCTCCCAATGCATGGCTAAGGCCTACCATATTCCTACTTAAGACCTATCATGCCCAATTATTGCCTAAATAAGGTCTACCAATTCCTAGCTAGGGCCTACCTTAGTTCTCGCCAAGGCCTACCAAGACATAGCTAATGCCTACTACTGTTTAGCCAAAGCCTACATTAGACCTAACTATATATATATATATATATATATATATATATATATATATATATATATATATATATATATATATATATATATATATATATATATATATATATATATATATATATATATATATATATATATATATATATATATATATATATATGTATATATATATATATACGGCCTGCAAGGCATAACTAAGGCCTACCAAGACCTAGCTTAGGTCCACTTTAAACATAGCTAAGTCATACCTTAGGCCTAGCTAAGGCCTACCGAGGCATAGCTAAGGTCTAACAATGTATAGCCAAGGCGTACCTGAGGTCTACCAAAGGCTTGCATAAGACCTATCTAAGGCCGACTTCATGCCTAGCGGAGGCATACCATAGGCCAACACAAGGCTTAGCTATGGCCTACCAAGTCATAGAGAAGGCGTACCATAATCCAGGCTAAGGCCCACCAAGGCCAAGCATGGGCCTAACTACGGCCGACCCAAGGCCTAACACAGGCCTAGCAACGGGCTACCAAGGCTTGCCTATATAAGGCGTATCAAGGCCTAGCTGCGGCTCACCATAGGTATGCCTACGGTCTCCAAAGGCATACGTTAGGCCTACCAAGGCATGGCTAAGGTCTAGTTATGGCCTACCAAAGGTCTGACAAGTCATAAATAAGGCCACCCAATGCATAGCTAAGGCCTACAGTAGGCCTAGATAATGCCTACCATAGGTCCTACCATAGGTCTACATAAGGCCTGGTAAGGCTAGGCTATGGCCCACATCAGACCTAGCTAAGGCCTATCAATGTCTAGCTAAGGCATACCTTAGGCCTAGCTATGGCCTAGCAAAGCGTACCTTAGGCCTAGCTAAGACATAATTATGGCATAGCCAAGGCATACCTAAGACCTAGATAAGGCCTACCTTAGGCCAAGCTAAGGCCTACCAATACATGGCTAAGGGCTACCCTAGGCTTACCTAAGTCATACCAAGGCCTAACTAATGCCTACCTAATGCCTACCAATTCCCAGTTATGGCTTACCTTAGTCGTAGCTAAAGCCTACATAAAGCCTTGCAAGGCGTATGTTTAGCTAGGGCATACCAAAGCCTACCTTAGGCCTAGCTAAGACATAATTAAGGCCTACAATGCCTAGCTAGGGCCTACCATGGCCTAGCTAAGACCTTCCGTAGGCCTACCTAAGGTCTGCCTAAACCTCTCATGGACTATCTTAGGCATAAGTTAGCCTCGCTAATGTCTACTGAGGCCTATCTAAGCTCCAACAACGTATAGTTACGGCATAAGTTAGGCCTAGCTAAGGCCTACCAAAGCCGACTTTAGGCCTAACTAATCCCTACCTAGAGCTTACCAATTCCTAGCTAGGCCCTACATTAGGCATAGCTAAGGCCTACATAGAGCCTACCCAGGCCTACCCTATGCATAGCTAGGGCCTACCTAAGATATACCAAGGCCAAGCTAAGGCCTATCAGGGCATAGCTAAGGCCGTAGGCCTACAATTGGGATGCATAAGGTCTTCCAAGGTCGAGCTAATGCCTACTTTATGCCTATGTAAGACAGACCATAGGAAACACACGGCTTAGATAATGCCTACCAAGGCATAGCCAAGGTGTACAATAATCCAGACTAAGGCCTACCAATGCCAAGCATAGGCATAAATACGGTAGACACAATGCCTAACATAGGCCTAACAACGGGCTACCAAGGCCTAGCACCTGCATGCATACGGCCTACCAAGACGCAGCTGCGGCTCACCATAGATATAGGTAAAGTCTAGCAAGGCCTTCCAAGGCATGGCTAAGGTCTAGTTATGGCCGACCTAATGCCTTCCAAGGCATAGCCAAGGGCTACCCTAGGCCTAGATAATTCCTACCATAGGCCTATCATAGGTCTACATAAGGCCTAGCAAGGCCAGGCTATGACCTACCTCAGACCTACATAAGGCCTACCAATATCTAGCTAGGTTCTACCTTAGGCCTAGATATGGCCTACCAAAGCGTACCTTATGCCTAGCTAAGACATAATTAAGGCCTAGCCAATGCATACCTAAGGCCTAGATAAGGCCAACCTTCGGCCAAGCTAAGGCCTACCAAGGCCTAGCTAAGGCCTGTCAATACATGGCTAAGGGCTACCCTAGACCTACCTAAGTGATATCAAGACCTAACTAATGCCTACCTAATGTCTACCAATTCCTAGTTATGGCCTACTTTAGGCGTAGCTAAGGTCTACATAACGCCTAGCAAGGCGTATGTTTAGCTAGGGCATGCCAAAGCCTACCTTAGGCCTAGCTAAGACATAATTAAGGCCTACAAGGCCTAGCTAGGGCCTACCATGGCATAGATAAGGCCTTCCGTAGGCCTAGCTAAGGTATGCCTAAACCTCTCAAGGACTATCTAAGGCATACCTTAGCCTCGCTAATGTCTACTAAGGCCTGGCTAAGCCCTACCAATGTATAGCTTAGGCATATTTGAGGCCTAGCTAAAGCCTACCAAAGCCTACTTTGGGCCTAACTAATGCCTACCTAAGGGCGACCAATTCCTAGCTAGGGCCTACCTTAGGCATATCTAAGGCCTACATACCGCCTACCAAAGCCTACATTAGGCCTAGCTAGGGTCTACCTAAGAAATACCAAGGCCTAGCTAAGGCCTATCAGAGCATATCTACGGCCTTAGGCCTACAGTTGGCCTGCCTAAGGCCTACCAAGGTCGAGATAATGCCTACTTTACGCCTATCTAAGGCATACCATATGCCAACACACGGCTTAGCTAAGGCCTACCAAGGCACCGCGAAGGTGTACAATACACCAGACTAAGACCTACCAATGCCAAGCATAGGCATAACTACGGTCGACACAACTCCTAACATAGGCCTAATAACTGGCTACCAAGGCCTAGTACCTGCCTACATAAGGCCTACCAGGACTTAGCTGCGGCTCACCGTAGGTATGGGTAAAGTCTAGCAAGGCCTTCCAAGGCATGGCTAAGGTCTAGTTATGGCCGACCTAATGCATTACATGGCATAGATAAGACCTACCAAGACATAGCTAAGGGCTACTTTATGCCTAGATAATGCCTACCATAGGCCTACCATAGGTCTACATAAGGCCTACCAAGTCCAGGCTATGACATACCTCAGACCTACATAAGGCATATCGATGTCTAGCTAAGTTCTACCTTAGGCCTAGCTATGGCCTACCAAAGCGTACCTTAGACCTAGCTAAGACATAATTAAGGCATAGCCAAGGCATACCTAAGGCCTAGATAAGGCCAACTTTAGGCCTAGCTAAGGCCTACCAATATATGGCTAAGGGCTACCCTGGGCCTACCTAAGTCATATCAAGGCCTAACTAATGCCTACCTAATGCCTACCAATTCCTAGTTATGGCCTACTTTAGGTGTAGCTAAGTCATAATTAAGGCTACAATGCCTAGCTAAGGCCTTCCGTAGGCCAGCTAAGGTCTGCCTAAACCTTTCAAGGACTATCTAAGGCATACCATAGCCTCGCTAATGTCTACTAAGGCGTAGATAAGCCCTACCAATATATAGCTAATGCATACCTTAGGCCTAGCTAAGGCCTACCGAAGCCTACCTTATTCCTAGCAACGTCATAATTAAGGCCTACAAGGTCAAGCTAGGCCTTCCATGGCCTAGGTAAGGTCTTCCATGGACCTAGCTAATGTCTGCCTAAACCTCTCAAGGACTATCTAAGGCATACCTTAGCCTCGATAATGTCTACTAAGGCCTAGATAAGCCCTACCAATGTGTAGTTAAGGCATACTTTAGACCTAACTAATGCCTACCTAAGGCCTACCAATTCCTAACTAGAGCCTACCTTAGGCATAGCTAAGGCCTACATAACACCTACCAAGACCTACCTTAGGCCTAGCTAGGGCCTACCTAAGATATACCAAGGTCTAGCTAATGCCTATCAGGGCATAGCTAAGGCCTTAGGCCTACAATTGGACTGCGTACAATAATCCAGACTAAGTCCTACCAATGCCAAGCATAGGCATAAATACGGTCGACACAACGCCTAAGATAGGCCTAACAACGAGCTACCAAGGCCTACCACCTGCCTACATACGGCCTACCAAGACGTAGCTGCGGCTCACCATAGGTATGAGTAAGCTCCAGCAAGGCCTTCCAAGGCATGGCTAAGGTCTAGTTATGGGCGACCTAATGCCTTCCAAGGCATAGATAACGCCTACCAAGGCATAGCTAAGGGCTACCTTAGGCCTAGATAATGCCTACCATAGGCCTACCATAGGTCTACCAACGGCCTACCATCGCCTAACACCCGCCTACATAAGGCCTACCAAGGCCTAGCTGTGGCTCACCATAGTTTACCAAGGCCTACCAGGGCGTGGCTAAGGTCTAGTTATGGCCCACCTAATGCCTGACAAGGCACAGATAAGGCCTACCAACGGATAGCTAAGGGCAACCTTAGGCCTAGATAATTCCTACCATTGGCCTGCCATAGGTCTGCATAAGGCCTGGAAATGTCAGGCTATGGCCTACCTAGGCCTAGCTATGTCCTACCAATGTCTAGCTAACGTCTACCATAGGCCTAGCTAAGACCTATCTAAGGCGTACCAAAGCCTACATTAGGCCTAGCTATGACATAATTAAGGCCTACCAAGGAAGGGCTAAGGCATACGGTCTAAGGGCTAGCTAAAGCTTACCTTATGCCTAACTACGGCCTACGAAGGCCTAGCGAAGGCCTACCAATGTATGGCTAAAGCCTACCCTTTGCCTACTTAAGTTCTACCAAGGCGTAATTAATGACTACCAATTCCTAGCTAGGGCCTACTTTATGCCTAGCTAAGCCCTACCTAAGGCCGACCCACGGCATACTACTGCCAAGCTAATGCATAACAAAGGCCTAACAATGCCTAGCTAAGGCCTACCTTAGACCTAGCTAATCCCTAGTCAAAACACACCAAACCCTAGCTGAGCCATACCTTAGGCCCAGCTAAGGCCGACCAGGGTATAGCTAATGCCTAATAAGGCATGGCTAAGGTCTAGTTATAGCCTACCCAAGTCATAGATAAGGCCTACCAATGCATAGCTAAGGGCTACATTAGGCCTACCATAGATCTGTATAAGGTCTGGCAGGGTCAGGCTATGGTCTACCTTAGGCCTAGCTAAGGCCTACCAATGTCTAGCTAAGGTCTGCCTTAGGCCTACCTAATGCCTACCAAGGCCTAGCTCAGGCGTACCTAAAACCTATCAAGGGCTATCTAAGGCATACCTTAGCCTGGCTAAGGCCTACTAAGACATAGCTAAGCCATACCAATGTCCAGCTAAGGCATAACTTAGACCTCGCTAAGGCCTAGCTAAAGCCTACCAAAGCCGACCTTAGGCCTAGCTAAGACATAATTAAGACCTACAAAGGCCTAGCTAGGCATATATAAGGCCTAGCTTATGCTTACCTTAGGCCTACCTAAGGCCTACCAAGCCCTATCTAAGGCTTACCAAGGCATGGCTAAGGCTTACCCTAGGCATGCCTAAGTTCTACCAAAGCCTAATTAATGCCTATCTAAGGCCTACAGTTTCCTAGCTAGGGCCTACCTTATGCGTAGCTAAGGCCGATCTAGCGCCTACCAACGCCTACCCGTGCCTAGCTAAGGCCTACCTAAGGGCTACTCAAAGCTTGCCAAAGCCTAGCTAGTGCAAACATAAGGCCTACCAATCCCTATCTAAGGCCTACCTTAGCCCTAGCTAAGACCTACCAAGGCATAGCTAATACCTACTGCTGTCTAACTAAGGCCTACCTCAGTCCTAGATAACGCCTGCCAAGGCATAGCTAAGGCCTACTACTGTCTAACTAAGGCCTACCAAGGTATTGTTTAGCCTTATCTTAGGCATACCATAGGCCTGCTTAACGCATAGCAAGGCCTACTTTAGCCAACAGAAGACTAAGTTAAGGCCTACCAAGACATATCCAAGGCATATGACAGTCCTAACTACGGCCTACAAGGTCTAGCATAGCCCTAACTATGGCTTACCCAATGCCTATCAACGGGCTGTCAAAGCCTAGCACCTGCCTACATATGTCCTACCAAGGCCTAGGCGCAGCTCACCATAGATATGGTTACGCTCTACCGAGGCATACCTTAGGTCTACAAAGGCATGTCTAAGGTCTAGTTATGACCTACCTACGGCCGGCCAAGGCATAAATATGCCTACCAAGGCATATTTAAGGACTACCTTCGGTCTAGCTAATGCCTACCAAAAGCACATGTCATGCACAATCACTGATTTATTTTTTGTGAGATCTCATACGATACACCACCCCCCCCCCACCAACTATTTGGGTGGGGACATGCCCCGCCCCCTGTTCCGCCAGCCTTGGTCACCCGTTTCCCTTTTTTTGCCGAATTCGGCCGGGAACATTCTCAGACACACAGAAATGTCTATTACTACTAATAATAACATTAACCTTTGACCTCGTTATCCTTGTAATCTGTCTTAACTGGATACATAACCATGAACCTAGTTTATCACTGCAATAGTAGGCGTTTAAGCGATTTGTTTTTCAATCGCAAAATGTTAGTTTTGACAAAACGGACGTCTGAAATACATACCTCTGGCCTTTGTGTAAAGAAGAGCACATGTTGCTAACTGCGTGTACCCAGCGCGAAAGTACTCTGTCCCCGGGACATTATAAAGGACAATATGATAAAGATTCATGAACCTATTTTGTAGCTATACAAGCAAACTATATAAATTGTAGCAATATAGTTTACCCTCTATGTATAGTCTACACGTCTATAAAGGCCACCTTTTCCTGGTACCCAGGGTAGCCTTTATAGACAGGGTTACCTGTAAATAAATTATATGATAAAGCCTTCATAATACACAAAAGAGGTGTCAAAAGTAATGGAATCTTCGTAAACAACATGGTCACAATATTTTATAAATGCTCCCTTTAAATGCATGTGAATGGTTAAGCTACACCAGAAACGAATACAGTCTGGTTGGCCATGTCACAAAATAGTCTCCCATGAGATTTGTTTGCCAAATTATTTTCTTTTTAAATGTCACTTTAGAGTCTCAATAAACGGGTCTGAGGTGGCCGTTATACTTTTTTTCATTTAGACATTTTATTGGGTCATTCAAGGTCATCTCTCAGAACTATGTCGAAGAATAGGCATACGTGTATATCATATATGAAAGCTAGATTATAATATTAAGGGGTTAGCATGAAAATTGTCTGTATATTGAATCTATACACGTTTTCTGGACATACACCAAACATGTGTTATTTATAAGGCAGACATAATACGCTTTAATTTGATATGCTTTATGCCTGTAGTTTAGACAAATGACTACGAATGACGCTGTAAACTGCCCAACTGGAAACATTAAAATTCCCATCCATTTTCTGTTTATTGAGCCCTAAAGATGGCATTAAAACAAGTGCGAAGGCGCCTAATCGCAACTTAGGCAGCGTTGTCAGATTTGTCCTAAATTCCGACAGACAGACCGACAAACATACTTATACCATTCGCAGTCGCGAAAAAGATTGGCAAGCAAATCTCGTGGAATCACAGTCAACTAGATATTATGTCTCTTGAAAGGATATTTGATTTCTGTTCCCTGTCTACAGCCGGGAAAAAAGAGGTGTAGTTTGTTAGAGGCATGTCTTCTGCTCCAAAAGTGATTTCCTAAAAAATAAATGGATTACAGTCATTCATATCATTACGTTTATCTGAAATTACATCAATTACAATTTTTGCATTGTAATCTAAAGAATAACGCACACACAATTATTTTATGAAAAGAAAAATATTTTATATTCGTAACTCGTGCGTACGATTTTTAATATTGTCTATTTTTTTTAATTTGTTTGTAGTTTTAAAATTGTAACGCGTTTTAGAACCGACTTGATGTTGGAATAGAACGCTATAGAAATATGGTCTAATAATAATAATAATAATAATAATAATAATAATAATAATAATAATAATAATAATAATAGTATGCTTCTTGGAGTATGAGTCTCTACTATTATGCAGTAAATATTACATAAAAAGAGACCACTCAGACCAGAGTTGCCCTTATGCGTCCTTTTGCGCGTATATACGCATACAAATGGCAGAGGGACGCATAAAGATTAACCTGCTGCGTCCCCGAGGACGCACGAGGGACGCAGTGAAAAAGTGTAACGGAAACTGGTAACTTTGCGTGTGCTTAATTATCGATTATATTATCGTGTGTGTATATTTATTTGTGCATGTTTTTACTTTAAAAGATATACCTAATGTATTGTGTGTTCAATTAAAACGAACTTACTGCGTTGTTTAAGACTATGATTTGTTGTATGTTTTCTTGCACAACTCAAAGTTGTTAATGCCCATAAATAAGATTCAACCATCACATTTAATTGTAAACACAATCCCCAAATCATCCTTAGTATTCCATTTGATCTAATTTAAAAAAAATAAATAATGAGTTTACAAGCCCGATGTTAGTCGCCTTGTTTGGCCTTCAAATTGCAAAAATACCCGCCATGTTTTTGTCAGTTGTGCTAAACGTCAGTGTGACGTTTCAGTATTTGATTGGATAATAGCGGAATCTCCCTCTTGAGGAACTCACGCTTGAGAAATTCAATACAACTGACCAAGCGTATACAGACGTGTCTGGGCGTCTTAACCCTTTCACAGCTCAGAACATTGGACAGATCGCAAAGTTGTTATCACTAATATGCTGAATATTTTGAAATTAATTTGCGCATGCCTACTTGCCTAAAGCAGCACCGACTTACAGGCAAAATATTTTTTTTCTATTTACTTATCAAAATATCTAAATTGATGGAGGAATATATGGAAGATATTATGATATCTTTTACGTTTGTATGGTCATTTGACGGATTAGCGGCGGTGTCTTTGTATTGCTGTTTGAATAACGGTGTCAATACGCGCTATACGCCGTCTTTTATTTAGCAATAGTGGCTGATTGATTGACTGATGGATTAGTGTTTATAATGATTAACAATACTCGATCAGTAGGTGTTCCCAATTTCTCAACTAAAAAGCTCATCCCAGCAGCGATGTTCAACGATATCGTCGATCTACAGGCATACGTTAAAATATAGATTTTTTCCAAACACCGTATAGCTCAAAGCTCTCCGATACAAGCGTCCTTATTGGATACACGCTAATGCGTTATCTATGCTTCAACCAATCAGCAATCGCGTGACATAGTTACTCCCTATGAATTAGACATGTCCGGTTATTGGCTGATATATTTTCACTAATTACGCATTTTAATCGGATTTATACAGATTATTTTTGATAAATTATCGTTTTGTCTGATCTTAGCCTATGTATTCCACTATATTTAGTCATTCCAGTTACATTATAAAAACTACGCGCGCATTATATCGAAGTAGGTCAAGTCGTCCTTGAGCAAACTCGCCCAAGTACCTCGTAATTTATCAATTCGTCCAAAGTCAAGTTAGGGTTTATAGAAAAACTAATGCTTTGATAAAGTGGTCTTTGGAAATGTTAATCATGTCAATGTAGGTTGGTTGGTGTATCAGGCAACAAACAAGTACAGTGCTTTAAGATATTGTTTATTGACATGCAGTTCAAATGTTATTAGTTAAATATACAATGGCCATTTCAATAGAACAATTTTAGCCACCATTGTAGATCACAGAATACATATTTTAGAAAATTTACCACTGGAATGACTGGCACTGTTTAGAGCCAGTCATTCCAGTGTTAAACTGTCAAAAATAGGTATTTTGGTGATCTACAATAGTGGCCAAAAGTGTTAAGTGCTAAAGGTTAATAAACTATGCATAGTTAATATTCTCTATATATACATTAACAGTATTTACAATGTCATAACTAGTGCTTTCAACATGTTTAATAAAGTGCTTTTATAATTAGATCAATGTGTTGTGCTTATTTTAAGAAAAAACATGGGACCCCATATTTCAGATGAGGACCCCATGGGACCCCCATATTTTACAGTGGGACCCCCAAATCTGAGAGAGTGGGGTCCTTGGGACCCCCAAAAATCAGATGTTGTGGGCACAGCGGTGTACATTAGCACAATTTACAGTGGGAACGCGTGTGGTTGGTGGATGGGTGGGTGGATTGATGGATGGATGGATGGATGGGTGGAAGTAAGTTTAGATGGATGGAGGGATAGAGTGGTAGAGTAGTTTAGAGAGGGTGGTGGAAAGATGGAGTGATGGATGGATGGGGTATTTGTGAGTGAGAATGGATGGATGAGTGGTAGTAGAATGGGTGGGTGGGTGGGTCCATCTACCCATCCATCCATCCATCCATCATTCTACACACTCACCATCGATCCATCTATCCATCATTCTATCCGCCCATCATTCTACCCATCTTCCCATCAAATCCCGGACATACTCCCACCCGGACAAAATGGCAAATGCGCTTAATTTCAACCAATAATAATATTGATGAATGAAGCAATTCGACCAGTAGAGAAATCAATCATGAAAATATCACTAAATTCAAATGAGCTTTTTAAACACGCGTGTATGTGTACCGTCCCAATAACCAATCAGATGCGTTGCTAACAGGCCTGATCCATGTACCAAGTTGTAGATATCCGGATTCGGATCTGGGGATTTTTGAGGAAGTAGCTAGCTTCAAGATCGTCGGTTCCTGTCTTGAATATTATTTGCATATGACCTCTTGACCTGGCGAGCATGAAGCCCACATCTTCTATTTATCTTTTGGCAATCTTTCGGATAAACGTATCTCAGGTATAAATATTTTCTACGTCACGACAACGTCATCGTGATTTATACATATATATATATATATATATATATATATATATATATATATATATATATATATATATATATATATATATATATATATATATATATATATATATATATATATATATATATATATCATTTATGAGAAACCGTTTATGTAATATATGTGTGTGGGTGTGCGTACGTATATGTGTGCGTGTGAACATGTACGCAAATAGATTGCAGTTTGAACCTTGTTTTTATTTATGTAACAAGTATCATGTATATGGATAGATGAGCAGGATGACCTAGTCAGGAGCGCGTGATGTAGTAACCTATTTTACGCTGTGGGCTGAAATATGACATACGCTTGAGTTATGAATAACTGACGGACGAACAGACAAGAAGGAGGGATAGAATAGTAGAAGGAAGAATGAACATTTAATTTAGCAATGGCGCGGGTCTATAGTGAAGACAGCAAGCGTCCGTGGTAATAAATGCAGTGTGAATGGAATGAATGGATGAAAGGGTTACTTACCATTTGACAGCAACAAATGCAAACTATTTTGAATATAATCCGTAACAACAACTGCAAACTTTCGTAACGACAAACACAAACTATTTGTTAGTTCGCAACAACGACTGCAAACTATTGTACTTTCAAAGGCTAAACGCATTTTATGATGGTGTTATAGAATTCATCCGAAATCCAAGCATGGTTAGTTAGGCCTGTATGAAATACTGGTTTTATTATGACTGAATGAATTTTGATGCTATGTATATTAGCGGTGGTATATAAAATGCGGCTGAGAATTGTCTGCTTCGATGCGGGAGTGTTTTAGGAACGATCGTAGCTATTTAAGCAGTCAATGATTATTTTGAGAACTTTATGGCTGGCAATAGAGGCAGTGGTTAAATGACCGGTTTGCTAGTATGATGGAACTTTATCAGGTGCTGCTGACTCATGTGCTGCGTGGGCTACGGATTTTCACGTGACTAGATCCACAGTACATGCTAGGTCAGAGATCACTGAATGATGAGGTTCTGTGGTGCTGCGACCGTCATGTTACCAAAGCCTAAATAGACACACCATGTATGAGTGAATCCTAGGGATTCAGATATAAGTCTGTGACCGAGTTGTCAACATGAACAATAACATGAAACTATGCTTGGAATCACAACATTATGACGTCAGTATTGTGCAATATCAACAAGATGTTGTGATATATCCTTCAAAACGGTTCCAGCGAGAACTAGTTAGAACTAGTCGAACACACGCATCTTCAAGAGAGTTTGTGGGGATTCTATTAGGTGAGCAATGAGGCTTGACCAATCAGAATCCGAACTTCCTCTTTTGCTCCTGTTGTGTGGCGATGGTTATGAACGCCCTGTTACCTTATAAAAGGCGATGTCGTCGGTGTTCGGTGGGCAATAATTCATAGGGGTGTCAAATATAAATATACGATGCTATGATAGAATATTATATTAACTTGTTTTTTGCGCAGTTTTGAGATGTATTTCCGAGAGTTTTCCCTCGAAATCTCGATGGAACACTATAGGTTTTCCACGATAGTCCGTCGATTTCCTATTGACACTAGGTAACCTTGAGAATTTTAATGGAATCGGACGATAAATAAAAAATTTGGGAATATAATTACTTTTGCCCCTTATTTGAATCCGGCATATTTTCACGGTATCGAGAATATACATTCACCACGTAATTCCGACACTAAGTGTTCCACTGTTCCCTGGAACTCAAACCTAAAAATACATCAAGTTCTGGCCTATATAAGGGCGACGTGGTGTTCGCACAGCGCGTCGGGGGGTGGGGGGGGGTGGCGACACGGTAGCAATGGCAATTATGGAACACCATAGCATAATGCTCGTTTATACATATATAAATTTGTCTGCTTAATCCTGATTTCATGGTTTATATACACTTAAATACATTTCTGTCTGTTTAATGCTGGTTGTTAACACTGCATGCGTAATGCTGGTTTTTAACACTGTCTGCTTAATATTGGTTTATACATATATACATTTGTCTGCTTAATACTGTTTTCATGGTTTATACATACTTATATACATTTCTGTTTGCTTAATGCTGGTTGTTAACATTTGTCTGATTAATCTTGGTTTTTATATATACTTGTATACATTTCTGTCTGCTTAATGCAGGATTTTACCACTGTCTGCCTAATGCTGGTGGATACATATATACATGTATCTACCTAATGCTGGTTTCCTGGTTTCTATATACATTTGTCTGCCTAATGCGGATTTCATGGTTTATGTATACTTATATACATTTCTCTCTGCGTAATGCTGCTTTTTATCACTGTCTGCTTAATGCTGGTTTATACATATATACATTTGTCTGCTTAATGCTGGTTTATACATATATACATTTGTCTGCTTAATGCTGGTTTTATGCATATGGATTTTAAGTAGACACCAAATTGTGTATATTTTATATTATTGATTTCGTTGATTAACTGGATTCATACGTTAGGCTAAATAAAGTTTGTACTTAGAATTATTCGTAGACGCTTGTTGAATATTATAATTTAACTCTCCGACAGTGTCTGGGGATACGTGTTCGATTAGTGTCTGAATTGCTCTGTCTATTTCAGCATCGGCATCGTTTACATCGGCAACGTTAGACGGTTGCTTAGCCATTACTCCTAGCAATCGAGTCATGTAGACTCTCGAGAATATGTAATCCTTAGTCTTTGCTGCGTCACCCTCTAAAACTGTCACTTGCTTAAGCTCTTCAGCAGTAGTAGCAATGTATACTCCGTCTGATATTAACTTTGAGTTAACGTTTACATCGCTGCTCAGAGTTCTGTCTATTTCAAACCAAGCGACTTCGTCGACCATTCTCTTTAAGCTGACTCTAGAGACGGAGAGCAAAGGCACGTTACTGCATATGCCTATTTGTCTCTGACCATTATCCGAGCGACACGAATCAGACATTAATCTAATGCTTAATAGCTGCTCACTGTAATCTTTGGAGAGCATCGCGTCCACCATTGAGCGTTTTTTTAAATCTATATATCGACGATCGGTAGATTCTTTATCAATATTGCGCGGCCGCACTTTATACTGGTTAGAAATGTAATAGATATCTTATTTTTATTTTTTTTGTTATAAAAACGCTTACACTAGCGTAGAGTTCGTTATAGCTCTGAGAATTTCGTGCAAGTTCTCCTACAGAATTCTTCACGAATCGTTAGGGAATGTTATGCTCCTGAACGATGGCTTCTGCTCGGTTTGACCTGGTGGAGTAAAGTGCTAAGTTGGCGTGATGTACGGATATACAGTGCTGATAGTGACCTTTAATTGAGGGTCTAATTCGTATATGTAATTAATCTGCTCTACTCTGTCGGAACAGCTAGCTCTAAGCACCGTTTCTTCGAATGCAGGCATCATAGCGGCGAACTTTCGAAACGTATTACCGTACATAAACACTCCTCGCTTGGTGGGCTAAACACTACCAACAGAAAACTCTATTACAAATTCGTTATTAGGTTTCAGAACGCGTACGTGTACATTGTTACTGAGTGCTACTGGCACGTCACTACCCATAAAATAGACTGTATTCATACTTATAATAAACGTTGAACAAACCGTTAAAACAAAAATAAAAAACCCGTTAACTCTTAACGTATCAGATTTATAAAATACTGCTTTTATACTCTAATGCCTATCTATTAACGCTCGTCATGCGCCATTACACTAATAACCCTTACGCTCACCTCATTGGATACCTGGAGACCGGTGATTTAACAAGGGGCCGGGACTTCATCATCGAACGAGTTCCCGGGAAAAGACGTGTCCAGACACGTAATACATTAACCCTTGAGCGGTTGGCATGGCTCCAAATGATCAGCCTTAATTACACCCATTAACCATCGCCTCATTGAGTGCCTGGAGGCATGTGACTTAACAAGTGGTGTGGGATGCCGGTGCTTCATGATCGAACGAGTCCAGACATGTAACCCATCAATCATCCTTAATTATCCTGTCAATCATCCTTAATTACCCAGTCATTAACCCTTGTCAATCATTACGATACTTACCATTAAGCTCACCTCATTGGATGACAGGAGGCACGTGATTTAATGGGGTGGGGGGGGGCTTATGGGCAACATCTACATCTAACAACCAATCAGAATTGATGAGAGCTGGGCGGTTATTTTTACACCTTTTCAAACCGTGGTGATATCAAAGGAATAAAGGTGTCAAAATAACAAAGGAGAGAACAAAGGAAGAACAAAGGAAGAACAAAAGAAAAAGGTGTGAAAATAACCGCCCAATTCATTTCACCTCTACTGAGATATACCCGTCCATATATTGTCTATGTTAAATCACGATTGCGAGCAAATTGATCTTTGGAATTTATGTATCCATCATATGACGTCATAATCAACTACGTGACGTATAGGATGATGTCATAATCAATGGCGTCATGAATGACGTAGATAAATACACCACGAACGCATAAATGATGACAGACTAAGCGTTGCCATACGAAGTGTATGTCTTTACTATTTAATAAACATTCTGTTCAATATTTTGAAACTAATTTGACTGGGCGCTGTTGCTGACATAGGAAGTAACATCACCCATTCGAATTTGTTTCAAAATATTCAACAACGTACCTGCATAGTTTTCTGAAAATTGACAGTCAGGCCATTCGAGAATCGATCCCAACACGGACGAAGCATGTGTGGAGCTTAACTAGGGATGGGCAGGGAATAGCTAAAACTGGAAAGATCCATTATATTTATCAATTACCATCTTGTATCATCAAGAGTAGGCTAACGCTATGTATCATTACTGTATTCTGAGGCTGCAGTAAAAAAACCATCTTACGGCTGCAATCAGTCCTCCTTCGCTTTTGCCCACTGTGTCTTGTCCTCAGCCGAAATCCTTAGCTTGCTCAGGGCCATTCTTGACTTGAGTCTACCGAGTCCTGCGATTTATGCAATGGCGTTATCACATGGCTTTGTATTTGCTGGCTCCGAGTAGGGCGAATTCCAAGGCTCTCTGTGCTGGTGTGTCTTCTGGCATTCTTAGCACATGGGCAAATATGGACCATCTTTGCTGGGCGACTTTTATAGACAGCGGCGAGGTATTACACATCTTGTATAGTGCATCATTGGAAATTATGCTGTCTGGCCAGTGTCAAGTGATGGTGCGTAGGTGTTTTCATGGGTGGTTTGGTGGCATCGAGTTTGTCTAGGGCTGCCTTTGGAGCTGCCCAGCTGCTACAGCTATACAGCATCACGGATACTCAGGTTGCATTGTGTATTTGATCTATGTATCCATAACTTCCAGAAGGACTGGAAAACTATGTTTTCCCATGATGCAGCGTGCAGCAATGTCGGCAGTACTGCAAAGAAATGAGCTCAGGGTTTTACTTTTTTTCCATGGTTCTCCGCCACGAAGTGGATCGTCATTTTCTTGAGTTTCATGCTTTGTAGATAGGTATATGTGGGTGAACTGTGCTTTGGATTCATTCATAAAGAGATTCTCACTATTTAGTTTGCTTGCAGCTGTTGAGAGAAGTTCGTCAAAGGGTTTCTTTTCCTCGTCTATGAAGTCCACATCGTCGGCATATTCCATCTCTAGTGGGATACCTAGTATTGGCACTGGGGTGGGGTGTGTGGTTGGTCTTGTGGAATTTTCCCGCTCGGATTTTAATGCAGCAGCAAGGTAACAGGTGAAAAGCACAGGGGATATACGATTTTACTATGGGGAGCTGATTGGTGTCTCAAACTATACAGATTTCACTGACTTGACTCGTGCTTCCAGCTTAGTGTCTAAAAGCAGTAGTATCACAAGTCGTAGCTCGTCTTCATTGCAACTGGCCTGGCGCAGCACAGCCAGGATCCTTTAGCGTTTAGTTAACGCTATAGCTATGTTGAATCTGTATCGAGGCATGGAGATGGCAGGCCATTTATTCAGTGACATGTCTCTAGTTTCCTGATAACCGACGTTGATTGAAAACATCTCATAAACCAGGCGAAACTGAAGTCGGTATTTCAGGATTTCAGGGATAATGTTGTGTTATGTGTAGCCAACTACGCTTTGAATTTCGCATGTTGATTCATGGCGATTGATAAAATGTGACATTCAGTTATTCTCACGCGTAGCAGGATGATAACTCGATCATAATGAGACAATCTGTGTAACGAAGTTGATGATGCATAGTCTCTGATGGAGACACGAGGTGTCTCTCAAGATTGAATTTGACAGGTAACTGGATTCAGTGTAAATGTTCTAGATATTGGTGTATGGATTACTAATTACATAAAATACTACAACTAGAGTTAATATGGTTTCAATCTAACATAGGTTATCAAGGAAAACATGAAATATGACTGACTGACTAAAAACAAAAATGTACTTGCATGATCGATGATCAACATGTCTGTGACATTTTAGTAATGAACTCCATTTATAGCTTACGTCATCGAGGATAATCCAAAATCTACAAAGCTGTACACATTCCTAGCCAGATAGAGGGATGGGTGGATGGGTAGATGGAAGTACTGATACTATAAGTACTAGATACGTTATCGAAGAAACAACACCATTCTCAAGCACATGTGGGCGGATTAGTGAATGTTCCTAACCTAATTAACATATCCTTGAAGTCTAATTAATATGCCTGCAGACTTCCAAACCACACACTAAAAAAACTAATGTAGTTCCATTAAAATGCGTCCAGTAGACCTTATTATGCTGCTGCTGCTGACAATTACGATGAGTGACTGTGTTTTGCAGCTAAAGAAATGAAATCTTCTTACAGTCTTTTCGTCCTCCTCCTCCTCCTCCTCCTCCTCCTCCTCCTCCTCCTCCTCCTCCTCCTACTACTACTACTACTACTACTACTACTACTACTACTACTACTACTACTACTACTACTACTACTACTACTACTACTACTACTACTACTACCACCACCACCACTACTACTACTACTACTACTACTACTACTACTACTACTACTACTAATACTACTACTACTACTACTACTACTACTACTACTACTACTACTACTACTACTACTACTACTACTACTACTACTACTACCACCACCACTACTACTACTACTACTACTACTACTACTACTACTACTACTAATACTACTACTACTACTACTACTACTACTACTACTACTACTACTACTACTACTACTACTACTACTACTACTACTACTACTACCACCACCACCACCACCACCACCACCACCACAACCACCACCACCACCACCACCACCACCACTACTACTACTACTACTACTACTACTACTACTACTACTACTACTACTACTACTACCACCACCACCACCACCACCACCACCACTACTACTACTACTACTACTACTACTACTATTTTACTTTGTCTTAATCACTGAAAATGCTTATATAAATATATGATAATTTGAGACATTGATCTACTAGTATGATTTCCGCAGACGCGTTATACATCTTTAAAATATTGCCTTGGTAGCTATAAAACATGTGATGATGAGATCAAATACTTGAGTGCCTGGTCGGATCCCTCTATGTGCTTCATACTCGTCAAGATAATATGTTTTCATTATTTACGTACATTTGACGGACTATTTCAACTTAATGACGGTGTATTTATGTCAATTATGATTACATGTGAAGTAATTCATACTGCCCTTATATACATTGGCATCAATTTAATAGACGTACATGTATAAATAATTGAAATTTGCGAATCTGGCCAATTAAACAGAGTATTATTGATGGTATGAGGCATGGCGATTTTTATTTTAAGGCGTAATGAATACAATCAAACTCCACCTGTTATTAAAATATAAGCGTTGTAATTCCATGTCTCAATCATCGTACTAACATACGCCCACTCACATAGCTACATAGTTACGCTATTCGTGGCCGTACTTGCAGTTCTTTGATCTCGCGCTATGTAAAGTAACGTTACAACTGTGGGCTACTGTCCGCCAATCAGGTTTCAGCTTACTTCGCTCGATAGGCGAGCCTTCATCCGGTGACCTAATTTATAATCACAACAACAACAATGATGGCGTTGATGTTGAAATGGAAAGAGATATTTGCAAAGGTTTGCAATCGTTCTGCTCTAAACGAGTTATCTGAGGAACAGAAAACGTGTAGACTGGTTTTCGGTAACAAAAAGATCCCTAGTTTGGCTTACGTGCATGTGTAAATTTGAGTATGCCCTTATTTCTTATCGAGCAAATTCATTAGCGGAAGTTGACTGACCCCAGCTCATTAATATTTATAAAGTTTCTTGAACTTAGCGCATATATCAAAGACGTGCAAGCACGGTGCTCAATACGGGAGTGGAGTGGAAGAACGTGGACCGTGAAATAGGACGCTGTGTCTTTAATGAACCTTTCCATTTTTACCTAAGCCCCGCCCATCTCTAGCTAAGCTCCACCCACACCTCGCCCGTGTTGCGATCGATCGATCGCTGAACTCCCTGACTATTAATTTCCAGAAAACTATACAGGTTAGCTATTGAATATTTTGGAACTAATTTGACTGGCGCCGTTGCCATTAACCAGCATGTTTATAAAATAGTAGAGACATACAATTCGTACAACGCGTAGGACCTTTAAGAGTTAAAAACGGGCCAAATTGAATTATTTATGACGTAATGATTATGCCTCCATCTTTTACACCGTTTAGCTGATTATGACGTCATATGACGTCAGATGATAGATGAATACGCTGCAAAGGTGAATTTCAAGACAACTATATAGGACAGCCGTTGAATAATTTGAAAGTAATTTTGGCTGGCATGACCATTAAAGTGTTAATGAATGCTGTACAACATTGGATATAAACTAAGCTAAAATATCTTTTATTCCTGTATTAGCCGTTACCATGGTCTTGTGGAATGGCCATTTACAGGCCAAGAGAATATGATTTTTGAAAATTCACCAACGGAATGACTGGCTCGATAAGACTAATTTGACTGAAATATTGTATTCAAGTGTCTGTCACAGTGACTGTTGAGGGCTAGAGCAGGCGTAGCCAAGATTGCAATTTGCTGCGCATTATACACTATGGAAGAAGATTAACCCATCATGTGTCAACTTAACCCTTTAATGGTCAAGTTGGTCAAAACTGACCGCTGCAGTGATCCTGAGAAATGCCCATTTGCAGGCTAAGAGAAGAAGACTTTTGAAAATTTACCCCTGGAATGTCTGGCTCATTAACCGAGGCAGTTATTCCAGTGGTAAATTGTCAAAAATCCTCTTCTTGGTCTGCAATAGGACACTGGCTAAGCAGAAATTTGAATTTTCTTGACCATTACACTTTTGATGAATGTTCATTTGAAGGATAACAGAAATCTTCGTTATAAATTTACAAAAATATTCTTTTTGGCTGCAAAAATCAAAATTTCCTTGAAAGGTATTGGCAATTAAATGGTTAATTTAAATAAATAGTCTTTTGAGTGCTTTAATGCGCTGTTGACACAATCGCAGAAATATTCACTATTATAGACAGACATGCGTTTTATTGATTGATGCCACGCATTGACGGAGATGAAATTATAATACATAAGTGAAGCTTCACCTCTGTATTGTTCTTATCAATTCTCAGAAATTGTTAACATGACCTATACGCTCGAGTTCTCTGAGGGCGGAGACGCTATGATTAATCACTCAATTACTCATGGATTCACAGCAATGATTCGCTTTGCAACCACAAGCTCGGCGTGTAGGCAGATTATCTATGTCGGTAGTGATCGATGACACATTCTTATCTTGTAAATAGTATTCATTCATCCGATATAACAAGGCTATGTATACACCGATTTGTGTGATGTCGACCGTGTTGGGGTTCCTTCTACAATATACAATGACGAATTATTTATTTACAAGGATCAATTAAAGCACAGACTATTGCTTCCTGAAGACACAGGATAATCGGGTATTCATAGATACTTCGCTGCGTTTGGTTTATCTACTTTGGAGTAGCTTTTTGTTCAATGTGCTATTTCAGTACCTCTTGTGGCGCATCCATGAATAGGGCCCAATACAATAACTTTCTAATAGTTGTATCTCAGATAAAGGATCTCTATGCAAATATGAATCAATATGCGTCCACGCTTTCAGTTATTAAAGCGAGCCAGTATGCTTGCCTTCAGTATATTACACTCTACTCTTGAATGGTCGCGGGCAACGTTGAAATTAATACGCTAGCGAAGTAAGAGTTTATTATAATTTAAATAATATTTGTACGACTTTATTAAATATTATTCAAAATGTAAATGGTAAAGCAGCTTTGCTGATTAGATATTCTACACGATTTAAAGTTCAACTTGACTATCGGCTCTATTAGACTATAAGCACGAAGCAATGTTTAGCAAATAGATGGTCAATCCGGTGTTCAACTGCTAGAACAGTAATAAATAGAATACCAATAGATTTATTCAAGCATTTACTTGAATAAGATGGTTCTCGAATCTGGATCCATTCCTGTAACTACAAATCCAATGAATGATACGCAAGTGATTATCAAGCTATGGAACGCAAATATACCAAGTTATTTCTATAAGGAGATACCAACAGTTTTCGAGGTGATAGGTGTTTTATTGAATGTAATGATGATAATCTACTTCATTAAGTCGAAAAGGTACAGGACACCTGTATTTACCATCCTCACAAGCCTAGCTGTTGCGGATACTTGTGTATGTCTCGGGGGAGCATTGAATATGTTTGTATTCCCGACAATGATGGCACCAGATGCAGGCCTCATGTGTCCGATATCACGTTTTATAATTCTGACTGGTTTGGTGGGTAGCGAATACCATCTTCTGTTCTTTGTGGCAGTCCGGCTTTATCAGGTCATGTCACCTCTTAAGGCTAGGGCTATTATGTCGCTAGGGTGGATGGTTAAATGCTGTGCAACTATTCTGTTGTTATCCAGTTGTAGTTCCATAATTTATGCTATATACTGGCTTGCAGTACCCAGAGTTATTGGTGGAGAAGAGGTTACAGTTTGCAGTTTTACTGGTGAAAGTTATCCCAAAGATCTAGCATATACTCTCATCCTGTCTTATTTCCCTTGTGCCGCGGTCTTCACACTCCATATGCTCAAGTATGTTGCGTACTTCAGATCGAAAGGTTTAGTCTACTCTGAACAGGAACGAAAACGCCCGGATGGACGTATTGCCGTCTTACTGATCACATTGTTTTATATATGCTTGATTCCACCAATGACATACGTCATAATACAACATGCACTTATTGCCGATTATAAAACTTCTAGAGATAAAGTGTTCTTGATTCTATCGCACGTGCTGCATGCTAACAGCATCGTAAATCCAGTAATGTATGTTCTGGCCATTAAATCAATTCGGGATGAAGTAAGTAACATATTTTGTTCATCAGGGATGGGCACTTAAAACTATTGGCACCAGCAGGTTTTCCCAATCACGATTAAGTAATGTGCAAGATGATCATGCTCACGACGCCTAGGGAATACCCGTTAAGCATCCTCTCAGACCGATTCTTGGCATCACTTCCCCAGCAACGGTACACAGATAACACATGTTACAACACTGCTACTGGACCAGTACTGGGCCGCTAACCTGCGGTATCTGTGTAGGCAACGTTTTGACCTTCAATCCAAATTGAGTTAATGACATATCTGCCCCGGAACCGTCACAGAATAATGCTCCTCTTTGAATGACGAATCATAACAAAATAGATGTTTTGAATAGGAGAGGATATAACGGTATCAATAAAGTATCCCCTGATAATGCAGCTTACTGGGCCGCTGCTGCTCCGATACTGGGCGGTTGCTATACAACAATAGCGGTTCGAAACCGAGGCACCAAACTGTCAGTTCTCTTACGTTATTGATGAATCAAATTTTAACCTAGCCCCGCCCATGTCTAGCTACGATCTGACCATGATTTGCTGCCTATGGCAGCTACAGTGCCCAATCAAATTATTTTCGAAATATTCAACAGCATGTTTCTTAAATAGTAAAGACATATAATTAGCACAACTCAAGTTCCATGACGTCATATATAAGACATTCATTACGCATGTTTATTGTAACGCCATCCTGCATGTGACGTAGTTGATTATATCACTATATACTTGGTCGACAGATCAAATTCATTAAATGTCATGTCAGATGAACTGCCAATTTCTTTTCTATTTTATATTGGTATCGTTATAACGCACAATTCTGTTTTGTACTACAGAAATAATTACACGATTATATTTAACTGAGGGACTGATGGAACCGATGACTTTACTGGCCATTTAAAGGATATCTCACCTTCGATTAAACTAACCATTTGTGTGATAGAATTTGCACCTATAATCCGTCCCTGATATTTTGGCTTTTTTATCATGCAAACAACAAAAGATATGCAGGCTTTAGTAACTAAATGTTGATACATTTCTACAGCCTATGACATCTGCCATGATTTACTTTTCAACCAATGAGAAAAATCATACATGTAACCTTTGAATATGTTGAAACAATTTCCAGTCAAATTAGTTTCAAAATATTCAATGCGATGTGTATTACATAATAAAGAATGTGATGCATTGACACCCACATGAGATCACACACTTTCGCTTGAGGAGACAAAATGGTGGGGGCCACAGTTCAACATTTATGCGATATTACAAAACAGATAATTGTGATACAGATAAGGGAATGTGGCAGGAGATGAATGATATGGAATCTATAAACCATAATCTATCTGCACTACAACATTTGAGATGATATTAGCATTCCTTTAAATTGATATATAGGTAAAAAGAGGGTAGTTTAATTATTTGTATATACTTGTCCATTTACCAGTTACAAGTTCTGTTTGGATTTAGCTACTTCATTGCGGAAACACCTGCCGGGAGGGAAACCTCAACAGTCCAGCAGTCAAACTATAATCTTGTATCCATCCTTGCACTGGGGGTGTGGTACCCACAATGGTTTATTTTTTGCAGATTATGTATCTTTGAGCACCCACTATCAAGTATCTGAGTGATGCCATAATGGAACTATTGAACATTTTGAAAAATTGACGCGTTTCCACGGCAATCATTGCGAAAATCTTAAAATACAAACAGTCAAGATATAGATGAGCCATTTTCACGATCTTGGTGTCTAAACATATGCATTACCGATCACCTTCAAGAAATTGCCTACAGATTTCAACATACATTTCTTAATACAATAGAAAATAATATAAACCATGACCGTAGATATGATGCCTCACTGTGAGGAAATGTGGGATCATGAATCTTCCAGTTATTGCCTAAGATACAGCAATCTTATCCAGCTATATATCCCCCATACGTACTATTATATCCAGCAACACCCGCTTCCTTTCTACCATGGCCGCCATCATTGTATACGGATCCACTGATTTCATGTCAATAAATAACGTTTTTAAGGGAAGGATGGAGTTCAGTTCATTGCATGACATTCTTCTCTGGCCATTCAATTGTTGAAGCCATTCCACACTGGACACGGGGCCACCTCACTGGCTTATGCACGGATGAAGAAGTCCTTTGCTTCGGCCAGGATATGGATCTATAAAACAGATTGCTTTGCTCACTCTCCTGCGGTGTGTCTAGTTTCCTTGGACCTGCTAATCTATGAACATTTACATCCTCTTCTACTTGCATTAACATTTGACGTTTCCGGTTTATCCATCCATCATATGGCGTCACAATCAATTACGTGACATGTAGGATGACGTCATTGATTATGGTGTCATGAATGACGTATATAAGTATGTCACAACCACATAATTGGCCACGGACTAAGCGTTGCTGTACGAATTGTATGTCTTTACTATTTAATACAGGTGCTATTGGATGTTTTGAAACTAATTGGACTGGGCGCTGCTGTTACCATAGGCTGCAACAGCAACCAGTAAAATGAATTTCAAAATATTTACCAGCTTACTAGTATAGTTTTCTGGAAAATGATAGCCAGGAAGTTCATGGATCGATCGATCCCATCACGATCGTTGATCGATGGAGCTTAGCTAGAAGTAGGCGGGCATGTCTAAAACTGGAACGGTCCATTCTCTCCTCTTTATTCTTTGAGCTCGGCATGTTGCAGGATACACTTCTTGTTGTCTGCTTGTGTGAACAGCAAACCAAGGCTATGTGTAGACGGCAATCTATTCTGACCAGATAGCTTCGAGTCAAATTTGTAGAACTAGAACCAAAATTACATCTCGTTCTACAATCTGGTGTGGTGTGTGTTAACCCGCTTTTTGGCAGTGCTTTCGTCACGTGAGCAGCTGATTTACGAAATCTTACAACCTCTTCATAGGTACACAACACTCAGAATTGTTGTAATTTCTGGATTAGTTGCTTCTTGATAAGATTGCCAATCACTATGTTTAGAAGAGTTTGGAATTTAAGATAGAGGTCTGTGACCATGCTGTACAGCATTAGAAGCCACAGTTATACACATGACAGCAGTGTGCTGAAGAAGGCAATCAGGTCGCAACGTGCATACTCCTCAGCTATGTCCGCATTAATTCCTGCTATCCTTGTTTAAGGGAAGTGATTTGAGTTCGTGCTGTATATACTGTGCAGGCCTACCGATAGAATCTTGAATATAAACCATTGTTGTAATTTCTTTCTGCAGCCAATTCTGTTTCCAGATTACAATCGAGTCCACCATCCCTGAATTTGATTGCCATTGACGATAGAAGAATACCCCCGGATGCCCAATCAGACAATGCCGTCCTCCGATTTCTGCAAGAATTCACCTTGGAAAGACACATTATTCCATAACTCACATAGAAAAAGAGAGACAAGGCGTTAGCCTTATATCAAAATCACATGGTTGTAGCAATAGACCTGCCTATTTTGCATTTTATAGTGATTGCTATGGCAACTCGCATTCAACTTGATATCCTCTAGAATGGCAACTACTCTTGACACAAACTTCAGATCCAATAAAAGTTATTTTAGAGCAATTTATTAGAAATGAGTAAATTTTTAATGAAACTTGTATTTTCGCAGTGAGCTTGACTATGCCTTTTTTTTAATGCACATTGATACCAGCTTGGCATCACTCCATTTCTTGATAGGATTCTGCAAAAACTTATTGTGGGTATTCTAGTGCAAGGTTCATCTCATTCCCGCACCCCCCCCCCCCCTCCGGACTCCAAGTACTGAGACTCCATGTAATTTATTATAGCATATTCTTTATTGCTATCACTGCAAGGAGATGAGGATATTGCGTGCGCATGCATGTGTTCATGTGTGCGTGCATATGTGCTTCTACGCGTGCAAGGGCGCCTGCGTGCGTGAGCGCTGATCGGGATGTAGATCTATTGACAGGTGTGACGATGATTTGCAGGTACAGTGAGCTGTGAAATGGTTAGGGTGTGTGTGTGTGTGTCGGTGTGTGCGCACGCTCAGTACCAACAACAACAGCAATGATAACAACAACAAGGACAGTGTCAACAACAGAAACGCCAAAAACCCAAACAACACCAACAACAACAACAACAACAACAACAACAACAGCAACGCTAACCATAACCATGCGGCTGCTACTACGGCCATGGCTACTGGCACTACTGCTGCTACTCCTCCTACTACTGCTACTACGACTGCTACGACTTCAACAACAATTTCAACAACACCTGCGCTGATAAGGCATTGGATATGTCCATATTAGCAATTACGTATCACATATATCGAGGCTATCAGATCAAACCGATGTCTACCGACCCTTCATTACCCCCCAACCCTAATGTGGCCTTTTTATCGGTTATGACAAATGCACAATGCACATAAAATTAGCAATATCCAATGTATATTAATAATCCCTATAGGTCGGTATAACTTAGAATGCAAGGCTATGCATTGTCAAAACACATTCAAGTAAAGACGATAAATGTTTCAAAAGAGCGTGCTTAATAGATCTTTAACAAAACTTCATAGCCATGCATCACTACTAGAAAACGCCTGAAATCCACACAAATACATAGCTTATAGCTCCACAGACCGTATTACGTAGCTCTATTATATAGTTACATTCTGCCGCGAGTTGTGTTATAAGGGTCCTGACAGTATAAATTCTCAAAGATCTTCATTATAATGTTCTATGGTTAAACAGACCTTTTCGTGTGGTGCTTTGTCTGATAGCTGCGAGTTCAACCTATGATGCTCGGATAATTTCATATATATATATATATATATATATATATATATATATATATATATATATATATATATATATATATATATATATATATATATATATATATATATATATATATATATATATATATATATATATATATATATATATATATATATATATATATATATATATATATATTATCTAATGATTTCAGGAACTTCTTAGGCTACAGTCTAAAAATGGTCATGATAACCTTTTAACTATTTAATAATCCGATTAGGTCTGAGCAGAGTTTATAGCCGCATTGCAAAATGTTCATTCTCAAGTCAACCAAGGTTTTATTTCGGAAAATTTACTACCGAAATGACTGACTTAATACTCGAATCAGACATTCCCTTTGGGAAAATCTTTAAAACAGACTTTCTCGGAATCTGTGAAATCTCGGGTTTATCACAAGCAGTAAAGGCTAGGAAATTATAGAAAATGACCAAAAACTAAGGTTTGTTGATTCTCTGTAAATTCTTACAAGTTAATGCTCGAGATAAGGTCCGAGAATTTCGCTTAATATTTCATTTCGTCTATAGCCATTCTAGCTGTACAAAAGTGTTTCACCATTTTAAACATCCGTGTAACATCCTAATGCCATGGCCAATACAAGCGGGTAAAAGTACAATTTTAGCTTTGATTATATAACATTACGGCATCAGTTATTTGACAACCATGCGGATTCTCTTATTCTACAGAGAGAGAGAGAGAGAGAGCGAGAGAGAGAGAGAGAGAGAGAGAGAGAGAGAGTTCAAAATTTGACCTGATGATCTAATGATGAAGGCTGACATCTGAATTACATTTCTCTTTACGAAACGTGGCCATCATGAGAACTGCTCTATTATTCATATAGCTCCGAATTTATCCTCGAAGATTAAGAGTCATCACGATATCTCTCTTAACTTTCTGTATCCAATACTAATCAAGAATTCTAGGGATATGGCAAGTTTTAATACATTGGCTAGCCAAATGTATCTGTGGCAGAGCCGATCAAGAAGCATTAGTTGATGCTACATCCGAGCCCCATTAATATCTACTAGTAGATTTATGGTCTCGACTTAATCATACCCGTTGACACTACAGAGAGAATAGCTACATCATGAAGTAAGTCTCTACGCTCCAAGGGCTCCAGTTTAGTTGGCATTTTAAGTACAGTTGCGGATTCTAACCGAGAAATTATAAATGGACAATTCTTTCCGTGTACTAATTTCCTAGATTTAATAGCCGAAACTGTAGCATCAAGACATTGGAACGTGTCTAACCATATTAGAAGTTCACCGCTTGAGCGCACCTTTAATAACCTGCTATACAATGTTAATATAGCGAGACAAGTCTTAGGCTTTGATTCTAAATGTGAGGCAATAGAAAAAACCTCGCCAGACCTCGATAGACCAACACATTCACACGATACAGCCACTAGCGCTAGCAATCACTTTGATTCTGAGCACAGTAGCAGCAGCAGCAGCGCCAGCCGCACCGATGGAACAGACTACATTCCAGGAGTTGGGAAAAAGCCTGACGGTAGCTTTCGGAGGCATCAATAAGTTATATCATAGCTTTTGCAGGAGCATATCATGAAAATGTGTTCGAGAATGGCTAGCTAGTCAACTCAGTTATACCTTACAGATAGCTGCTAAACGTATGAAGTTTGATTGAGACCATATCAGACTCACTATCGATTTTACCAACATGTCGATGTTAGCCAAAGACAACGATGATGCGCGATTTGAGACAAACTAGTTTCATGAAGGGCTTTTGAGATACCACACGTATGCTTCCCTGGTCAGGTATCCTCTGGAGTTTGTCATAGGTCTAGCTTTGTTAACCATTTCGTGGCAGCCATGTATAATGTATATACATGTTTTAAAACTCTGCAGGGAATAGATTGATATTTGTGCAAATTGACCATTTTATTATATATAAAACACTCTAGCGCATATTTTGAAACTAATTTGAGTGGATGGGCTGTTGACGCCGAGACATTTTTCCACGAACCCTAGATTTGTAAATCTAGGGCATGAATGCAGGCCTTATTCTTCTTCTTCTTCTTCTTCTTCTTCTTTTTCTTCTTTTTCTTCTTCTTCTTCGTCTTCTTCTTCTTCTTCTTATTATTATTAATAATAACAATATTAATAATAATAATAATAATAATAATAATAATAATAATAATAATAATAATATTATTATTATTATTATTATTATTATTATTATTGGCGTTGCGGGCGTGGGTGTAGGGTAGGGCATGCCCATATTTTAGATGTAATTCTTTAGGACCTCGTTGCTTATGGTAAGGCCTTGTTTAATTAATTGTAAAGACCCACGCCCGGAAAGCTTGGATTGACAATGCTATATTGGCGATCTTCAGCAGGAAAGGCTAGCTAGATCTACTTTCTGAAGAATCAATTAACTCTGAGGCCTTGAATGTTAAGCCTCTTAGAGCATTCTTGTGATCTACTCTCCCATTGCCTCATCAGGCAGGAATGTGCATAGCAGATTGTGTTATAGGTTTGTAGAACTACCCATGGACCCGCCCCTAATAGTTTCACACCTGATTACACCTGGCAATCATCATCATCATCAGAGCTCATGAACAGATCTACAACCCAAACAATGCTGGCCGTATGGGTGGCTGTTCTTCTTTACTGTGAGGGCTCACGTGACCTCGTTATGGTCCACCCCTAATCGTTTCACGCGTGGGGTCATGCGCCTATTCGTTTGGTCAGGGCCCCCATCAGTTTTCATGCATCATTACACCTGTCAATCAAAGACACACGTCAATAGATCTACATCCCAAAAATGTGGCGAATGGATGGTCGGCTGTTCTGATTGGCTGAAAGGGTGAGAGGCTACACGCCCATAAATATGTTCAGGTTGGGGGGGGGAACCCATTTAAAAATCCTTCAAAATTAATCTACGCCCCCTGATCGCATATGGGCATATGGGCGTAGTATAATATGCACACGAAATCAGAACAGCTGCTCGTCACGTCACAATACTATTCCGCTGGGCAGCGGCCCAAGATGGACGGAAAAGACAACATCTCCAGCATGCTTATATTCCATGCACTATAATTCTCCCAGTGAAAGTAATATGTGTACAGACAAATCAGCCTTAGAATGGATATACTTTGTTTGTGATCGGACAGTTTAACCGTATTGGGCTGTAGATAAACAATTTGTCTCTGAAGGTATATTTAATTGTAAAGCAATATACCAAACTAGGTTTCTGAATGGACACACGTCCATGCTTAAAAGTGTTGTCTGCTGTTATACTTAATACATGAAATTTTGCCCTTCACTCCGATTTCCTTTAAATTAATAAATATGTGATAAAAACAATGTGCCTTATTTAAGGCTAAATATGGATTGAATACGTATTGAATGCGTTAAATAATTCGTACCCAACCGTGACAATGCAATATCGGGCCAAATTACGTATATATCATTGTGTATACATTAAAATGACAGATTTTCATAAAACTTTATCAATGACAAATTTTTGGTTAAAGACATGAATTTTTGCCACGCCATAAAATTCACGGTATGACGTCATCGTGTGGATTGTCGCTCGCATGGATTTCGATTAAGGCATACATGTTTTTTTGCGTGGATTTCGATTAAGGCCTACCTATTTTAGGTTAGAAGACACTAGAGGCCGGTTATCAGCTGGGTCCAATGTTTGCCCGGCATCTCATTAATATGGTGATGTCTGAGTGAGCTATAAACCATCAATACCAAAATATTTTTCACGAGATGACATCATATTACAACAATCATACACGCGATGACGTCACTCCGCGATTCCCATAAAAATGAAAGAAAATGGTGAGTTCGGAAATATTCAAACAATCTATTTTATTTTATTTTATTTAAATAATAATTTTGCGTGCTTTGACTTTTCTCAATTAATCTGTTTGCTAAGTGTAACGAGCTTGGCCAACATGTCTCTGTGCCGAATAAACGACTACACAATTACTGCATGTAATCGCTCATAAGCTTTTCTGTGATTAAAAAACCCTGTTATTATGAAAGAGATTAGAGAAATCTAATCTGCGTTACTCTACTCTTAAAAGACATTACTGCTTTAATGAGTAATTTCGTTAAAGAAAATATAAATATTTGCATTTCTAATGTCCTTTTTCAGGTCAAGAGAAGAAGAAGATTTACCATTGGAATGACGGGCTCGGTTTTCGATCCAGTCATTCTAGTGATAAAATTTCAAATGTACATTCCTAAAGACCACTACAGCGGCCGTGTTGGCCGGATTCGCTATGAAATGGTTCAAACGCATTCACAATAGAGGGAGGCAGTCTACCTAAGCTCATCCAATTTCTAGCTAAGCCCCACCCATTTCTAATTAAACTCTTCCCATTTCTAGCTAAGCCCGACCCATTTCTGCCTAAGTTCCAACTCGTTGCACGCACGTTTGAATCGATTCTACAGCTGCAGGACTTTTCAGTCAAACTAGTTTCAAAATATTAAACAGGGTTGTTTATTCAATTTTAAATTCCCCAAAAGCATATAATTCAGATGATTACTGTCAGATCGTTGTCACTTTTATGTCGGGGCCATGCACTTTGATTCTGACGTCGCCTAACAAGTAACATATTTTAATCATGACGTCAGCTACTTGAGCAACATATCGGATCCTTCAATTACTATACTATGTCACAACAGTGTCAAAGCAGATAAAAAATATTCAACAAATGTTTTTTAAAGGTGCACATTCACACCAGCATTCATGAAAATAAATTGTAGTACAATGCAGTAAACAATGTAAATCTTAGAATATGATGATTTCATATTGTACCAATTATCATAATTTTTGAATTGCGAAGTTGAATTGGAAACTCGTGTCTCTAATTCAATTTCACATCGTATAAATTGTATTAATTTATACGTATTGAAATCATCAGTAATACGTTTTATCTCGCTTCATTACATCTAGGCCCATGGTTTAAGTATACAATTTTCACATTTCATTTTGAAGCTGTGATTATGTACTTATAAATAGTAAAGCCATGCAATTCGTATACCTTACAGACTTATCAATGTTCATGACGGAACTAGATACACTATTAATCATGGATTTTGATTGTGATGTCAGCCGAAATATGAAATTAGGATGTCATATAATTGAGTTACAGATCGGATCCATCCATTTTACCCAAATAACAATGACGGTTTTTTTGCGGGGGTTATTAAACATCTGATGAATCTTGTCGCCATTGCCATACATCATTGCTGACATTCGCGTAGTTCACGAAACAGAAATGCTATCGTTGCCTTGGACATCCGTCATAGTACGATGCAATATTATTGGTTAAGTATTGTGGTATTGGCTCGTCAACATCTAGACCAACTATTGATAATGATTAAACTCTCGCAGGAATATCTAATAATAGTTATGGCGGTTGCCATTGATCAATGTCTATTTTTACCATCAACCGGCCCTATGATAGGTATTCACATGGACAAAGCGAGGCGAGTAAGGGTCAGTTGTGGGTCAAAGGAGAGGGGACTAGTTTATCAATTGTTCGACATCACAATCTATGGAAGAACATTAAGATTAATCAGATAATTATTTAGTAATCCAGACATACATGTAATTGTATCATCTCCGGTTTATGAAATTATAATGTATAAGTGAAAGTTCACATGTGACTATCAATTCCAAGAAAATTTGACATAGGATATTCGCTCGAGTTCTCTCAGGATGGAGACGATATGATTACTCACTCCAGTTTTAGCAATGCCTGCCCATTACTAGCTGAGCTCCACCCACACCACGCCCGATCGATCTATGAACTCCCTGGTTATCAATTTCCAGAAAACTATTCATGTAAGCTGTTGCATATTTTGAAACTAATTTGACTGGCTGGCAGCAACATCGCCCAGTCACATTAGTTTCAAAATATTCAACAGCATGTTTATTTAATAGCAAAGCCATAATACAATTCGTACAGCAATGCTTAGTCTGGCATCAATTAAGCGTTCGTTATGAACTTAGCTACGTCATTCATGACATACTTGATTATGACAAACACACAATTCACACAACGTGTGTGACTATTAAGCGCTAAAGACGGGCATAATCAAATCATTCCTGACGTCATGATTATGACGTCAGCATACGCGTTGCGTATTTGATTATGATGTCATATGATTGAGTGATGAAATGGATTCCTGAATTAATCAGCAATTCAGAGCCAATGATTGGCTGTGTCACCACACGCTTGCAGTCTAGTCCACACGTATGGTAAACAGCAGATTTTTAGCTAGTGAATCGTATTCAATTTCCCAGTGAGTTCTGATTTTATGTTTAATTGTACGTGTGCATGGTAGACTACGCAATGCGTGAATTGAATGCGGTCAACCTCGGATCCTGAACATCGATTCTATGGCGACATGTGGATTTTGCCGATAATATAAGGTCTACTTGTTTTCATCGAAAAGATAATCCTGGCGAAGACATTGTAATTAGAACAGAAACAAGCCAACCAATTGGACCGCGACTGATGCGCCATGTCCTTAGTTTTGCAAAATCAGCGAACGGATTTCAATCATTGCCCTAGACATACCAACGAGAAACGAAACTACCGCGATTTGCTGCATTGTAAATGCACAAGGCCTGCTTGCTGTGAAATCACATCGATCCTTCATTACTCAATCCCTTCTATGATGATCTGAACACAGCAGTACTATCAATAGTCCAGCAAAATGGAAACTCTTCCTATGTGATGACCTCAACTACAAGCTTGGAAAAATAATCAAAACAAACAAGCAAGCAGGGATTGATACGTGTATTGGCTCATATGGAATGATAATGCGCAACAGTAATGGAAATACATTAGCTGCCATCATCTGCACTTATGGTTTGTATGCAACAAACACAGCCTTTAAGCACCTGTGCCATTATCGAGTAACACGCACAGGACACCACATTGCCGATACGACTTATGATCCTGCAGTGGTACAGACAATAATTCCGGCTACAAAGCAGCGATCACTCGTTTATGGATTGTGCATCTTCTAAATGCAACCCTCAAAACAAATATCCAAGGTCAACCATGATCTCCCAAAGCTAACACACGACAAGGCCATCCAGGCATCCTATAAGAGAACAATAATGGACCTTTCCATTTTTAGCTATGCCCCGCCCATCACTAGCTAAGCTCCACCCACACCTCGCCGTGTTTGGATTGAACGATCCCCGAATTCCCTAGCTATCAATTTCCAGAAAACTGTACAGGGAAGGTGTTGAATATTTTGTAACTAATTTGACTGGGTGCTGTTGCTGCCTATGGCAGCATCAGCGCCTAGTCAAATTAGTTTCAAAATATTTAACAGAATATTTATTCAATAGTAAAAGCAAACAATTTGTACAACAAGGCATAGACCGTCTTCAAATATGCGTTCGTGACGTACTTATCGACATCATTCATGACGTCATCCATTATGATGTCATTCTACACACCGCGTAGATGATTATGACGTCATATGATGGGTACATACTCTGGAAAGATGAATTGAGTTGACCCCAACTGTAAATCAAACGAAGTTCTAAGTAAAGTCGTAAATGTGTGGTGACACCAGAGCTGCCAAATCCAACAATATAGTCAGTAATCCTACCTAAAGGAAATCCTATATTGATGATCCACTTGCTACGAAGCTGTCTGAGCAACGGATAACGCTGCGACTACGCATATATCAAGCAGTCGAAATGAACACAAAACTAACCTAAGACAGAATCGCAACACGATCCTACACCAAATCCCCGAACAATTGAAGGAATTTAACATTAAAAGAACAGATGGCCTTATAGACGAAATTACGTCCACCAATAATAGTAGAAAAACGTTCAGAGCAAGCAAAGCATTAACAATTAGCACTTCACAACAGTCATAGTCTGGCCACATGGACCGTTAGCAACATCAGTACATCTAAGCATTGGGATTTCCCATGAAAGCCAACCTAGTTATGCGATGCTACTAGTATTTCCATAACACTATGAAATTGAAATAGCTGGGTAGCTCCGACAGCCCTCTTGGACAAACTCGATGCATGCCACCACATACCTATCCGAGCCATGGCAAATCATCACTAACCGCAAATAGTCCAGTCAACCTTAGGGCAATTATAGGCTCACCCAGGCAAAATTGCAACATAATTTCTGTCAGTAGATTTATGACGAGGAAGGAATGACATAATACCAAAAAAAAATCTCGCCAATTTTGACCTTGGGAAATATGTGATTATTCTGCGATGAAAATGGAAGATTATTATCTTCTTCTTCTTCTTTTTCTTCTTCCTCTTCTTCTTCGTTGAAGTCGCATGAATTAGAGCTCTCCAATTTCACAGTGTTTTCGCGTGTTTGGGTCTTGATGTTTAATCGTATCTTGTACAGTGTCTTTATTAACGTTTTCTATTTTATGTTTGTGACATTATTTTCGTAATTTGTTGTTGTTTAACTACGTACTTTGAGAATTTAAGTTTTGAAGTTAGTCAGTTTGTAGTAATACATAGGCGCCATTAAGCTAGCCGGCCTGTCGGTCTAGCCACTGGTCAGTGTAAGGCGAGCTTGAGTAGGCTTTTGTTTACTAACAATGGGCACTTTCGCGGACAGAGTGAAAAAATCTCGAGGAGCAGTGACAGGTACGTTAGCTGATTATGAGCCTTTTGAAGCCATAGTTAGAAAGAATGGAGTGAGAACTGACTGCCTGGAAGGTGTAGCAATCGAGGAGTACGTGAAGAGTGCAGCCGCGGTTGTCTCCCCTGGCCACATCGTCGCTGCCTCCAGAGTGAAAGGGGGTATTAACATGTTTGTGAGAACTGATCGTGATGTGACGAAGTTATGCCTAGAAGGGATACAAGTAGCTGGTCGTTTCCATAACATGTTTTCCCTTGAAAAAGAACCGACTAGAATCGTTATCTCTAACGCTCAGCCATTTATCCCAAACCTTCTGATCACACAAGCACTGGAGTCTTATGGTAAAGTCGTAGGCACTTGTAGAGCGATACCATTAGGCTGTAAAACACCTGAACTTAAGCACGTGAACAGTTTCAGACGGCAACTACAAATCGTCCTTGAAAAGGGTGCTACGCTGCCTGAATTTCTCGATGTCGTCTGTGACAATAAATCGCATCGTCTTTTCATATCGAATGATGAAATTGTATGTTTCTTTTGTCATCTTAAGGGGCATTTTCAGAGATCTTGCCCAAATAAACAGGTTGCCAGTTCGAACTTAGAAAATACCCAGGTGGTCGTGGATGATACTGCGGACAGTTTAAACACTGAACTTATCGTTAATAATGACAATTTTCCCGCAGCTCTGGGTCCGTCATCATTGACTGATAAATCTAACAAACATCTGTTAAATAGATCGTCAACAAACAGTTCATTAAACAGATCACCGAAAAAGTCACATAGCAAAAAGCGTCACAAAATCCAATTGAATAATCCGTTCGAAGTTTTAAATTATGACAGTGATGAGGAAATCCGTCCAGCTACCCAGTCGCAAAACGGACACAATAATATTAACGTTATTAGTGCACAAAATGTTAACCAGGATGATCAACATGAGTGTGGTGATAACGCAATACAGGTAGACGTTCACCGGGAGGCGGAGATGCCACAAGATGACGTCATGACTGCTGCCGTAGTAAATGAGGCGCCATCGTCAGTCTTTACAGAGGGGCCTGTAATTTTGTCTAGTGATCGTGGTGACACCCCAATTCCAGTGTTAAAACCAGGACACGATCCTTGCGAGGATGTGAGGGTATTTGCCGATGCGGGTGAGATGCTACCAGTCTCCCAAGAGACTTTATTGATGAATTCTTCTGAAGAGGACAGTTCCGAATGCGACACCATGTCCATTGTTTCGGAGATGTCGGATGTCGGCGAGTTAGAAGATTCAAGGGAGACAACTCTGTCCCTTGAAGATGTAAAAATGTTCGTCGAAAGCATAAAATATAGCAAGAAGGTTATAGAAAAGTGTAGGGATTTTCAGTCCAACTTTAAGATCCTAATTCATCAACTAATCAGGTTAAAAAAGCAATCGAATACTGATCAGCCCATGAAATCCCGTGTTTGTAAAATAATTACAAAGTTACACCGTAGCCAGAAAAAATGAAACGGTGTCCATTTTGTATTTGTAGTTTTTTTTAAGTACTTTACTGTTTAAGCATTTTAACACTGATTACGCATCGCTAATTTTATTGTACTCAATTTTATCTTAATATTTTATATAATGGCATCTCTTTCATTTGTATCCTTAAACACGAGAGGTTGTCGCGATTCTTTCGCATGTTTCATCAGCTGCGTTCGGAACTCAAAGCAGATGTAGTATTCTTACAAGATATTCATACGAGCAGGTCTGATGACTCTGTTTGGAATCTATTATGGCGGGGTAAAACAGTTTTCTCACATCTGTCCAAAAATAGTGCTGGGTTGGCAATTTTATTTAGACCTAATTTAGATGTGACTCTGTCTGAGACGAAAACTATTGTACAAGGAAGGATTTTGCATGTTACTGTTAAAATGAAGGATTTTAATTTTTATTTAATTAATTTGTATAATCCTACAGAATGCGCAGATACACTGAGATGTATTGAATCTCTGAAAGCTCATATTGCGTCACTAACTCACCCGTATCCTATAATAATTGGTGGTGACTTTAATTGTACTTTGGACCCCACGATTGGCAGAACATCGGCCGTCGAACCTCACCCGTCAGCCGCTGATGCTCTGCAATCAGTGGTAAGTTGCTATGATCTTATAGATACATTTCGCTACCTTCATCCCCATGCAAAAACATTTACCTGGAACGATCAAATGAAACCGCATCTGGAATTGATCATTTTTATATCTCTAATAATTGCAAGCAAATTGTTAAAGCATGCTCTGTTGTACATTGGTTCGACTCTGACCAAGATTTTGTTATGTGCACCATTCTTTGTAAAAACAGCAAACGAAAGAGTTCATATTGGTGCTTAAATACATCTCTCTTAAAAGAGCAACAGTATTTTAATTTGATAACTGATTTTTAGAAGAGCCGGCGGGAAGAGAAAGTGAATTTTGATTGTTTAAATGACTGGTGGGACATTGGTAAAACACATAGCTACCATATCGCAGCGTTATTTCCGTGAACGAGCTGAAATCTTAGGTGAGAAAAAATTGCAATTGGAATCTGAAATAGAGTTATTATCATCCATGCCACAGAATAGTGATGATATAAGCCGTCTGTTAGAACAAAAACGAGATACATTAGATGATTTACTCAAACATCATGCTAGAGGCGCATGGTTAAGATCACGATTTAAACATCTCAATGAATCTGACAACCCTACTGAATATTTCTTTAATTTAGAACATAAACAAGCTTGTAATCGAACAATGTCACATCTAACGCTGCCAGATGGTAGGACTGTAAATAACGATAATGTATGCTACTGAATTTTATAGCGCATTATGTAGTAATGCACCGGTATGTAAACAATCAGAGAATGCTCTTTGAGCAAATCTCTCCCAGGTGAGCGAAGTATCAAAACATGATTTAGACAAAGTAGAGTAAGATTATATGAAGACGCTTCAAATGCAAAGGTTAATTACGAGAAAACACAAGGTCTCTGGGTGGGTTCTTGGCATAATATTTTATTTTTTGTTTATATTGTGTATTTTCTTTTAGCAATATGATACGTTATATTTTAATTTTGTTTCTTAACAGCATAATCTTTAACATTTAAAATTTGGTATATTTAATGTGAACATGTGATGTCTTCCTGCTAAATTGTTAATAAAGTATCATGAAAAGTCTTCTTCTTCTTCGTCTTCTTCTTCTTCTTCTTCTTCTTCTTCTTCTTCTTCTTCTTCTTCTCCTTCTTCTTCTTCTTCTTTAGTCTTCGCCAAAAACTTTGGAACGCATCTCCTCCTACAGTTTTCATCTGATCAACTCCAAACCTAGTCACCTTCTGCTACTCATGCGGGAATCGTGGGCTTTTGATTTTCTTTTGGATCCACCCAATTGTTTTCAAGCTACCGACCTTTGAGTGGGCAAAACATCCCATAGGAAATGTATGGGGATTTTCAAAATTGATTATTGAAGTGCTACTATATCTAGAGCTTTGAACAGATCACTACCATATTTGCTGAGAAGGTTCCCACTGGCCATTTGCTTTTTTCAAAATGAACGCCAGACCTTTGACCTCCCAATGCATGAAAAAAAGTCTCATAGGATATGTATTGGGGATTTTCAAATGTTTGAAGTGGTACTACACCTAGAGTTTTGATCGGTTCACTACCATTTTTAGGTAGGATTTTTACCACTGATGATTATTTTTGAAAAAAATAGTTTTTTTCAAAATGCCCGCCATGAAAATTACTATTTTCAAAATGGCCACCAAAATAAGTTTTTCTCCCGATCGATTTGAAATTTGGCGATCTTAGGGATTCTATAGCGACTTAACCTCATCTAAATTTTAAAGAGGCTCATTCTAATAGTTTACAAGAAAACTGCGTGATAATGCCCTGTGCCCCAATAGTAAACCAATGGGAATTTCACGTATGGATCTCTGAATTGCAACCACACCGAGAGTTTTTGCTGGATCAGCACCAGACATGTCCAATGTTCATATAAGAAGAGACCTTACAATAATCCTTATTGCCTAGTCATCACAGGTTTAGAGTTACTTCAGTAAATGTTCTAGTTTTATTTGTTATATTTCGCACTCTAATACTTTTTTCAGAATTTAAATCGCTTATTTTTCCTTTATACCTTCCTATGTCCTGTGTTATCTTAGGTCTATGCTTTATGTATGGTCATTTGTAAAGCAGTTATTAAAATATCTGCCGTGCTACCGGATTTCTAATTTTTTTCTTACGTGTTACTTGTTGTGCAGACCCCGTCTATCTAGTCGAGGAGACTCACAAGGGTATACTTAAAAAATTCTACTGTTGTACCGAGCTTAGATTTCTGTCATTTTCTCATGTCATTTTCCTCTTCTCATATTTCGCCGCTAGTAGGAGTATCGTGATCAAGTTAATAAATTATATTATAATATAGCAATTCTTGATGAAATAAATTTAGCTTGGTATGGTAGGTCCATACGCAATGTTGTTGTATTATTCATTAATACATACCAACATTCTATTTGGCTTGACTGCAATGTTTTTACATATACCAAGGCATACAGTTTCCAAATAAAAATAGGCCACATAGAGTGGACATGTGTGTACCCGCTTTAAATTTATTGTTCAATTATGACATTTTAAGCAATATACATTATATGTCTGTAGCTTACAGATCTTTGGCTAGTGTGAGAGCTACCACAACTAACAATGCCACCACTGGAATGACTGGCAAGCATTCACAAGAATAATTCACATATGTATCAGGACTGCTTAATTTGCTCATGCATTTTCGGACAAGAATAAATAACGTATATATTTCTGTGAAAAAGTCTACATTTTCTGACAACAGCAAATAAATTCAAGAGCAGTGAATATTCATTGCCAACTGTCCCTATTTGGTTATAATCAACAGAGGGGTTCATTTCTAGCTATGCCCTCTCATTTCTAGCTATGCCCTCTCATTTCTAGCTATGCCCTCTCATTTCTAGCTATGCCCTCTCATTTCTAGCTATGTCCTCTCATTTCTAGCTATTCCCTCTCATTTCTAGCTATGCCCTCTCATTTCTAGATATGCCCTCTCATTTCTAGCTAAGCCCCTCCCACCTTTTTCGCGTGTTGGAATCGATTTAGGTACCTTGAATCCTGAATTCCCAGTACCCCATATTCAAGGTAACTATTCGGGCAGGCTGTTGACTATTTTGAACCTAAGTTGACGATGTTTATTATGGAGCTAAATATGCCATTCATAATGCATTTTGATTGTGATGTCAACCTACACGTGACGTAATAGATTAAGACGTCATATACTAAAGTGATACATTGGATCTATTCATTCCACCCATAAAGCAATGGTGTCAAACAGGGCAGGGTTTATCGTACATCTGATGCATCTTGTTGCCATTGCCATACACCATTGTTAACATTCACGAAGCTGGGAATTCTCTCATTTCTCGGGACATCCATCATTCTGGTCCTGCCATGTCTATACTGGGCCTGCCATGTCTATGCAAATATCCGAGATAGTGTCAGTAGATTATGAGAGCAGATGTGAACTCGTTTGCCATTTGTTACTTTGAATCACAATTTATCATATGAACAAGCCTTCTAGCCCGTTCCATATTTTGCGATATGAGCACACAAGCCATATTCAACAGAGTATTTTTATTGGCTGTTGGGTGCGCAACCCATTTAAATCGATCAATTAAAACATCGATTGATGTGAGCGTGACGCATAGGGATTACTACGCGGTACTGTTTGACTACGAGTTGTTTACTACGATTTGTCATTCATGAAACGGCATCGCAAAATGTCATCGTTTGACAATTTATCAGTCGGCAGCAAAGTAACGGTTGATGGCCGTGGCTCTGTGATAGTCTTAGAAGAAAAGTGTGGTTTACGGCTGATATCGCCAGATTTTGTGTTTGTCACTATATTTTGCTGCGCATTCAGTATCTGTTATCAAGTAGTGGTGCGTCACAGCGGCGGTATCGATTTCACGAAAATCAACAATGAGAAATCAGATAAAACTCCCATCAGCAACTATTGGCAAATGTTTCAAAATTACAGTTTATATGATAAATAAAATCTCAAACTCGGTCACTTTTCATATCACTATTATGAACCTCGTTAAAAATTATCAATTTTGTCCTCGTGCAAATTGATAATTTTCAACTCGGTCCATAAAGTGATATGAAAAGTGACCGAGTTTGAGATTTTATTTATCATATACACTGTAATTTTGAAACATTTGCCAGTAGTTCCAGATTCTCTATCTATGGAAGACCATTAAGATTAATCACAGAATTATTCAGAAATCCAGGCATGCATAAGTGTCTTATCGGCTAACGCCAGAGAGATGCTACAAAGGTGAAATTATAATGTATACGTGAAGGTTCACCTCTAAATGGAGGAATCCAGTATATCCATTACTCACATGACGTCACAATCAACGATGTGGTGTGTAGGATGACGTCGTAATCAATTATGACATGAATGACTCGATGTAGTCTCTCTTAAACGCGTGTACGAATCATATGTCTTCATTATTTAATAAACATACTGCTAAATATTTTGAAACTAATTCGACTTGGCATTCTGGCTGCCGGACAGAGGCAGCAACAACACCTTGTCAAATTAGTTTCAAAATAGTCAAGGGCTTGCCTGTATAAATTTTGGAAAATTGAGCTTCAGTGAGTGCAGGGATCGATCAATCCCAACCAGTCTTGTGTCCAAGTGTAGGGTATTGAATTTAAATGCAAGTGCAAATGTTTGTAAATGATTCAAATGCAAATGCAAGTGGCTGAGTATGCGTGTATAGTCATACTGAATGATAAGAGCTTCTACTGCATAGCTGTCATAAATTTTCGAATATCTCTTGTAATGCACGTGGCCATTTAATAAGCCAATCTTGATAACTAAATGATTAAGAGATTTCTGAATGAATAGAGTTAAAAACCTTATAGACTGGTTAAGGGGAGATATATTACTAAGATTACACTAATTACTTTGAAAGGATCTTGACAATTATCGAGCCCTTTTTGAATAGATTGTAGTCAACAGTGCTCGAGTGAGCACCTGTATCTTGGGGCCAAAAGATTGTGGTTCTTTAAGACAGATGATCGTATGAATATTGTTTGTTCTCTTGAAAATCAACATATTGATTACCACAGAAACAACGTTTAGTCCAATTGTTATATTAACCCTTTGGTAGCCCAAGCTGGCAAAACCATTGTCTTTAGAAATTACCATTTGCGGACCACGAGAGGAAAATCACTGAGCCAATCATTCCAGGGGTCTTGTATGTAAGGGATATTATTTTAGAAACAAATTAACTAAAATTTGGTAGCGTGCTAAGATATCAACTGACTTAAGTCAAACTAATTAAAAAATATGCATGCTTTTACATTATATATATATATATTGATGATCTATAGCTAGATGATAAGATGAGTTAATAATTCACAGAGAATTAAGTTTATAATTTCTAGCAATGGAAATGCAATTTGTATGATTTAAGAAATTCCTTTTTAAATATTTTGAAATAGATTTGACTGGGAGCTGTTGCTGCTATTTGCAGCCAATTTTGGATGAAATGTAAAATGAGAAACATAGTGTCTTTGAGAAAGATCAAATGCATTTGAAATGCAACCCATTTCATGCAAATGCAAGTGCAAATGGAAATATACAAGATTCAAATGCAAATGCAAATACGGCAGAAATGTCATAATTGCATTTAAATGCAAATGCAAATACATTTGCACTTGTACCCGAGCCTGATCCCAACACGGGCAAAGTGTGGTGGAGCTTAGCTAGAGATGGACGGGATATATCTAGAACTGGATTCCTTCATCGTTTTTGTTAGCAATGCACAGATGTTTAAACATGAAATATACGCTCGAGTTCTCTCTAGATAGAGAAGCTATGCTTAATCAATCAATCAATCAATCAATCAATCAATCAATCAATCAATCACTCAATCAATCAATATATATATATATATATATATATATATATATATATATATATATATATATATATATATATATATATATATATATATATATACTTATTGAATTACAAGGATCAATAAACCTTTCCAGTTTATCCATCCATCATATGACGTCATAATCAAATACCTAACCTGTAGAATGACGTCATAATTAATTATGTCATGAATCACTCGATTTGGTCAGTCTTAAAAGCTTAATAGTCCGACACATTGTACCAATTGTATGTCTTTTCTATTTAATAAATATTCTGTTGAATATTTTGAAACTAATTCCACTGGACACAGTTAATGCCATAGGCAGCAACAACACCCAGTCAAATTGGTTTCAAAATCTTTAACATCTTCCATGTATAGTTTTCTGGAAATGGGTAGTCAGTGAGTTCACGGATCGATCGATCCCAACATGAGAGAGGTGTGGGTGGAGCTCAGCGAGAGATAGGCGGGGTATAGATGAAAATGGAAAGGTTCATTAAATCACAGAGCTAGACTATTACACACACTGTAGCCTGGTATTCATAGATATTTTGTTGTGTGTTCTTTGCCTACCTTGGAGTATCTTGTCGATCAATATGCTATTTCATCACTCTAGTAGGACATCTCAGGAAAAGGGTTCAATACAATACGACTTAATAGATGTATGCCAGATAATGGATCTCTTTGCAAATATGAACCAATATGCGTCCATGGTTTCAAATATTAAAGTGGGCCGTAGCTCAGGCTTTAGGATATGCCACTCTCCTCTCGAATGTTCGCGAACAAAGCTGGGTCTATTACCCTAGTGAAAATTTAATTCATTTTAACGTTGATAAGAAGTAAGATTTTAATATAATTTAAATAACATTTACTTGACCGCATTAAATTTTATTCAACATGTAATGATAAAGTAGTTTTGATGCTTAGACATTCTGCAATACTTAAAGATCAAGGTAACATTTGGCTCTACGAGACTATAATCACGAAGTAATGTCTTGGAAATAACTAGGCAGGCATATAGATAGGTAAACCTGTGTTTAACAAATTTTATATATTTCTTTTCAGTAGTTAGAACAGTAATAAATAGAAAACTATTAGATTTATTTAAGCGTTTGCTTGAATACGCTGGATGTCCAATCTGGATCAATTCTCCTAGCTACTTATCCAATGAATGAAACGGAAGTGAATATCAAGCTATGGAACATAATTATACCAAGTTATTTGTATCAGGAGATACCAACTGTTTTTGAGTTGATAGGTGGTCTATTGAATGTAATGATGATAATCTACTTCATTATGTCGAGAAGGTATCGGACACCCGTATTTACGATCCTCTCAGGCCTGGCAGTTATGGATACCTGTGCATGTCTTTGGGGGAGGATTGACTATGTTGGTATTCCCGAAAATGATGGCACCAGATGCAGGCTTCATGTGCCCATTATTACTTTCTATAAGTCTGACTGGTTTGCTGGGTAGCGAATACCATCTTATGATCTTTGTGGGAGCACGACTCTATCACGCCATGCCACCTCTTAAGGCTAGGGCTTCTTTTACAATAGGCTTGATGGTTAAATGATGTGCAACTATTCTGTTGTTATCCAGTTGTAGTTCTCCTTTTACTCTACATATTGGCATGCAGCACCCACAGCTATTGATGGAGAAGAGGTTCCAATCTGCAGTTTTATTGGCGACGGTTATTCCAAAGATCTAGCATGGAATGTCATCCTGTCGTATGTATCTTGTGTCTCAATATTCCTACTCCACGTGCTCAACTATTGTGCATACATCAGATCAAAAAGCTTAGTACAGGAGCGAAGGAGCCCGGATGCTTGCATTGCTGTGTTACTGATCACACTGTTTTAAATTGCAGTTCGGATCGACCAGTTGGGTACCGGCCGTACCAGCTAAGCTGGGTACGCGTCGCCCATCCTGGATTCGTTCCCTGAACACGCCCCCCTGGGTAGAGCCATAAGAGTATATGGAACGCATAGTTTACGACCAAGATAGGATGACGCTTTTAGTGTACCGTGATGGTACCCTGTAATCATTTTTGATTACCTGTTCCCATTGAATCTGGCATTAATCAAGACCAGAATTCGACGGGCTTTTTAAATCTGTAAACCATTTCAAAATTGGTTAAGAAATGGCTGAGTTATCCACGGAAAACCTGTCTTGATTATCTTCAAAATATTGACGTGACGTCATAATCACGTGGACACAGAACTTCTAGAATGTTCTAGAACATTCGACTGCTCTATTATTAAGCTACGCGCTGATTGGCTGTTGCTCGACCGATGATTGGTTGGAGCCTGCACCTGTGACGTCACGAGGAGTATAAAAGGAGACGCGATCCCGAGATTGAGAGCATCCTCGGCCAGGGGCCGATCAGGTTGGATCTGTACTAGCTGCGATCGACAGATATTACGCATATGACGTCAGTTGCTGTCCGTCTCCCGTAGCTAGCAGTAGGCAACCCACCGGAGTAAGAACAATTTTGTAACCTCCCTACTTACGGGAGCAATTTGGAACTTTGTGATTATTGTTCGAGAATATCAATATCTACTTCAGAACACAAATTTGCGGTGAGGCCTTTACGGCCTGAATATGTGATTCTACAGATGGAGAGGCAGGATGTTCTTTGATGGATAACTCGCCGGATCTGCCGGCTACGCCAAAAAGTGGTATTTCAACTGTCACCACACTAATATCATGTAGGTTCTTCTGACTTTCGACCGCAGCAAGTAAACTCTGGCGTGTGCATCTTCAGAGCTGGCTGACGTACCCAGCACCGTTAAGCTTTGTTTTGTATCTTCATTCGCATAAGACAACCCCGGCTAGTGATCGGGTTGTTTACGACTTCCATCCATGCCATCAGTGTATGGGAACTTTCTTCACCACAGTAGTACTATCGTATCTTTTACTGACTGCTCGTTAGACATCATATTAGGCTTACAGTGCTTAGTGATGTACCCCCGCCATGAGTGTTCTTGCGGGAATCTTGTGTTTCCGTAAGGAAAACAGCTTGCGGGAACCAACCTGCAGGAACTTTCCAGCTTCCTGGGAATGCATTAACGCGTGCCAACTATGGAAGGACGTATCAATTTCAGTAACACGGTAGCCTAACTTTCAAGTAACTATACTTCACATTTTAATTATTTCGCTATATGTACTTCTTTATTTATATTGTATCCGTAAGAACGGTCCCGATGACTAAAAGGTACCGTAACAGTCTTAGGACCGCTAGTTATAATTTTTGTATTTTCATTTCCTGTAAGGTGTTTTACTAACCGCACCATAGTAGGTTCGTTAACCTATATTAAGATATATACTTCTGATCATTTGATGCCGTATTGATTGTTCTGGTTAGATTATGTATATATATGGTCGGTGGCCATCAGGTCATATGTTGTGCTTATTTATAGAAAATATAGGACTGCAGTGCATGTAGGAAACACTATACAGCAACATTTATATATGCAGCACTTTCTCCCGCCACCAACAATTTTCCACTAAGGTCGCTGTCCGTGCTATAACTCTGTTTAGCCTGGCACATTACCGACTAAACCTTTTCTATTCAGCTCGAGAGGATAGGTTCAAAATGATTAGAGACATTTTCTTCATTAGAAACTCGGTAATAAACTCTTCCGGCAGTGCGATAATCTAGTCCCACACTCCAGTAAGACTCATAACTCCAAGATTTTGCCTCTCTTCATGCTCCACTCAGCCTTGTGGCTTCTTAATTGTTTGGATGTCCGTATCCGCACCATGGGCTGATCCGACTCTGGGAAACTGTTGGGGTTTCCGAGCGGTGATGGCCATGGTGTGGTATCACATACATTCCCCTGGTATCTTTGGATACTTAGTAGTTAGCACTTTTGCCAATGTAGGAAAGCACTGCGAAAACATATATTAATTAATATTTTATTTGGTGAACAATCCTCCCGCACCGCAGTGCAAAACAGGGCAACCTGTATATAAACCTAACGACAGGTTAAAAGGTTAGTTCCATAAGGACCCGGTGATGGGCGAGATATGTATCCCCACCGAATTCCATAAGAATGTCTGGGCATGATATTTAGATCTGCCACGCCCTTATGGGAAGGACATTTACGATGGGTATTGATCTCTCTCACCGCCACCATAATGATAGAACAATGGTCTAATAATGCTTTCATGAAAAGTAACCTATGTCTTGTAACGTTTTATGTGGTTACGGAGTGGGATGTCCAGATTCTTATCCATTTCGGAGATCTTACTAAGTAACATGTATGAGCTCTGTCTTCAGTATTGATGTCCTAGGGCATCTGATCTCAATAACCGCCGTGTGTAATAGCTAGGTAGGTACCAGCCATTGCGGCCAAAACTAGTTCTTGTTTTAAAAACAACTAAACGTTAATTAACCAAAGCAGAAGGCCCATGCATAAATAAAGTGGCAACTACTAATTCAGCATACTAAGAATCACATAAGGTGGTGACGAGGGAACCCATCGGGAATCGCTCGTCCTGTCTTCATGTAAAGGAGCACGCAACCCTATAGTCATAATCTCACTAGGTATGGTCTTTTCTTTCTCAAGCATTTTTGGTTGAAATATTAGAGTGGCCCCATTTTTGCCTACTACTCTTCTCCCGCTTTAAGCAGTGGCGGCACCTTCCTGAGACAGAGGCCCGCGCAAGGCACTTGCCTCTTGCAAGGATTCAGTGACGACGGTCCACGTGAGCATAATACTCCTCACCCAAACTAGCACTAGGAGTAGTGCCCACGTGAGTCTAATAACTTTTCGTCTGAGATAATCTTCTTCCTTTCAGCTTAGAGGTATAATAACTTATAATAAATTAACTGGTTAAGTCTCGTGTATGGGAGCCTCCCTTGCGGGAATATCTCTGCGGACCTACGAGTCTGGGTGGTACCACGGGAGTCCCATGTTTTAAAGTTAATCTACCTGCCTCTATGTCTCGTATTTTCGTATGCTCTTATTTTAGTTTCATCTAGCATATTTATAATTGTTTAGGTAAAATCATTGTATAGACTTATATTTTTAGGTCACCAAAATCAAATCCTGTAAGTCTATAGATCACGAAATTGCTATGGACAGGCATACTGGTGACACACATTCTTGGGATGAGACAGTTGTGTTTAATGTTCGCGACGATGGTCGCACGGCCCCACCGGAATGATTGAGTTCCACCGGCTTTGGGAGCCGGGTTTTATTACCCACAGGACAGTCTCGTACAAGGTCCGTCACCCCGAGACCGGATGCTAACCAGCGTCATCATTCGTCGTGCACTTGCGGCGTGGCGAGTCGACATGATATACCAGAATGGCCCGACACTACCCGGCGAGCTACAATATGTGCTTGATCCCACCAATGACATATATCATAATACAACATGCACGTATTGCCGATTATGAATCTATGAGAGATTCCACATTCTTGATTCTCGCCCATGTACTGCACGCTAACCGCATCATAACCCACTAATGTATGTTCTGGCCATTAAATCAATTCGAGATGAAGTAATTATCATATTCTGTTCCGCAGGGCAGACAACTTAAACATACTGGTACCAGAAGTTTCTTCTAATCACTATTAAGTAGTATGTAGGATGATCACATCTTAACTCAAGCCGCCTGGTGGGATACCCGCTGAGGCTTCTCCCAGACGATTCTTGGTATCACAGGTTGACATGAAGCTTATACTTACTCAGCAATTGTACCCAGATAACACATGTTACTGGCCAGCTACTGGCCAAATACGGGCCCAGTAATGTGCAATATCAGGGTAGGCAACGTTGTGGCCTTCAAGCCAAATTGAGTTAATGAACTATGTGTCACGGAACCATCACAGAAATATGTTCATCTTTAAATATAGAATCATAATAAATTAGATGATTTGTATAGAAGCGAGTATATCGGTATTGGTGAACTGGAAGTGAACCCCAAAAGTGATTGGAAACCGAAGCACCACACTTTAAGTTATCTTGCGTTATGTAAGAATCCACTTTTACCTTTCCCTCTCCCATCTCTAGCTACGCTCCGCCTATGCATTTGGTTCGATGGCAGTAACTACAGCCCAGAGATATGTGGGAAACAATTGAAATTTCACTCGAGCGTGTTATTGACACAGGTCTGCCAATTATAATATTGGGTGATTTTAACGAAGATTTACTAGATCCTCAATTATCAACGTTAAAACAGATTATAAACAACAATAACCTAATGTCACTAATAAAAGAGCCGACCTGTATAACTCACACAACAGCAAATCTAATCGATTTAAATCTAATTAACAATGGTATTAACGCCGAAGAATCTGGCATAGTCAACTTTGATGAATATTCCGATGACATAGGTACATATATAGTTGTTTCCATGCCAGTACTCAAAACTAAGATGTATCAAAGAAAGATATACACCTACGCATAGGCAGATAAGTCTAGGTTAAATGAGATAATTCGAAACACCACTTGGGATGCTCTTCTGAACATTTATGAAGATATGGATGAAGCGTGTGCAATTTTTACTCGTCTTTTTATTGACATGGCTAACGAATTGCATACCAAACAAAATGGTAATGATTCGTGGAAATGACAAACCATGGTATAACTCTGCTGTACGACATGAATCTAGGAAACGTGATCGCCTCAGAACAAAAGCATTACGGTCGAACAAAGCAGTTGCTATGGCAACATACAAAAAAACAAAGAAATAATTTAACTTATTAAGACGAGCAAAGCATCAGTTTTACGATACAATTGACAGTCGTCTCACTCACATTTCCCTTCAAAACCCAAGATCTTACTGGAAAACTTTAAAACACCTAATCAAGGGTAACGACATTTCTAATATTCCACCGCTTAAATGCTTGAATAATAACGACTATGCATACAATGATTTAGACAAAGCAAACTGTATGAATACATTCTTTGCCAGCATATCCAATATAGATGATTCACGCCACAATCTACCACAACTCATACACAAAACGGATGCCCGTCTTACTGATATAATTATCCAATCACAAGAGATCACTGATATTATTCAAACTCTAAATACAAACAAAGCTTCATGGCAAGACACTATCAGTCACCATTCGCTAAAAAATAGCTCAAGAAACAATACATATTCCTTTAACAATCCTTGTATCTTCCCGACTTCCTGGAAAATCGCTTGCATAAATCCTCTCTTTATAAAAGGAAATCAGCAGGAACCCGAAAACTACAGACAAATCTCACTTCAAAGCGTTTATGGACAAATTATGGAAATGATACTATTTAAGCACATCTACAATCATCTGAATTCTAATAACTTATTATACCAATTTCAATCAGGATTTCGACCAAAGTATTCAACCACACACCAGCTACTCGAAATGTGTCATATCCTGTCCAAGGCTCTAAATGAAAGAAAATATGCCTGTACCGTCTTCTTTGGCGTCTCAAAGGCATTCGGCAGGGTCTGGCACAAGGGTTTACTACATAAAATAGAACAATATGGTATACATGGCAAGGTTCACCAATGGCTCACAAATTACTTACTTAATAGAAAACAAATGGTTAGAATCAATCAGCCATATTCCTCCCAAGAAAATATAAACGCAGGAGTACCACAAGGTCTGTACTTGGGCCGCTCATATTCCTTTTATACATTAATGATATTGCTGAAAATATAGACATCCTTCTAAGGCTATTCGCTGATGTCGCACTGCTAACATCACGTGGGAATACTTCAATAGAAGTTTAAACCTCTCTAAATAGAGACTTACTAAAAACAGACACTTGGTCAAAACAGTGGCTCGTCGACTTTAACCCAACAAAGACGATGAATATAATTTGGCAAAACCAACCAAATCAAAATGCAGCTAACCTAACTATTAATACCACTCAGATTACCTCTGTCAAAGCACACACATATTTAGGAATAACATTTTCCCAAAATCTTAAATGGACAAACCACATTCAAGGGCTAATATCAACGGGAAACAACATTCTAGGATCTATGAAGAAAATAAAATATATTATTTCACGCAAAACGCTCTTACATATTTATACGTGTTATCTACGTCCACTCTTAGAATATGGTTCTGAGATCTGGGACGGGTGTACAGAACGAGATTCTGACCAGCTGGAGAACGTCCAAAAGGAATCCTTCCGTGGTATAGCTGGACTTCCTGGATTTACCCCCACTTTCAGCACTGTACGATGAGGCAGGCTTAGAGGAATTAAAAATACGATGAAAAAACAAAAAGCTAATACAACTATACAAGATAATAAATGAAGAGTGCCCAAACTACCTTAAAGAATTAGCACCCTGCCATGTTGGTGATGTCAGTAATTATAATTTACGTAATTGAAATAATTCCCAGGAGGAACAAGCAAACCTAGAAGTATTTAGACGTTCATTCTTCCGAAGTACTATTCATTTATGGAACCAATTGGATGCCAGTACGCAAAATTCATCAACACTATCACTGTTTAAACAAAAAATTAACTTTAATCCCAGATCGCCAGTTCCAGCATACTACTTTTACGGAGAACGACGTTTAAATGTAATTCACACTAAACTTAGAAACAGATGCAGCCAATTAAATGCGCACTTATTTCGTTTTAACATAGTAGCAAACCAAAACTGTCCACACTGTTACCATATAGAAGATAACAACCATTACCTCTTTACATGTAATCATTGCAATAATCCAAGACGCAAGCTCTTAAACGCTCTAAGACCTCTTTCTCCACACGATCTGTCAGTGAATCTACTGCTAAACGGAGATGCTGACCTCGAAAATAACCAGAATATATTTATATTTCAAAATGTCCATGAATATATTCGCAGTACCAAAAGATTTGATCAAAGCTAGGAAAACTTTGAGGTGTATGTTCGCACCAGGATTCTTGGAGATGGAATTATTGGGGTAGTAAGCTTTTGGAGCCATGGATTGTTTGTCTAGGTGTGCTGGGGCGGTATGAGTCTTGGCATCTGATGCTTTACTTTCAAATGAAATAATGTGTTGTTGTTTTCTTTTGTTTTTGTTCTGAAATTGAATTGGAGACTAAATTATATAGACTTATGCTTTATGAACGCGCCATAATTTGTGATCTGTTTCGTTTCATTGCACCTGGGCACACCGACTTAGGCCGCTATAAGCACTAAATTCCTTCAGTCTTGTTTTGGAGAGTTTTGGTGTGAATATGCACCTTTAAGAGGAGGTTAACGTGAGCACGCACACACATACGCAGGCACGCACACACACACTCACACACGCACGCACACACGCACGCACGCACGCACGCACGCACGCACGCACGCACGCACGCACGCACGCACGCACACACACACACACACACACACACACTGAAACAGATCAACAGGCAAGCATGCATGAAATTGCTTAAATTGCGTAAATATACTCACACACGCACACACGCTCCCGCACATGAACGAATGCAGGCACGCACAAATGCATAACACACGTGAATAGCGAATACTTAGTAGATATATCGCAAGTACTTTATTGTTTTAAACACGCAAACAGGCGCACATCTACATACATATTGACGCATGGATCACAACAATGCGCATACTACTTAACTACTAAAATCAGATAAAAACACAAAGAAGCTTTCAAAAGCACATGCGTATACACACATATATGAACACAATTCAAAATCTTATCTCAATTTTTCTATTAATTTTCATTTAAATCTTATATTCATTATGGTATAAGTTCTTATTAACTGCACATTTTCGTCATTATTATAATCTATTGTATAGTATTCGGAGCGAGTCGTAACTAAGTTGGAAACAACTTGTGACTCAATCCATATTGTCTCTTGAACAATAAAAATATGTTTAAACTAAACACCCAGTCAAATTAGTTTCATGTACTTGGTCGACACATTGAATTCACCAATTGTCATGTCAGGTGAACAGTCAATTTCTTTTGTATATTGTATCACTATTTTATATCATTTGTACCACACATGTCTTATACGAAAGAAGCAACTATATGATTATATTTATGTGAGATGCGGTCCGGCGGTCAAACTGGAAATTTGTATCCATCCGTGCACTGGAGTACGCACAGTAGGTTTTTGCGGATTATGTATCTATGGGTACTCTCTATCGAGATTCTGCGTCATGCCTAGCTTTTTCATTGAGCGTTTTGAAAAAAGTGCCTTTTTCAATGGCAATGCTGCACGAATTATAAAATACAAGCAGTCAAAGATCGAGATGAGGCATTTTCACAATCTTGGTGTCTAAACATATGTGTAGAGCATGCTCTATTCACCGAGGTTATGACACTGCGATTTCAATGTTATGGTCATTGGAAATAATATATGGTCGAGCAAAAAGTGGATTTATTTTCAAATAAATTGCAATAAAATCGCCATTATTAAGGTGGCAGAGGCATGGTCAAAGTAAGTTGATTTTGTCCACGTGTTCCCATTTGTGTAGTGTTATGAGCATTATCATTGATCCACATTTCTATTCAAAATTAAGTAGACACCAGATACTTTCAGCTTCCTAAGTACATAATTCCGGGAATTTTTGTATTTGCAGGTTAATGGAACAGCAAACTCATAGCTAATCCATCAATGGTAAGTAGGCAACACTGTCGTCCATCCCAATAACAATATTCAACAAGACGTTTTACTTTGTTTAGGGGACGTGAAAGCTTATCTCTGAGTTGTACTGTATTGATGTACATCTAGAAAATAATAGCAACAATATACATTATATACTAATACATGTAGTCATAACAGTAGGAGAAAAATGTGATAACAATGATGCTAACTGTATATAATGTTGATGATAGTGATGATAACAATACTGATGCTAATATTGATATCGGTTGTTATGTGTTGTAGTTGTTGCAGTTATTAATACAGTTGATAATGATCATTATAGTGGAGATGATGAAGTTGATGATAATAATGATTTCTCTGGTGCCCATTCTGGATTTGGTTTCTAAACATTTTCAGGAAATCTAATGAAACACCACTCATCCTCAAGCAATGGTCCGGCTTCAACAAACCATTAATGAAAGGATCCTATGGTGATGGGCTTCAGCACTTCTCGCAAGAATCTTGATTTATCTAATTTTGTTAAATCTCCTAAATCAATTGGCAGATTTGTCTACATTTTTTCACGGAGAGATCATGCGGTGATGGGCTCCACAACCTCTTCAATTTTTTTGCCGCTCTCACAATTATTGAAAGGTTTATTTATATATACTGTTGTTTTATGTGTGTTTATGTAAGGGAGTCCAGGGTACATAGGCCATGGCCCTAGTGGACTCAATATATGCTGTAAATATCATTCAGCCAAATAAATGCTAATGCAAATTCAATAGTGCCTCATTGAAATCTCTACTTGCAACTGCTATTCGATGTTGCCATTGTCTTAACAACACTCACGTCACATGAACCGCTACACATTGCCATCGGAACTAGTGCTAACTCATATTTCAGGTTGTCACCTAGATCCATCTAGAAGTTTATGTCCAATGGTCCAATGGTCCAATGGTCCAAGAATAATATAGAACTCTCAATGGACCTGCTTGCCTATCGGTTCATGCCGCATTACACCTAGCAATATATCTACAGCCCAAACAGTGGTGACAGTATGGGCGGCTGTTCTGATTGACCGCGAGCAGTCACATGACTGCGTTGTGAACCCACCCAACCATTTTACACCTCATTACACCTGTCAATCATCACTTACAATAGATCTACAACACAAACAGTGGTGACGGTATTGGTGGCTGGTCTGATTTACCGTGAGGTATTGTTTGGACCCACGCCTAATCGTTTCACGCGTGACACATGTCACTCATCATCGGCGTGCATTAATAGATCTACAATGCAAACAATGGTGACAGTGTGGGCGAGTGCTATGATTGGTCCAGAATGGTTATGTGAGCTCAATATGACCCACCACACCCTAACCGTTTCACACCTCTTTACATCTGCCAATCAATCTACAGTTCGACTGTATGGGCAGTTGTTCTGATTGGCCGGGAGGGTTCATGTGACCTTGTTTTTTAAACAGCCCTAAGCATGTCATTGCTCATTACACTTGTTAGTCATCGAAACACCTGCCAATGGATCTATATCCCGAGCAGTGGCAATGGTATGGCTGATTCTCCTGATTGGCTGCGAGGTGTCATATGACAATTTGTTTGGCCATGCTCCCATCAGTTTTCATGCAACATTACACTTGCTAATCAAAGATACACGTCAATAGATCTACATCCCAAAAATAAGGTCATGCCACATGCTCATATATTGTCAGGGTGCGAGCCCTTTCAAGAATTGATAAAAAAAAGAATCTCAACACAACCCCACTGATCGCATATGGTCATATGGACATATGGCTGTGGCAAATATGCAAATGAGTTGAGGTCATGACCCCCTCAGTCAATCAGAACAACTGCCATCACGTTGCCGTACTACTCCAGTGGGCCGCCCCCCCCCCACTGGGTGTATTTAAAAGACAATATCTGCAGCTAGTCTATGCGCTATAATTCTCAGTGTGAAAGTAATTTGTGTACAGAGGAATCAGCCTAGGAATAGATATAATTTGTTTCTGAGCAGATATTTTAACCGTGTTAGAATGTAGGTAAACAATTTGTCTCTGAAGGTATATATAATTGTAAGGTCATAGGCCTAACTATGTTTATGAATGGAGGGGAGAAATGTATCTCGTGTCTAATAAGGAACTATTGACGTAGTAATCTCACCCGCACCCTACCAACTCGTGAATTGGGGGGGGGGGGGAGAAAGAGAATGGCGAAGCTTCAAAGTAGTGGCTGTTATTAGATTTAATGTATGACCATTTGTCTTTCATTCTGATTTATTTGGAACTGATGAATATGTGAGTAGTGAAGGGAGTCGCTGGGCACTATTGTTCTAAATCACTCATGCGTGACAATGCTAATTAATGCATAATTAATTTGATTAATGGGGTTTTATTTGGTTTTGTCAGGTATAATGCGTAATGAGGTCGTGGAGGCCATGTGTGCGTCTGTGTGCTATTGTTCTGTTGTCAGAATGATTGGTGTGTATATGTCAGGAGGTCAAGTGCAATTGTTCAGTTGTCCGAATGATTGATGTATATCTGTCAGTTTGGGATGAGTTGATCAATATGAGAACAATGGCCGACGGCGTGCATCTAGTATAACGCTATTGGTGTAGGCTGTGCGGTATTGTTTTGGTGTCGAACAATGTACACCATCGTCATCGTTGATGAATAATCACATCCCAAGCACCCTTGTCACATTTACCATACTAATTAGGTGGGTGGTGCGCCCCCTCGTGGTTGAAGGGCATTAAACAGTAGAATATTTTGAAACTAAGTGTAATTGTGGCTTCCTATGTCAAACCGTCGAATAATGAATAATGGCATGAACAACGGTCACTTATAAATTGTTCATGCAGGTGACTGTCTGCGCACTATTGTTCAAAAGTGGTGGGTGCGCGTTATTGTTCATAAGTGATGGATGTGTGCTATTGTTCATAAGTGACAGCTGTATGCTATTGTTCATGCATGTGGTCACTGGTTTCTGGCAAATATTTTGAAATTAGCATGAATTGTGGCTTCCTATGCCAAATTAATATTTTTAAAAATTCACGTAAACTACCACTGCACCACGATTTTGGTTTGAAAATATCAAAAAGTTAAAATATAATTCATTCTTTAGTTGTATATCTGTTGAATATTTTGAAACTAGCACAGGCATAATTAATTAGATTAATGCAGTTTTTAAATATGTAACTGTGTAATGATGAGCTTGTGCCAGCTGAACGATGAACGCATAGTATAACATATTAATTAGGTCAGTGGTGATACCACACGTGGTTAAAAAGTAGAATAGTTTGAAACTAAGCAGAATTGGGGCTTCCTATGTCATTGAACATGACATTTGAATAATGGCATACTGCATGAACAATGGTAACTTATGAATTGTTCATGCAGGTGGTCGCTGGTATCTGTTGAATATTTTGAAACTTCCTATATCAAATTGGTATAAAAAAATATTCGCTTAAAATACCACTGCACCACGATTTAGATTAGAAAAAATCAAAAGTTAAAATATAGTTCATTCTTTAGTTGTATAACTGTTGAATATTTTGAAACTAGCCTGAATTGTAAGTTCTTAAGTCAAATTAGTATCAAAAAACATTCGCTTAAACTACCATTGCGCCATGATTTAGGTTTGAAAAATGTTAAAATATAGTTCGTTCCTTAGTCGTATATCTGATGACTATTTTGGAACTAGCACGAAATCTAATTTCCTATGTAAATTAGCATAAAAAAATATTCATTCCTTAGTCGTATATCTGTCGAATATTTTGAAACTAGCGGGAATTTAAACTTCCTATGCCAAATTAGTATAAAAACATATTCACTTAAACTACCACTGTGCCACGATTTATGTTTAAAAAATAAAAGAAAGTTGAAATATAGTTAATGTGTAATTTTTTCCTGCAGGTGTGATTTCAGTGTTAATGAATCCGTCAATAGGATTCATCATATGCTATTGAACGTTTTATCCTGCACTTTTTGAAGAATAGAATTTATCCACATGAACGACGGCACCTGCTTGAACAATAGTGCGCAGTGGTCACTTATGAACAATAGCGCACAGCACCAACTTATGAACAATAGCGTGTACCCAACACTTTTGAACGATAGCGTGTCCCCTCTCATTTACAACAATAGCACACAGTGACCATCTGCATGAACAATAGTGCAAAGCGACCACCTGCATGAAGAAAATGTGTTCTAGTTACTGTAAAAGGGATATGATTTAACATAAAGGCATGCATCGACTGCTACATGCTATAAAATTGGTTGACATCTTTAATAAAATGGTGTTAAAATAAATAATGAGAGTTTAATGCATAAAGAAGTTGTCAATATATGGCGAACTTATTCTCATGATAGTAATCTTGTTTCTTAAAGCAAGTAGTGAACTATATTTGACCATTTAGCTTTAGTATATCGATTTATTCACACAATTATGGATGATAAACTAAATGAACAAGAGAATGCTAAAAATGTGGTCTTATAGCAGATGTCCCATGAGGATTGCATGACATTAAACAATGACACTACACAACGCGTGTATCAGACACCATGTGAAAGCATACTTGAGCTTAAATGTCAAGTGCCTATCTTCGATCAAACAGATCAATGTGTTGTGCAAAACGAGACTAGTAACAATTATGCAGCAAATATCATCGCATATTTTGCTTACTAATGACGTTCTTGATCAATATTTGCAGCTTGTTGACACTAAGCTATCGAGCAATAATGATCAATTTCTGACTGATTATTTAGATAATAACATCATACCCGCTCCTAATGACATCTCGATGGATGCGAATATTATGCAGCAAATATCTGACTGTTTACCACACGAAGTTGTACCTTCTTCTGCCCAACTTCAATTCGTTGATGTATTAGAATATGGTGACTATATAAATGTACCGACATGATAAGTGCCTATCTACAATCAAACAGAGCATCGTATTGTGCAAAATGTGACTAGCACCAACGTGACGAACTTTATGCAGCAAATGTCTGGATACATTCCATTCACTAATGACGATCTTGATCAATATTTGCAGCATGTTGACACTGAGCTATTGAGCAATAATGATCAATTTCTGACTGATTATTTAGATAGTGACATCGTACCCGCTTCTAACGACATCATGATGGATGCGAATATCATGCAGCAAATATCTGATTGTTTACCACACGAAGTTGTACCTTCTTCTACCCAACCTCAGTTCGTTGATGTATTAGATGTAAATGTACCTACATTACAAGTGCCTAACTTTGATCAAACTGAACAGCGAATCGTGGAAAATGTGACTAGCACCATGTGACGAACTTTATGCAGCAAATATCTGGATACATTCCATTCACTGATGACGATCTTTATCAATATTTGCAGCATGTTGACACTGAGCTATTGAGCAATAATGATCAATTTCTAACTGATTATTTAGATAGTGACATCGTCCAAAATGTGACTAGCACCAACGTGACAAACATTAGGCATGAAATATCTGCATGCATTCCACTCACTAATAATGATCATAATCAATATTTGTTACATGATGTCATGATCTAGCGATCAATAATGATCAATTCCTCTTATATAATGACATTGCATATGCTCCTATTCACCCTCAGGTAGGTGGTGGTCTGATCGATTATCCGGACTATATAACTTCAAAGATGATACATAAGTTCCATAGTTAAATATATCATATTGATGGTACTGAATATAGCGTATCATTTAAGAAGTATCCTATTGCCAATTCGCCATTAACTCATTCAGAGTTTATATCAGGCACGGGTCAAACTCTGCTCAATACTTATAGCACATATATCAATGTTCAATCAAATGACCATGTAAGAATTGAGATCATTCAATCGGCATTGGATATGCCTAATATGATGGATTTTATGATGTGGAATAAAATTACAGCAGATCAAATTTTGGATTCGATTGAAAAAGTAATTCAGTCAAACACAAACTGCAAGCTATCAGATGGCTTTGAGTTTCACATTTTTCATGTTGAGGACTACAACTCTGGGGGATCAGCATGATATTCACTGCAGTGCGATTGAGTGTGTTAATTTAAATCTGCTATATATACATTGTGATGATAAAGACGAGTACACGCATGTCAAACAATGTATTATACCTGTCCGTGCAGAATATCCATTCTGTTTCGCAGCCGGTATATATTTAGGCATAATATTTATCGAGAAAACAAAAAATCAAATCACTAAACACAAATAGAACAATTTGATTATAAATAAAACATATCAGATGCATATGGTTCGCAAGTATCATGCAGCATGTTGTATTCCTGAACACGAGATTAATAGTACTGACTGGTCAAAATTTCAACAACATTTCGGCAACGAATTTAGTATCTGCATCTACTCCGAGTCAACGCACGAATGTCTATTCGGTAGCAACTCTACTACTACTCTACCAGCAATATATCTTTTACATTCAGAATGCGATGATCACATTTCATTAATAATGTCTATCACAGCATTTCCTATGGTGCACAATTACTATCAACATTGTGATGTATCATATAGTGATACTCATGATTGCATAGCACTCTGTCGCCGATGTTTGTGTAGTTCAGATCGACCGGTTGGGTACCGGCCGTACCAGCTAAGCTGGGTACGCGCCGCCCATCTAGGATTCGTTTCCTGAACACGCCCCTCTGGGTAGAGCTATAAGCGTATATAGGCCTATGGGAGAGAGAGTGTGTCTAAAAACGACTAAGTTCGTTAAAACGCATTATGCGCATGCACGTGCCGGGACACTGTTTCTATGGAGCGCATAGTTGTGACCTAGATAGGATGGCACTTATAGTGTACCGAGCTGGTACTCTGTAATCCTTATTGATTGCCTGTTCCCGTTAAATCTGGCATTAATCAAGACCAGGCTTTCCAAATATGTAAACCATTTCAACATCGGTTGAGAAATGACTGAGTTATCCAGGGAAAAACTCTTCTTGATTATCTTCAAAATACTGCCCTGACGTCATAACCACGTGGATGTAAAGCTTCTAGAATGTTCTAGAACGTTCGACGACGCTATTATTAGCTGCACGCTGATTGGATGTTGCTCGAACGATGATTGGATGAAGCCTACGCCTGTGATGTCACGGAGAGTATAAAAGGAGAGGCGATCCAGTGATCGAGAGCATCCTCGGCCAGGGGCCGAACAGATTGGACCTGTACTAGCTGCGAGCGACAGATATTACGCATATGACTTCAGTTTCCATCACGTTTCCGTAGCTACCAGTAGCCAACCCACCACACTAAAACAGTCTTTGTAACTCCCCATCTGCGGGAGTAATTTGGAACTTTTGATAATCGTTCACGAATACTACATCTACATTCGGAACACAAACTTGCGGTGAGGCCTTTGCGGCCTGAATATGTGAGTCTACAGATGTAGAGGCAGGATGTTCATTGATGGATGACTCGCTGGATCTGCCGGCCACGCCTAAAAGTGGTATTTCAAATGAAGCCTCACCAATCATGTAGGATCTTTCAACTTTCGACCGCAGCAAGTAAACTCTGCCCGGTGCGTCTTCAGAGCTGGTTGACGTACCCAGCACCATGAAGCTTTGTTTTGTATCTTCATTTGCCTCTAACATCCCCCGCTAGTGATCAGGTTTTTTACACCTTCCATACGTGCCATCGGTGTACGGGAACTTTCTTCACAACATAGTATTATCATATCTTTTACTGACTGCTTGTTAGAGATTCTATTAGGCCTACAGCACTAAGTGATGTCCTTCCCCTACCATGAACGTTCTTATGGTACTCTTGTTTGCAGAAAACAGCTTGCGGGAACCAACCTGCGGGAACCGGCCTGCAGGAACTTTCCAGCTTCCTGAGAGTGCATCATCTCACGTCGACTACGGATTGACGTGTCAATTTCAGTGACACGGTAGCCTAACTTGGGAATGACTACCAAGTATTCAAGTAACTATACTTCACCATTTAATTATTTCTCTATATATGTTTCGTTAATTATCTCGTATCTGTATTTACGGTTCCGATGACTAAAAGGAACCGTGACGGTTTTAGGACCAATAGTTATAATTTCTGTATTTGTTAATAGTTATTATCATTTTCCTCAATGTGTTGCTAACCACACTATAGTAGGTTCATTAACCTGTATTACTATATAGATCTTGATCATTGCCACCGTATTGTTAGTTCTGGTTAGATTACGTATGTATATGGCCAGTGGCCATCCATTAAACTGTTTTGCTTAAGTTATAGAAAATATATGAATGCAGTGCACATAGGAAACACTTTACAGCAACATTTATATATGCAGCATTTTCTCCCGTCACCTACAATTTTTCACTAAGGTCGCTGTCAATGCTATAACTCTGTTTAGCCCGGCATGTTACTGACTAAACCTTTTCTGTTCAGCTCGATAGGATAGGTTCAAAATGATTAGAGACAATTTCTTCATTACATACTGTGTAATATACTCTTCTCTACTGGCAGTGCGATAATCTAGCCCCGCACTCCGGTAAGACCCATAACTCCAAGATGCTGTCTCTCTTCATATTCCTCTTAGCCTTGTGGCTTCTTAATTTTTTGGATGTCCCTATCCGCACCATGGGCTGATCCGAATCTGGGAAACTATTGGTGTTTCCGAGCGGTGATGGCTAGGGTGTGGTATCACATACACATTCCCGTGTATCTTCAGATACTTAGTAGATAGTACTTTACGCCAATGTAAAACAGTACGCACCCCTATAGACATAATCTCACTAGGTATGGTCTTTTCTTTCTACAGCATTTTTGTTTGAAATGTTAGAGTAGGCCTAATATTCTTCCCCCGCTTTAAGCCGTGGTGACACCTTCACAAGATGGAGGCCCGCGCGAGGCACTTGCCTCTCGCAAGGATTCATTGACGACAGTCCATACCAGAATAATACTTCTCACCCAAACTAGCACTATGAGTAGTGCCGCGTGAGGCACATCACTTTTTCGTCTGAGATAGCCTTCTTCCTTTCAGCTTAGAGGTATAATAACTTATATTAAGTTAAATAGCTATGTCTCATGTACGGGAGCCTCCCTTGCAGGGATACCTCTGCGGACCTACGAATCTGGGTGGTACCTCCGGGAGCCCCATGTTTAAAAGTTCATCTACCTGCCTCTATGTCTTGTATTTTCGTATGCTCTAATTGTAGTTTTATCTAGCATATTTTCAATTAGTTAGGTAAACGCATTGTATAGACGTATATTTTTATGTCACCAAATCAAATCTTGTAAGTCCATAGATCACGAAATTGCTATGGACAGGCATACTGGTGACACAAACTCTTGGGATGAGACTGTTGCGTTTAATGTTCGCGACAATGGTCACACGGCCCCACCAGAACGATTGAGTTCCAACGGCCTTAGGAGCTGGTTTTTGTCTCCCGCAGGGCAGTCTCGTTCAAGGTCTGTCACCCCGAGACTGGATGCTAACCAGTGTCATCACTCGTCATGCACTTATGGCATGGTGAGTCGACAAGAGACATCGGAACGGCCCGACACTACCCGGCGAGCTACATTTGTCTGCTAAATCAGGTATCGACGTGTGTAATTCTACAGTTGTATCGCATATGATAATGTGTAATGATTGTCATCGTAAGTATGATAACAAGCAATGTATGACAAATCATCGCGCAAATGGAACATGCAAAATCATAAAGTCACCACTCTGTTTCGTACATGTACCTAAAGGGGTGATGAATACATATGTGGAATGACTAAATGTCACGCATGCAAAGAGAAGTTTAATGTTAATGAAGAACATATTTGGTTTCATAAAGTAATTGAAGAAACTGCTTTGTCATTATCGCATGCGCGTGCCATGAAAATGGGTGATGAGGATCTAACATACGAAGCTTACCAAAAATACATCACTTATGATACTGAAACATATTTAGATCCTGTTAACAATACTGACACTAATATTGTCGGCAAGCATAAAGTTATTCTCGTGGTAGAGAATGTATGCTGTGACACGTGCATTGAGCAGCAACTCAAATCTGATTCTGCTATGTGTAACTGAGGCATGAATAATGGATATGTTCGCTTTCACAGGTTAGATGCTATGGATCAGTTTGTTAAATGGTTAACGTGCATACAAATCTAAGCGTGGTAATACATTTATCCAGCGAAAATATGTTTTCTCTGACCACCTCGTTATGGTGCATAATGCGCATGCATATGATTCACTTTTAATCCTTCAATACATATGCAAGTGCATTAACCTTCATCTAAAACCCTCAAACCTCATCATGCGTGGTCGTTCAGTTCTCACATTTGAAATAGGAACAATACGTTTCATCGATTCCATTAACTTCTTTCCTCTTTCATTATGTAAGGTCAGCGATGCTTTTAATCTTCCTGTGTGCAAGGGAATATTTCCCCATCAGCTGAACTCACCTCAGTATTGGGGTAAGGTAATACCATTTCCCGAGATGGAGGTATTCAGCATACAAAATATGAAAGCAAATGAACTGCTACAATGTTGATAAAAATCTCATTGAATATTGTAACGATGACGTAACTGTCTTACGTTTAGCCGTGCCTAGATTTAAGTCCTTATTTTCTGAATCAATGGATGGACAAAATCCATTCATATCAGGGATAACGCTAGCAGGTGCTTGTAATGTAGCATATCGCACTCTATGTCTATGCCCTGATAGTATTCAGACTTTACCCGACTACTCGCTAAGAGTAAAACGTGCATATAGCATGATCGCTGTTGAATGGATGGAATGTGTTAGGTTAAGCGAGGGTTACCAAACCATGGTGAGCAAAAGGTTTGTGAGCATTATGTAGATGGCTTCACTCCATGCAAAAATTTTATTTTCGAGTTTTGTGGCTGTAAATTTCACGGGCACGAGTCTGATTGCTGTGGCAAAAACCTGAGCAGACATATACAGCATACGGTGATCAGACATACGAAGAAGCATATTCTGCTCTTCAATATCACATTTCATTATTTGAATCGCATGGATAGATGATGAGAATTATGTGAGAATGCGAGTTTAAGAAAGTAATCGCTAATACCAATGGACTAAATGTTTTTATCACCAAATTGGACTTAGCACACCGCATAGCATCGTGTGATGTGCTATTTGGTGGACGTACATCCGAAATTCAATTATTTCTGGAAGCGGATGAACATACTAAGCTAGAATATTTAGACTGCGTTTTCTTGTACCCATCAATGGTGAAACAATGTTGTTTTCCAGAAGGTGCATACGAGGTAGTAAGAGGTGATGATTTGAATGATAAGATGGTGCATGTCTTCTTTTGTCTTATTAAATGCAAAGTCCTCCCTCCTCGTGATTTATACTTTCCAGCATTACCTATTAGAATAAGTAAGCAGCTCATGTTTGTACTATGCGCTGAATGTGCAAAAATTGGTTAATCTACTGTATGCGAACATGCAGAAGAACAACGTCCCTTATGCAGTCTTCCTCTAGCCCGCTAAGGAGGACGGCTATGTACGTTTTCGCCATTAAAAGGTTAAGCACAATATATTATTTTCAGGATTAAATTTAGTCACTAAAGAGTTAAGTACTGATTTGTGCCGGTTGTGTATGACTTCCTGGTTTGGGTTCATCACTGTTGTAATATATGTTAAACAATTGTAACACCATAATGTCTTTAATTAATATGTTGTCTTAATATTGCAGTATTAGTAAACATATCGTTGTATCGCAGTTTGATGTAGGACCAAATTTACTCACTAAAGAGTAAAGTACTGATTTGTACCGGTTGTGTATGGCATCGTGGCTTAGGTGCATCACCGATGTAATATATGTTAAACAACCACTAACACAATAATATTGATATCCTTAATATCATTTCCTTTGATTAATATATTGTCTTAATATTGAAGTATTAGTAAACATATCGTTGTATCACAGTTTGATGTTGCGTACTAGAATCATATCGATGTAATAATATGTAGCACTGTTTTGATGTTAGTATTATTAAATAATTTTAAAATAATTTAATTATTTTTCTTGCCAAACTTGCCATTGAATGGCGCACCCATCACCCACACTTTTAAAAAAACCACATCTACACTCTCCAAAAAAAATACACATCGAAATGCAGCTGAATGGAGCTTGGTGGCTGCGAGCATGCCAAAACATAGATGAAGCACTCAGCACTTTACAATACGTGTCAATGGTATTATGATCTTTACCAAATAATGACTGATGCATGTGCAAAACATTATTGATGGAGTAGCGGTTCAAAGATTAGTGAGCATTATGCATACATTTCTTCATTTCATATATGTGGTGGTCGGTATGATTCTATGTGTGTACACGCTTAATAGCATGCCATTCAGCTATAAATAACTAAGACATTTGCAACTATCAAAATATTATGTCGAATATTTTACCAAATTGGTCTGGAAGCAGTTGGTAATTTTCTATGTTTTATGAGCACTCTTTTTGTCAGATTAGTTTGTGAATATTCTGCAGTTTACATCATGCAACTCGACAGACTATTAAGCATTTATGACATGCTAACCCATGCCAATAATGACGAAATTGATTATGACATCACCATACATGCGACGTGCTTGATTATGACGTCATATGATTGAATGATACGATGGATTCATCTATTCCTATGGAATTGTGATTCAAGGAATTTCAAGTTTTCGAAGCGTTACTCTGCGTTGAAGCATACGACCCTGTAGTACTGAACTACCACATCGCATGTGGCCTAATAATGAATTCTGATAACTCTGGGTACCTCAACTACAAGACTTAATGTACAATATATGAGTAAAGAGTCAACCATCGAAAGCATATACATAGTGATCGGCTGTCTAATTGATATTTATATTATTGTCATTATATACAAATTGTGGTAATCAATTCATATTAGACTTCAAATTACTAAACAGCATAACGTAATATAATTAATATTAGTAGTAGTAGTAGTAGTAGTAAGTAGTAGTAGTAGTAGTAGTAGTAGTAGTAGTAGTAGTAGTAGTAGTAGTAGTAGTAGTAGTAGTAGTAGTAGTAGTAGTAGTAGTAGTATTAACAAATACCAAAAACGTGATGGACAAATCCCTGTATATGTGGATAGAAAATGCATTAAACTAATAATCTACCAAGAAGACCGAAAATAAAATATGCGAGTGCACTCAAATAATCAAGTGCTAACACATGTCTACAATTCATTGCGGCGCCCACTCACACCACTACTATCCCTCTTGATCACGCACCCACACCATTAACCACTCTACTAATCCATTGCAATTATACGACACCCTCTTCATATGACACAGTAGGGCCTAGAAGCTGTTAAATATTTTGCAAACTATCTTGACTGGGCACGGTTGCGGCCTACTCCAACCGCAACAGCCCACAGGCAAACTAGCCTCAAAACATTCAACAGGATGTTTCGTAAATCATAAATTCACCCAGCACATTTGTAATATGTTTGGTTATGCAAGTCGAATGCGTAATTCGTTCCATCGAGTGGCTGCAGTGTGTATGCATAGTCACACAACAAACCCATTAATCGCTATTTGTCTTCTATAGAGCAATACTCTAGACAAAACTGATTGAACATTTTGGTGCGTGTTGTCTGACATGGTAAGTTATAAAAAGGAGAATACTAAAAATTAGATTTATCAGTCATTCTCTCCATTAGAATGAACTCTCAAATGTGTGATCATTGGGGCATGGCAAATTCCACTCCGATACATTGCGGGTGTATCGAATGGAACCGTTATCATGCTGTAGCAATACAGCCACCTACATGAGTTGTAATGCTTGAGATTAGGAACCGCAAGGCAGAATACCTCTTGGATCCGAATCTAAGGAGTTATAACAAATTAGTACATATGCAATACTGAAAAACGAATGTTGCATATGTATTTGGTCCGCCGAGAACCGAAAACACAGTTTTCCCCAAATGTACTAAAACCAATATCATCAGGTCCTTTTTTTAAAGGAGCACGAAATCTTAAAATTATGCTTTATACAAACAACCGCATTTATTATGCGCACACTCGCATACATACGAAAACACATGAAATACACTCATGAAATGTATATACACGTGCACGTACATGTGTAATACACTCATGAAAGGACTGTGCATATGAAAAGTACATGCACGTATGTACACATACATATGAAATCACATATAAGCCGTTACTCCACCCAGTCAAATTAGTTTCAAAATATTCAACTGGCTGGCTGTGTAGTTACCAACAAGTCAATGACAATTTAGCTTTAAACATACATTGGGTATCATTAATATTCATCTTAAATTCCTTTTCATAACCTGACTATGGTCAATGTATTTTCGAAATCAGTTTACTGATTAATGAGCATGTATGTCTTAAGAAAAAATCTGTCACTCAAGTATCTGATGTCATAACCAATTACCTCACTACTGAGGTGACGTCACAATCAGTATGAGGTACATCTCCATCATGACGAAAGTAAATGAACTGCATGAATTGTATGTCTTTGATGAATTTGTATTTTATAATGAAAATAATTTGTCAGAGAGCTGTTTCTTCACCCAGTCAAATTAGTTTCAAAATATTCAACTGGCTAGCTGTGTAGTAATATGCATGCAAGCATACTAATGGAATGTTAGATTCTTGTGCAGAGCACTTAGGATATGTGCATTCTAATACTTCATATAATAATATTACCCCTTCATTCAATCCATTTTTCTGAAAAACATATGTTGTGTGTGTTTACTTTATGCATAAATTAATCGTTCAAATTCGTAATAGTGATGCGAGCTTAATGATGCATAATTCGTACCATCGAGTGGGCCATATGCGAAGTCACGCACCATAACCATTAATCAGTATTTTGTATGCCTCAGAAACACACGAGACAAACCGTTTGAACATTTTAGCGTGTGCCATAATTTTGGTATGGTAAGATATTTAAGCGAATACTAAATTTGTATCACTCATTCATTCTATGACTTTCTTAGAATGTGCGCGCTAATGTGTGATCGGTGGTAAACAGTGAACTCCACACCTACACATTGAGGATTTGGAGAGTGGAATCATTACAGAACTGTTGCTATATGTGCACCAATACACATTGTTATGTCCGAAATTCGGAACTATGAAGCTGAATACCTCAGTGATCCGAATAAAAGAATTTACAATAAATTAGTGCATACGAGGTATCAGTTGCATGACACATGCTGCATATGTATGTGGTGCAAACAAAGCCCTGAGCACAGATATTAAAATGCAATCATACAAAAAGTCATCATTAGGCACTCTTTAAGGGCCGCTAAACTAATATCATGTTTATACATGCATACACCTCACCATGCACATACATATACATGCATACCCCGCGTGTGTACCATGCACACATGGTGCACACATGTACACACACGTGGCACACACGCATATGCACAGGGGCACACACATGGGGGTATGCACCCGTATGTGCAAATGGTGAGGTGTGAGCGTTTGTAAACATGATACTAGTTTGGCGGCCCTGAAAAAAGGCCTAAGATGGTATTTTGTTTGACTGTATGCTTGGGGAGAGAAATGAGTGCATACGCATATGGAATCAGACTCATGGCTGAATGCGTAGGCACAGGTACGCCGACCTCTACCACATACTCGACAGTGAGCCAAATCATGTGATTGTAGTATTGCTAACCATGTTAAGCAAAGTATGTGTGAACCATGTTGTATGCCCAGTATTTATAGTGCATAAACTTGAGCGAATTTATTCATAAAGAATTAAGGAAACTTTCAGCTGGTAACGTGATAAACAAAATATTACGTGTACTTCTATTATATTCACGACCAAATTAATAACACATGAATTACAAATGGTAAAATTGTTTCCATCGATCAAAGTCTACAGTAATTCGTATTATGCCTAGCACGTTCACATCGGTGCATTGAACAATAACTCTTTGATGGAAAACATATGCTCACACGAAAGTGCATTCATACAACTATTGCTTAATCAGGCATAAGTCAATATTCGTGAATTCGCATTGAATACCGTATTTCGCTGACTTTAAACATGTTTCACTATTATAATTTTTTTTTAAAACATAACTAGCAGTATCACATGTTATATTGGTGTCGCACCTAAACCATGCCGTCATACACAACTAGTGCAAATCAGAACTAGTGCCAGCTGAGCGCTATTGTTCATAAGTGGGACACTGCATGCTATTGTTCATAAGTGGCTGCTGTGTGCTATTGTCCATGCAGGTGTCATCGTTCATGAACATAAACGCTATTCTTCAATAAGTGTGTCTGAGTTTACGCTGGTTTACTGATAGAATTTATAGCGTTTAACTTTAAAAAGCCTATGTCTCCTTAAATATACATCCTATGCATCTATTATTAATATACTGATATATGTTGCATGTTATATAGTTTTCTATTGTTTAGCCCGTATTTCACTGGGTTTAGCCGAGTTTAGATATTGGAATTTTAAACCATATAACTTACAAAAGTCGTAAAATGTTTTTTTTTGTTTTTTTAAACCTAAATCGTGGTGCAATGGTAGTTTAAGAGAATATTTTTGATGCTAATTTGGCATAGGAAGTTACAATTTGCGCCAGTTTCAAAATATTCAACAGAAATACAACTAAGGAATGAACTATATTTTAACATGTTTTTTTTTTTTTCGAACCGGAATCGTGGCGCAATGGTAGTTTAAGCAAATGTTTTTTGATACTAATTTGGCATAGCAAGTTACAATTTGCGCTAGTTTCAAAATATTCAACAGCTATACAACTAAGGAATGAACTATATTTTAACATGTTTTTGTTTCTTTCGAACCTAAATCGTGGCGCAATGGTAGTTTAAGCGAATGTTTTTTGATACTGATTTGACAGAGGAAGTTACAATTTGCACTAGTTTCAAAATATTCAACAGATATACAACTAAGGAATGAACTATATTTTAACTTTTTGATTTTTTCAAACCTAAATCGTTGTGCAGTGGTAGTTTAAGCGAATATTTTTTTAATACTAATTTGACATAGGAAGTTACAATTCGTGCTAGTTTCAAAATATTCATCACATATACAACTAAGGAATGAACTATATTTTAACTTTTTGATTTTTTCAAACTTAAATCGTGGTGCAGTGGTAGTTTATGTGAATATATTTTTATACTAATTTGGCATAGAAAGCTACAATTCACGCTAGTTTCAAAATTTTCGCCAGATACCAGTGACCACATGCATGAACAATAACGTACAACGGTCACTTATGAACAATAGCGCACAGCCACCACTTTTGAACAATAGTGTGCAGACAGTCACCTGCATGACCAATTCATAAGTGACCGTTGTTCATGCCATTATTCAAAAGTACTGTTCAACGATTTGACATAGGAAGCCACAATTGGACTTTTTTTCAAAATATTCTACTGTTTAATACCCTTCAACCACGAAGGGTGGGTGGGGCGCACCGGCCACCTAATAATACATTAAACATGACAAGGGTGCTCGGGACGTCATTATTCATCAACGATGACGATTGTGGACATTGTTCGACACCAAAAGAATAATGCACAGCCTACACCAATAGCATTACACTAGGTGCGTGCTGTCGGCCATTGTTCTCATATTGATCAACTCGATACACATCAATCATTCGGACAACTACATAATTGCGCTTGACCTCTTGACATATACACACCCATCATTCTAACAACAGAACTATAGCGCACAGACGCACACATAACCTCCACGACCTCATTACGCATTACACCTGTCAAAACCAATTAAAACCCCATTAATCAAATTAATTATGCATTAATTAGCATTGTCACTCATGAGTCATTTAGAACAATATGCACAGCGACTCCCTTCACTACGTGTGTGCTAAAACAATATGATCCTTCTAGGCCAATTATGCATGTTACTGGGCCAGTACGGATGAATACCGGGCAAGATTAAGTGTTTATCATATTTTATACATTAAAATTACAGATTTTCATAAAACGCTACCACTGGTAAAATTTTGCTTAAAGACATGAATTTAGAGACACCATAATATTCACAGAATGACGTCATCGCGTGAATTGTCGCTCGCGTGCATTTAGATTACGGCATACATGTTTTTAGATGAGAAGACTCTAAAGGCCGGTTATCAGCTCGGGGCCAGTGTTTTCCCTGTACCTAATTAATATGGTGGTGTCGTCACCAACAAGATATGATTCACAAGATGACGTCATACCACAACAATCATTCATGAGATGATGTCATTCCGTTATTCCCATAGGAAATGGAAGAAAATGACTTCCCGTGGCAAAATTAATGAGTTCGAAAATATTCAAACAATAAATTTTATTTTATTTAAATGACAATTTTGTGACCTTTCACCTTTCTCCATTTGTGTCCTCTTTAATCTGTTTGCTAAGTGTAAAGAGCTTGACCAACATCTCTCTGTAACGAATACACGAATACACAATTACAGCTTATAATCTCTCAGAAGATATTCTGTGATTAAAAAAATCATGTTATTATGAAAGATAGTCTGGAAATCTAATCTCCGTAAATCTACCTTCAAAAGACATTAACCCTCTAATGAGAAATTTTGGTCATTGAAATCAAAATATTTGCAACTCCAATGTCCTTTTTCACGTCAAGAGGACGCTATTTTTGAAGATTTAGCACTGGAATGACTGGCTCGGTTCTCGAGCCAGTCATTTCAGTGGTAAGATTTCAAAAATCGTCTTCTCATGGTCCGCAAATGTACCACTGCAGAGGCCGGTTTTGGCTAAATTCACAATGGTTAAAACTCATTCGCAATAGAGGAAACCAGTTCTAGCTAAAGTCCTCACATTTCTAACTACGCCCTAGCTATTTCTATGTAAGCTCCTCCCATTTATAGCTAAGCCCAACCGATTTCTAGCTAATCCCGCCCTTTTCAAGCTAGGCTCCTTCCTTTTCTAGTGTACATCCTTCCATTTCCATCATGTAGTACATGTGTTTGAATTGATTCAACAGCAGCAACAGCTCTGCAGTCAAACGACTTTCAAAATAATAAACAGGGACTTTTTTAAATTGCAATTTCGACAAGGACATATAATTCAGACGTTTACTGTCGGATCGCTGCCAATTTCGTGTCGGACCTATGTCATTTGACTGTGAAGTCAGCTAACAAGTGACATTTTCATTATGCCGTTATATACTTGAGCAAACGATCAGATCCTTCCATTGCTAAACTATATTAGAACACAAGCCAAATTAGTTTGAAAATATTCAACAGTATGTTTATTAATAGAAAATACATTCAATTCGTACACTTCATGACTTATCAGTTTCGTGACTGAAATAGATACACCATTAATTATGTATTTTGATTGCAACGTCAACCGAAAAATGAAATTATGACGTCGTATAATTGAGCTACAGATCGGATCCATCCATTTTACCCAAATAACAAGGTCATTTGTGTTAGTGTGGTTTATCATACATATTGTGAATCTTGTTGCCATTGCCATACATCGTTGTTGACATTCGCGTCATTCACAAAGAAGGACATTCTATCGTTGCTATGGACATACATCATAGTACGGTAAAATTCGATTGTTTAAGTACTGTATTATGTGCTCGTCAACATCTAGAACAGCTATGGATTATCATTCAATTCCCGTGGGAATACACAATACCATTTAGGGCAGTTGCTATTGGTCAATGTCTGCTTTGACCCTCAACCGACCCAATGATAGGTATTCGCATGACCTGGCGCATAGAGGGTCAGTTGGGGGTCAAAGGAGAGGGGAAATCACAATCTATGGAAGAACATTAAGATTAATGACAGATTTATTCAGAAATCCAGACATGCATGTAAGTGTTTATTGATTAACGCCACGCTTTCAAGGAGATGAAATTATAATGTATAAGTGAATGTTCATCTGTGACGTGTCATTGTTTCCAATCCCCAGAGACATTAGCATGAAATATACCCGCGAGTTCTCTCACGACAGGGAAGCTAGTACTAATCACTCAATTAATCAGGAATTCATAGCTAATGATTCGCCCTGTCACCACACGCTTGCAGTCTAGTCAGCATATATGTCAGTGGTGATTGACAACAACAGCGCATTCTTATCGTATTCAGTTTCCCTGTAGATTCTGATTTTACACTTAATTCACCTTTCCGGAGTATCCGCCCATCATATGACGTCATAATGAACTGCCTGATGTGTACAATGACATCATAATGGATGACGCCATGAATGACGTCGATAAGTACGTCACGAACGCATATTTGAAGACGGTCTATGCGTTGCTGTACAAATTGTTTGCTTTTACTATATAATAAATATTCTGTTGAATATTTTGAAACCATAGGCAGCAACAGCCCCCAGTCAAATTAGGTACAAAATATTCAACAGCTTCCCTGTATGGTTTTCAGGAAATTGATAGCTAGGGCATTTGGGGATCGATCAATTCCAACACGGCGAGGTGTGGGTGGAGCTTAGCTAGTGATGGGCGGGGCATGGTTAAAAATGGAAAGGTCCATTATGTGTATACATGGTAGACTATGCACAGAGTGGATTGAATGTGGTCAACATCGGATCCCGAACATCAATCCTATGGTGATTTGGGGATTTTCTCGATAATATAAGCTCGACTCATTTTCATCGAAAATAAAAACCATGGCAGAAGATTGTAATGAGAACAGAAAGAAGCCAATCACTGAGGCCTCGGTTTTGTAATTGGACAAAGGCTGATGGACCATACCCTCTCTTCTTTAGGATCAGTGAACACATTGCAGCCATTGACCTCGACTTACCAACGAGAACTGGCACTACCACGATTTGTCGCATGGTAAATACATAATGCCTAACCACTGGGAAATCACATATGGATCCTTCAATAGTCGATTCCTTCTATGATTGTTTGCACACCCCTATTAATATTCCAGAAGAATGTCAACTCTTCGTATGTAGTGACGCTAAGTATAAGCTTGGAAAACTAAGCAAAATAGACAAACACAGAATTTGCTTCATATATTGGATCATATCAAATTGGAATACGCAATGTAATGTATGGCAGTAGCAGGGCCCAATCAAATTAGTTTCGAAATATTCAACAAAATGTTGATAAAATAGTAAAAACATAATAAAAACATAAGATTCGCATAACTTGATGGACTCTTTCAGGATTGTGACGGACGCTTTCAGCCACTTATGATTGTGGATTCTGACACTGGATCGTGACGTCAATCTATGTGTGACATAGTTGATAATGATATTATACGATTGGACGATAAACATGATCCTCAATTTGGTCGCAATCGTTATTTAACATAGCCACTAAAGGACGGATCTATTTCTATCTATGCCCAGCCACCATACATCTACACTCATCCCACTTCTTACTCTTGATGAAATCGGTTTGAAACGTTGAAACGTGAACTCTCCAAATCTACATTTCACGGTAGCTCTAGAGGGTAAGCTGTTTTACATTTTAAAACTAATTTGAATGGCTGCTGTGCCTGCCTATGGCAGCAGATGCCTCTATCCAAATTAGTTTCAAAACAGAAACATGTTTATGAAATCGTATATTCATCAAAGACATACAATGTGTACACTTTATTGACAGACTTTTCAATTTTTGCAACGGAGCTATGTCACTCTGATTGTGATGCCAGCTAACATGTGACATATTATATTTGCTCATGACGCCGGATACTTGAACGGCAGATCAGATTCATCTATTGTAATAATAATAATAAAAATAATAATAATAATAATAAGAGATCATCTGCAGCCGTCTTTTATTGTTATGCATTGACCACGCGCTACGAGGTGACCTAAAAAGCATGACTCGGTACAGTCAATTAAAAAAGGGATCTGAGGAAGCTAAAGATTATGGCTGAGAACAACGCATTGTGAGCAAAAGGGAAGAAGGACCGATTGCAGCTGTAGGAACTTTCTAATACTACAGCCGCAGAATACAGCAATCATACATGCATTGCCCACTATGGAGAGCTTCTCCAATTACTGCCCTTTATGGACCACCAACAAGCTGGGACGAAATAACACAAAATAATGCAAACCAGATCTTGGTGTATATAACAATGATTAATTCTGTGGTTTGGGGTATGACCGCAAGCCCTATCCAACTTGTTCTATTTACAGTATTTGAGGGGATTCAACAGTTACCAATCATCATCAACTGTCGCGTAAGGTCTGCATTTTATCCCAAATTTTGCAGTATGTACTTTACACAGGATTTAGCAATTCACCTTTCCAGATTATCCATCCATCATCTGCCATTACCTCACAAAGGGTTCCATATAGACCGTCATCAAATCTCAAATAATCCGACACGTTGTATGAATTGTATGTCTTTGTAATTCTTTGCTTTTTAATAAACATGCTGTTGAATATTTTTAAACTAACCCAGTCTCGCAACAGGACCCAGTCAAATTATTTTCAAAATATTCAACAGCTTACCTGCATAGTTTTCTGGACATCGGTAGTCAGGGACTTCAGAGATCGCTCGATCCCAACACGAGCGAGGCGTGGGTGGAGCTTAGCTAGAGATGGGCGGGGCATTAGACATAATTTCGTCTCAGTGACGCAATAAAGCAAATAGATTTCTTCAAGAGAGAAGTCAGAAAAATAACAATTTTAAAACAACAAAATAATGTCGATATATCTAAGTGAATACCAATCCCATAACCATTCAGGAGGGCAAAGGAGACCTGACAAAGTATTACAATTTACGATAAATGGGAAATGATAATTGCAGCGAATTACATTGCGATGGGTACTTGCATGGCTTGAACACGAGCACGTGGTGAAAAACCGACATGGGGTAACGGAGAGACACGTATATGATTTTACGAAGATGTTATATAATTGAGTAGATATTTAATAGAGACGCGAACTTAGATACATGTTTCTCGAGTAGATTCGATTATATTTTCTTCTCTCATATGTTATCTATTCATTTCACACCTTCCCATACAACGACTCAACAGACTCCCTCTAAACATATATTCTGTGTTGACTCCTGCACATGTTATAGCAGCAGCAGCTGCACCCAGTCAAATTAGTCTTAAAATATTCAACAGAATGTTGTGTAAATTGTAAATTCATCAAAGATATAAAATGCGTACAATTCTGTGCGACGCCTGTTCTATGTCGTGACTGAGAAACGCCATGCCATTTTGATTGTGACGTCAGCTAACAAGTGAGACATTTTATTATGGCGTTAGATACTTGAGTGACAGATCGGATCCCTTTAGTCTGGTGTCTGGTTCAACCTTCTGCTGTCTGATGACCTGATACTTGTGTTGATGATTGCTCATATGTAAGTCCACACTTTGCCCATGCATCCGCCTTATTTTATTAGATATGTTTGTTAGTTTATTTGAGAGCAAATTACAATGCATGTGCCGTGACCAGCACGTTTATCTCCAGTCGACAATATACTGCAATTCAACAGTTCTTATCCAAGCGGTTAATACTGGTTACTAATGACAAACTGTCCTTTAGTGCAGGTTAGTTGCATTATGAGGTGCACTTGATAGTCTCAATTATATGTCGCTTTGTGACATAAGTCTGAATGAATCCGTGTCTCACAGAATTAAATACTCTCTTATCCACTTTCCCTCTCTGCGTCTTCCCCTATATCTACCAACGTCTCTCGTTCACTCTATCATATCGTTATATAGCAGACATGCAATCCACATATTCAGATGGTGTCTACAGCGCTATAATGTGCTAAAATGCTAGTTATATTCATTAGAATGTTAATGGGTATTCAAAACACCAAAGCATTTGCTCAGTGAATGTCTATTTGCATGCCAGCAGAAGACTAGCTTTGTTGTAAATTTATCGTTGGAATTTACATAAATAGCGTTCCGTCCTGCAAATGGACATTTCTCAAGACCACAGACGGCTGAAGCTGTTTTAGCCGGTTTGAACATATAAAGGTCAAGAATATCCGTGTTTTGCTTAACCAGTGTCCATTTGCAGGCCAAGAGAAGAAGACAATTCTTTGAAAATGTACCACTGGAATGACTGGCTCTGGCCAATGACACGAACACAAGAATGGTTCACATATGTATCGGTACCACTTAATTTGCTCATGAATTAAATATAATTAAAGTATATATTTTTGTGAAATAGTCGCCACATTTTCCGATAATCATTGCCAAATTCACTGTTTGGTTATAATCAATAGAGGGGTCCATTCCTGGCTATGGTCTTCTCATTTCTAGCTAAGCCCCGCCCACCTTTTCGTGTTGGTATCGATTTACATAGCTTGAATCCTGAATTCCCCGTCTTCCATATTCAAGGTAACTGTACGGGTAAGCTGTCGACTATTTTGACACTAGCTTGACCTGATGCTTTTGTGCAACAGCGCCTAGTCATATTAGTTTCAAAATATTCAACAGTATGTGTATTAAATAGAAAAGACATCGATTCGTACACTTGATGAGGTTCATGATGAAGCGAGACACGCCAGTCATAATGCATTTTGATTGTGATGTCAACCTACACGTGATGTAATAGATTGTGACGTCATATACTCAAGTGATACATCAGATCTATTCATTCCACCCATATAGCAATTGTGTCAAAATAGGCGGAGTTTATCGTACATCTGATGCATCTTGTTGCCATTGCCATACACCATTGTTGACATTCACGAAGCAGGGAATTCTATCATTTCTCTGGCCATCGACCATTCAATCATTTGATTGTCTATTTGCTATAGTATTTTCTAGACAACATCTAAACTAGCTATTAGTAGTGATTCAAATCGCGTGGCCTAATTCCATGGTAATGACTGTTGCTCGGACATGTATTTGTTTAGACATCACGGGCCAACTCGGCCTGTCAGGTTTATTCAAATATCAGAGACAGAGCCAGTAGATTCTGAGAGCAAATGTGAACTCGTTTTCCATTTGTTACAGTGCATCAAATGCTATGGAAGACCATTAAGATTAATCGCAGAATTATTCAGAAATCCAGGCGTGCATAAGTGTCTTATCGGTTAACGCCATGGAGATGAACTAAGAATGTATAAGTGAAGGTTCACCCCTAAACGGAGTGATCCAGTTTCAGCTATGCCCCTCCCAGCTCTACCAATGTTCCAACCTATTCAGGTGTTGGGATCGATCAATCAATGCACTCCATGAAACTTAATTTACAGAAAACTATACAATTAACCTGTTGAATATTTTGAACTAATTTGACTGGGTGCTGTTGCAGCCTATGCGTCCAGTAAAATTAGTCTCAAAACATTCAACATCATGTTTATTAATTAGTAGAAACATATAATTCGTACAACCTGACAGGTTATTAAGCGTTTAAGCCGGACTAAATCGAGCCATTCGTGAAGTAATTTGATTATGACGTCAGCCTATATTTGACGTGTTGTGCTGCTTCCTCGGAGACCAGATTTCCAACAGTATCAGACACACCACGGACCATCCTGCGGGTTGAAAACGGCCATCTCGACTATTAATATCATATTAAACATGTGTACATAAACACTTTTGCTTTATTTGCTTAGCCTCCTTTGGAGAATCTCGTCGATTCAATATGCTATTTGACCACTCTAGTGGCACATCTCAGGAAAAGGGTTCAATACAATACCACTTAATAGATGTATGTTAGATAAAGGATCTCTTTGTAAATATGAATCAATATGCGTCCGTGCTTTCAGGTATTAAGGTAGCCAGTATTATTGGCATCAGTATAATGCAATCTTCTCTCGAATGTTCGCGAGCAAAGCTGGGTCTAATAGCCTAGCGTAAATCTGAGTCATTTTAACGGTGATCAGAAGTAAAATTTTAATATAATTAAATTACAACAACATTTCTATGATATTATTAAATTTTATTCAACATGTAAATAACAAAGCAGTTTTGTTGCTTAGATATTTCGCAGTATTTAAAGCTCAAGGTAACATTCGGCTCCACGAGACTATATTCACGAAGCAATGTCTTGAAAATAACTAGGCAGGCAAATATATCCTTTTTCCAGTAATTAGAAAAGTAATTAATAGAGCACTATCAGACTGATTTAAACTTTCAACAGGGTGTATGGGGACTCCATATATATTTCTTTTCAGTAGTCAGAACAGTAATAAATAGAACACCAGTAGATTTATTCAAGCGTTTACTTGAATAAAATGGTTGTCGACTCTGGATCCATACCTGTAGCTACTAACCCAATGAATGAAACGGAAGTGAATATCAAGCTATGGAACATAAATATACTAAGTTATTTGTATCAGGAGATACCACCAGTTTTAGAGGTGATAGGTGCTCTATTGAACATAATGCTGATAATCTACTTCATTACGTCGAGAAGGTACCGAACACCTGTATTTACAATCCGAACAGACTTAGCTGTTGTGGATACGTGTGTATGTCTTGGGGGAGCATTAAATATGTTTATATTCCCGATAATTATGGCACCAGATGCAGAATTCATGTGCCCGCTATCTCTGTTTATAAGTCTGACTGGTTTGATCGGTAGCGAATACCATCTTATTTTCTTTGTGGCAGTCAGGCTTTATCAGGTCATGTCACCTTTTAGGGCTAGGACTTCTATTACAATATGCTTGATGGTCAAATGCTGTGCAACTATTCTGTTGTTATCCAGTTGTAGTTCTCTAGTTTACTCTACATACTGGCGTGCAGTGCCCACAGCTATTGGTGGAGAAGACGTTACAATCTGCAGTTTTATTGGTGACAGTTATTCCAAAGATCTAGCATATACTGTCGTCATGTGTTATATCCCGTGTGTGTCAATATTCCTACTCCATGTGCTCAAATATTGTGCGTACATCAGATCAAAAAGGTTAGTGAACTCTGAACAGGAACGAAAGAGTGCGGATGCTCGTATTGCTGTCCTACTTCTTTTTCTTCTTTTCGTTCGCTAATCATACCACCAGTCCTGTAAGTGACTATCGATATGATCATACGCGTCCTACTGATAACATTGTTTTTTATATGCTTGATTCCAGCAATGACATACACAATATTACAACACGCACGTATTGACGCTTATGAATTTTCCAGAGATTACGTGTTCTTGATTCTCGCGCACATGCTGCATGCTAACAGCATCGTAAATCCATTAATGTATATTTTGGCCATTAAATCAATGCGGAATGAAGTAATTAACTTATTTTGGTCCACATGGAAGAAGACTTAAGCGTATTGATACCACAAGATTACTCTTATCGCTATTAAGTGGTTTGCGAGTTGATCACGTCTTAGCTCAAGTTGCCTGTGGGGATACATGTTGAGGCTGCTCTCAGACTGACTCTTGGTATCGCTGGTTGAGAGGAAACTTATCTATGTCAAGCAAGGGTCCTCGGATAACCAGTACTGGCCCGGTAATCGTGGCTAAGTGTTGGCCTTCAATGCAAATTAAGTTACAGGTTTTTGCTCTGATTCGCATCTAAGAACACAGATCCAGATCGGATCGAATTATTGATTAGCTCATATCTCGGAAATTGTTCATCCGATTTGGCTCAAATTTTAATACAGGAAAGCGTGTGAACGTACATCATGATTCCACAAATTTGAGAATGATCCAAAAAATTTCGGAAAGTAAGAAAAAATTCTGAAAATCCTAAAAGAGCGGTATAGTTCGAAATCTGGCGAAAACACGAACACTTGCAACGTAACAAGACGGGAGGTTAATAGTCGACAATTTCTGAATGCTTTGATTATTTGTGTTGTGGAGATGTTGGTAAGTAACTGGCACTGCGGCTATTGCCGCGGTTCCAGGATTTCCTGGCACAGGTTGTGGGTGTCTGGTGGCAATGTAACCAACATCTCTGATGCAGGACATCTGCGAGTATCAGTCGCTGGCCTACGCCTCAGGATGGACGAAAAAGACAATATCGCCAGCATGGTTGTAATTTATGCGTTTAATGCTCACGCAATTTGTGTTTAGACGAATTAGCCTTGGAATGTATATAATTTGTTTCTGAGCGGACAGTTTAACCGAAGCTATATAGTTGTAAGTCGGTAGGCCTAACTAGGGACGCGTTTTGGCGACTGACGCGGTCAGTGAATTCACTGAATTGGTTCGTGCCTGGTTCCCTGGCTTATATAAGAAAGAGGAAGGGCATAGGGTACCAAGCAAAACCCTGGTCAGTGAAATTCACTGACTGCGTTAGTCGCCAAAACGCGGCCTAGGTTTATGAATTGAAGGGGGTGGGGGAATAGTATCTCGTGTCTAATGAGGAACTATTGACGTAGTAATCACCCCCACCCCATCTACCCGTGAATTTCTGGAGATAGACAATGGAGACGTCAAAAGACACGGGACTATTCCTACCAAACAATATTTTTTGTATATTAGGATAAATGGTGATGCTTCAAAGTGTTGTCTGCTGTTATATTTAATGTATGAAAATGTGCCTGTCATTCTGATTTCTTTGAAATAAATGAATATTTGATAATAAAAAAAAGAAGCATATGGCCATCTTAGGTCAATATGAAGAGTATTGAATACGTTAATCATACACAATCATGATAATACATGTTACTGGGCCGGTGTCAGATCAATACTGAGTCAATGCAGCCTGGTTCTTGGTCCAACATTGATAACCTGCATTATCAGGAATGTCTCCAGAGATTTCAAGACGTTATTCCTTATATTAGGTCTTTGGTAGTCTTGTGCTTTCTAAGCAACATTATCTCTGAAGGTGACATTATTATTATATTGATGCCCAACTATTTGGTGCTTCATTGGTTTCCTTTATTTGTATGTATGATTACTGTATAGTAGAAACATCCTGCAGCTGCCATCAGTCCTTCGCTTTTGCCCACTATGTCTTGTCCTCGGCCGAAATCCTTGGCTTCCAAAGGTCCATTCTTGATTTGAATGTATCGAGTCCTGCTTTCTTGAGGTCACCTCATAGATCGCATAGCAGATGTATGCAATGACGTCCTCTCCTGGTTTCGCATTTGATGGCTCCCAGTAGGGAGGATTACAAGGCTCTTTGTGCTGGTGTGTCTTCTGCAACCCTTAGCACATAGCAAACATTGACCATCTTTGCTGGTCGACCTTTACAGAGAGTGCCGAAGTATTACACATTTTATATATATATATATATATATATATATATATATATATATATATATATATATATATATATATATATATATATGCATTATTGTAAATTATGCTGTCTGGCCATTGCTGTCCAGGGATGGTGCGTACGTGATTGTGGTCGTAGGTATCAAGCTTGTCTAGAGCTGCCTTTGGGGTTGCCCAAGCTGTTACAGTATACAGCATCAATGATACGCAGGTTGCATTGTATAAACATAGTCTTTTTGTCAATGGAATCTTTGATCTACGAATCCATACCTTCCAGAAAGTCTGGAAACCTTAGTTCCCCATAACGCAGCGTGCAGTAATGACAGCAGTACTGTCATGCAGTGAGTCCAGGATTGTACCTTTACTCCATGATTCGCCGCCACGAAGTAGGTCGTTATTTTCTTTAGGTTTATGCTGTGTGGATAGGTATATGTGGGTGAACTCTGTTTTGGGTTCATTCTTAAAGAGATTCTCAATTTGTACTTTGCTTGCAGCTATTGGGAGAAGTTCGTGACGGTTCCTTTATATAACATCTTTGGTTGTAGATGACAAACGATAATTAGATTTCAGTAAGAACCGTTAAAATAAGTGTTCATCATATTAAAATACATTAACACGACAGATTTTCACAAACTCAACCACTGTTAAAATATTGGTTAATTTGGGCATGCCATAAAATTTACGTTATGACGTCATCGCGTGAATTGTCGCACACGTGGATTTAGATTTAGCATGTTTTAGATTAGAAAACACTACAGGCCGGTTATCAGCTTGGGTCCAGTGTTTCCCTTGCATCTCATTAATATGGTAATGTCTGAATGAGCGGTTGTGAGCTATAAATCATCAATACCTAAGTATTATTCACACGATGACGTCATACCACAACAATCATTCACACAATAATGGCACAAAGCACTTCTCATGAGAAATGGAAGAAAATGATTTTACATGGCGAAATCTACTATGAAGAAGTTCGAAAATATTCAAACAATATATTTTATTTTATTTAAATAATAATTTTGCGTGCTTTGACTCTTCTTCATTTGTGTCTCCCTTTAAACCGTTTGCAAATTGCAAAGCGCTTGACCAACATCTCTCTATAGCGAATACACGAATACACAATTACTGCTTGTAACCTGTCATAAGCTATTCTGTGATTAAAAAATCCTGTTATTGTGCAACAGATTCTGGAAATCTAATCTACGCTAATTTACTTTTAAATGACATCAACCGTTTAATAAGTAATTTTGTTCAAGAAAATAAATATATTTGCATTTCCAATGTCCATTTTCAGGTCAAGAGCAGATTTACCTCTGCAATGGCTGGCTCTGCTTTCGAGCCAGTCATTCTAGTGGTAAATTATCAAAAATCGTCTTCTCTTCGTCCGCAAATGTACATTCCTAAAGACCACTGCAGAGGAGGTCTTCGACTGGATTCCCAATGAAAGGGTTAACTCCCATTCACAATAGACGGATCCATTTCTAGACACGCTCCTCCCATTTATAGTAAAGCTCCTCCCATTTCTAGCTAGACTCCTCCAATTTCTAGCTAGGCGCGTCCCATTTTTTTTGCAGCTAAGCTCTTCCCATTTTAGCTAATATCCACCACGTTGAATCGGTTCTACAGCAGTAACAATCTCCCAGGTAAATTAGGTTCCAGATATTCAATAGAATGTTTATTAGATTGTAATTTCGCCAATGACATATAATTCAGAGGTTTATTGTGCTATCGTTGCTCCTTTCGTGTCAGACCCATGTCCTTTAATTGTCACCTTACAACTGACATTTTCATTATGACGTTATATCCTTGAGCAAAATATCGGATCTTTCCATTTACTATACTATATCACAATAGTGCCTAGTAAAAGTACGGTTGTTTTCGAAATATTCAACAGAATGTTTATTGAATAGTAAAGACAGACAATCTTGTATGCCCTTTGAGTTTGTTGTGGCGTCATTTAATTGAGCTACAGATCGGATCCATCCATTTTACCCAAAGAACAATGGCGTTTATGTTGGCGTAGTTTATCATACATCTGATGAATCTTGTCGCCATTGCCATACATCCTTGCTGACACTCATGTAGTTCAAGTAGCAGGAAATTCTATCGTTGCTTTGGACATCCGCCATAGTACGGCACAAATTGATTGGCTAAGTGTTGTGGTATTGGCTCGTCAACATCTAGACCAACAATTGATAATGATTCAAATCTCGTAGGATTATCTAATACTAGTTATGGCCGTTACCATTGATCAATGTCTGTGTTGACCATCAACCGACGGCCTTATGATAGGTATTCGCATAAACATAGCGAGGCGAGTAGAGGGTCAGTTCAGGGTCAAATGATAGTGGACTTGTTTATCAATTGTTGGACATCACAATCTATGGAAGAGCATTAAGATTAATCGCAGGATTATTCAGAAATCCAGACATGCATGTAAGTGTTTTATTGATTAACGTCACCTTTCACGGAGATGGAGTTATAATGTCGTGACTTGTTATCAATCCCCAGAAACCTTGACATGACATATTCGCACGGGTTCTCTCAGGATGGGGGAGATGTGATTAATCAATCAATTAATCAGGAATTCAGAGCTAATCATTGTCTCTGTCACCACACGCTTGCAGTATAGTCCACATGTATGGTAGAAGTGATTGATGACCTACAGCCCATTCTTAGCTAGGGAATCCTATTCAATTTCCCAGCAAATTCTGCTTATGCTCTATTTGTGTGTATGCATAGACTATGCAAGTGAATTGCACCTCGGATCTTGAACATCGGTTCCACAGTGATATGTGGAATTTGTCGATAATGAAAGAAGCCAATCACTGAGGACTGATTTTGTAAATAGAACAATACTGATCAATGCATTGCAATCAGTGACCTAGACTTTCCAAACAGCACTACCACGATTTGTCGCATTGTAAATGCAGAAGGCCCACCAGCTGAGAAATCGCCTATCGATCTTTCAATACTCGATTCCGTCTATGCTGTTTTGCACACAACTATCCCTATTCTTGCAAAATGGCAACACTTCCTATGCGGTGGCATCAACTACAAGCTTGAAAACATGGCAAAACAGACAAACAAACATGATAAATCTCGTCTATTGGTTCATGTGGACAGTGATAATGGAGCTGTATTAACTATCTTTATCTGCAGTTATGATTTATGTGCAAAAACACAGCTTTTAAGCAACCGCGAGGTTATCAAACAACACGGACAGGACGCAGACCGGACAAGAAGACTAAACCACAAAAACAATCTTTAATCAGTTTGACTACATACTGCGCATGATGAATGCAAATACGTTACTCCGACCACAAACAAGCGATTACTCCTTAATGGCTTGAGTGAATGTGCCTCATCTAAAAGCGACCATCAAAACAAAGAATGCAAGTTTATTATGATCTCTCAAAACTAATTATCGACAAGGGCATCCATGCATTGCATAAGAAGACAATAATTGAGCAGATGTGCATGGTTGAACCCAATTGTAAACCAAACGGAGTTATAAGTAACATCCGAAATGTCTGGAGATATCAGCTTCTCAACCCATCAATGTAGCCAGGCATACCAACCAAAGGAAAGCCTATGTTTATTGATCCACGTGTTACGAAGATGGCTGAACAGCAGAAAACATGGCGACTTCGCATATATCAAAGCAGTCGAAATGTACACCCATCTGAACTAAAACAGAATCGTAATACGATTCTGCGCTAATTCTGTGAACAATTGAAAGAACTTACCATCAAAAGAGCAGATAACTTGGTAAATTAGATCACGGACGCCGATGATTGTGGAAACATGTCCAGAGCAAGCAAAGCATTACAATTAGCACTCTACAGCAACCACCTGTTGTACATTACTTTAACTGCTACTTTATTGGCTCTGACCTGGGATAGGCTGAACCAATCAAGGAATGGTTCAAAGATCAGTTCACTGATACACAAAACGGTTCTTTAGCGACATATGAAGGGCAACCACGGCACCTGCAAATCCCAAAAATAGAAGCGATGTTGTAAAAACTTTAACACCTCTAAGGAATAACCGTGCATACGGGCCTGATGGCAATAAGACCCCTTAAATATGCAGATACTGTCATTTCAAAACAAATTGCAAACATCATAAGTCTACTTCTGGACAGCACCTCCCTATCGATGCTATGAAGGAAGATACTCTCAAATGCTTATCAACCTCTTGGACTTCCGGATCTCTTTTTAACCCCAGACCGATAATGCTTTTGAACATCATGCGCAAAAACGTATTTCATTATCTCATACCAGACTTGAGATTGAGAAATATACTGGAAACTGGCGGAGTGGTTTTAAGCAGTATTCTCAAAGCATTGCCACTTCTGCAAGATGGGAATCCGGATGTATGGTGCATTTGATACCGTCACGAGACCACAGATCATTCAATTTATCTATCAAGCTGGCTGCGATGATGACGAACAATACATGGGTAGACACAAGACTACATGTTCATATAAAATCAACGATTTCCGCAGAGTTTGAAACATCAATAAGATCACCACAGCGCTATGGCTTATCGCCAGTGCTCCATATTGCTACCTTGCCACAGCTCGTCCATCTGTTTGAGAACACTGCACATGAGAAACTCCTCCAATCTCAATGATAGCTGCGCCACTGGAGATGGAGTATGCAAACGATGTTGACCAGGTAAAAAGGGGTCATATTGATACACTACTCGAACCAGGTGCAGAACAACTCGCGAGTCAAGACTGCACACTTCTTCGTGAATGAGATCAAACAGAGCTCAGCCACGTATGCCTATACGACACCACATAAATGATTGATAACTGTACGCTCATCGGGGCACTAAGAAGTGTAGGAACAGCAGATCTTCCATGTCCTCCTCTGCAGCTCCATCGCAATGGAAATCGCTGTGCAACAGAAAAGATCGCCTTCCAGTCATTTGGAAGTAGTATATTCGTGTCTTTAAAATCCCCATGAGAGTCACGTAGGTGTTTCCATCATGCTATTGAATCGCAACAGCCGGGCAGCTCAAAAAGCCTTCTTGAACAAACTAGATGCATGCCACCACAAGCAGATACGACCAGTTACAAATCGTAACTCGACATACAGTCTAATACCAAATGCAAATCTCTACAAACTAAGTAGGATCACTAAAGACGAGAAAGAACCGAACTCAGGACGTTTGCAGTGGGCACACCGCAGTAGAGAAGGTTGAAGAGAAACTGATTGCAGCTGCAAGAAGAGTTCTCTGATTATCAGCTGCAGAACACAGTTACTCATCATAGTCATCATCATCAGCAGAATAAGCTCTACCGGATGCATATTAATGGGACTACACTCGTTTGCTGAAAATCTGCGGGCGTATTAATTAGACTTCAGAGATATATTAATTATGTTAGACACATTCGTTCATTGATCCATGTACCTGAAAATGTTGTGTCTTTTCTTCGATAACTTATCTATTATTTTTTCAGTACTTCCATCCATTCATATACCTATCCATCTATCTGGCCATGAATGTGTACAGCATTGTAGATTCTGGATTATCCTCGATAACATAAGCTATAAATATGGGTTATTACTAAAATTGCACATACATGTTGTCCATCGATCCTGCAAGTACGTTATAGCTTTTGGTCAGTTCTTCTATCGCCTCATAAAACCAACTTTCTGTACGCGCATCTTGTTGTACATGTGTGAATCCTGGAATATTTATTGCTGTCCTTGATTACCTATGTTAGACTGAAACCATATTAGCACTTGGTGTCTGGCATGATAGGCATGGTGTTACATGTCATTAGTAATGCATACACTAGAGTCTAGCACATCTACCATGAATCCATTCATCTGGCAAATCCCAATCTTGAGACACGTCTCATTTCTCCATGAGAGATTGTGCAGCATCAATCGCTTAACATAGATTGCCCCTTTATGTTCTAGTTATCATCCCATTACACCTGATCGAATAACCGAATGCCATATTTTATCAATTACCATTACTCAACATGCTAGCTTCAATGCATAGTCGACTAGACATAACAAGACATTATCCCTGAACTGCGACTTATGTTTCACTTGTTTTGTGGGATGTTCTTTCAACTAACATAGGTTGTCAGTAAACTAATGTTATTAATGTTACTAATCAAACAGACAAAAGTATCAATCTCCATATCGATATCCAACAGACCTATAGCAGTAGCATACTCTGGATGCCACAAGATGGCAATGAACTAACATAATTTGGTCGCAAGCGTCGTTTAACATATACTATAAATGACAGGGTTCACTTCTAGCTATGTACCACGTGACCAATTTCTAGCTGCGCTCAGCCGCCGTTTTAGATTTGCTGAAATCGGTTTGAAACGTTGAGACCTGTATTCACAAAATCTAATTTCCATGGTAACTCCATAGGCAAGCTGTTGTATATTTTGAAACTAATTTGAAGTGTCGCTGTTTCTGCAGCCTCTAGTCAAATTAGTTTCAAAATATCCAGAAGAATGTTTATGAAATGGCAAATTCCTTATAGATATGCAATTCGTATACTATCATCGCAGACCTTCCGGCGTTCGTGATGGCGTTACATTATTTTGATTGTGATGTCAGCTAACGTGTGATATATTGGTTATGACTCCATATAAATGAGTTGCAGGTCGGATCCTTTCAGTGTAATAGTAATAAGATACATTCTCCACTATGGAGGGTCTGCGATTACTGCACTTTATGGACCACCAACAAGCTTGGACGAAATAACACAAAATGAGGTAAACAGATCTTTGTGTATATAATAATGAGTAATTCCGTGTTTTGCAGTATAACCACAAGCCCTATCCAACTCTTTTCATTTCTAGAAATTGACGTGAGTCAACAGTTGCCAATAGCTGAAGTTGTGAGAGGTTCGTCATTCCAGATTTTGCAGTATGTACTTTGCACAGGATTTAACAATTAGACATAGTTTCGTCTCAGTGATGTAATAAATCAAATGGGTTTCCTCAAGAGAGAAGCCAGAGGAATGACAACATTGAAACGGCAAATGTCGATATCTCTATGTGAATCTCAATCCCATCACGACTGGAGGGAAGCCGAAGCCTGACAAAGTACTACAATTTGCGATACATTGGAAATGATGATTACATTAAGTGAGATTACGATGGGTACAAGAATGGCTTGATCACGAGCGGAAAATGAAAAACAGACTTGGGATAACAGAGAGACACGTATGTGATTTTGCGAAGATGCTATATAATTGTGGGTATATTTAATACAGCCGTGCTCTTAAACACACTTTCAATGAATAGTGTCGATTGTATTTTCGTCTTCTATAAGTTATCTATTCATTTCACACCTTCCCTCACAGCAACTCAACACGCTACCTCTATACATAAATAGTTCTGGGTCGATATCTGCAAATGCATCGACTTATCACAAGATATGAAGGACTTTTCTTACCTTTTCCCAATTGGTATAGAAACATAACACGTGTACCTGCCAACAGCAATGAAGGGATCTAGTTTTAACTATGCCCTGCCCGTTTGGAGATAAGATTCACCCACGATGTTCCAGTGCTGGGATAGATAGATCACCGAACTCCCTGACAATCAATGTTCTGGAAATAAGCTTTACCCACGCTGTTCCAATGCTGGGGTAGATAGATCACCGAACTCCCTGACTATTAATGTCCAGACAAGTATATAGGTAAGCTGTTAATTATTTTGAAACTAATATGACAGAGTGCTGGTAGTCAAATTAGTTTCAAAATATTCAAAAGCATATTTATTAAACAGTAAAGGCATACACTTCGTATAACAATGCTTAGTTCGTCATCAATTGAGCGTTAGTGACGAACTTATCTTCGTCATTCTTAACGCCATTGACGTTATCATACACGTCACGTAGTTGATTATGACGTACTATGATTGATGAATAATCTGGAAAGGTTCATTGTAGGCGCTGTCTTGTTCGTTAGCGCTGACAAATCCTAATATCATTATTTGATTAGCCAGAAGGATGCGGAAACATAAGACAAACAAATCGATACATAGTAATAGCTATAACTGCTATTGAATTGTGCCTATTCTATTCTATATATAAGTAATCAATATTCTCTATTTATATATATTGGATAAGTCACTGTAGATTTTGACTAAATTGTGAGAAATTTGCGAAAGTAATATATATATATATATATAAAACAGAGATGCTACCTTAGTCCCTGTCGAATTTACACTGTTCAGAATTATGAGCATATCGATCAACGAACGATCGATTAACCAATCGATTGAACTATCGATTAATCGAATACCTAGATAATCGAAAATTAGCTGCACTAATACATAAATAACACGCTCGCTGTGTTGGATTGGTCGATGAACAAAGCAGGCCGGTGAAAGGCGGTGCGCTTCGACGGACTGCCGTGGAAGGATGCAATAGTTAATTCAATTAAATAGAAAACACAGTTAGCGTTTTGCCATTCGTACAGGGCAATGAAGAAATCTCGACGAAATTGCGGGTGGATTTAATTATTTAAATTAATTATTTAAAATAACAAATTATTTAAATTAAGGATTTAAAATAATTTTTAAATTAATTATTTAGTTAATTATTTATTTTAGTTTATTTTAGAGTACAGCTATTAATATTTATTTTTAGCGATAGTCGTTTACGAATTTTCATAATCAATCACTGATTCAATCGATCAATGATCGATCATCTAAAATTGATTAGCAATACTAATATATATATATATATATATATATATATATATATATATATATATATATATATATATATATATATATATATATTACTTTCGCAAATTTTTCAGAATTTAGCCAAAATCTACATTGACAGGATGTCACAATCTGATTGCTTTGCTTTAATAAATTGGATCGCATCATTAGGTTAAACATAAACATTCATTTTACGCTGCCCAATACTAATTTGTATTCCCAGATTTGGACTTAAAATTGTGGTCTACAAAGATGCAAAGACCGAGAACCGAATCCACAACTGGCAGAAGTGCCAACTATCATAGCCCATAAACACTTCCATCACACCAACGCCTCTCTCATGCGGCGTTGGTGCGGTGGACGCGTTTGTGGGATATGATGCTTGGCGCTTCCGCCGATTGTGGATTCGATTCCCGGTCAATGCCAAATAATGACAGGAAACGGTAGCACAATCATTTAGAAGATGTATATAATATAATTTGTTTATTTGATACCATGAAGCAGCTTGCACGGTGACCGTCGCACACGCATCAGCCATAAGACTGATATTACTATTATTGTCATCTAAAGCCAGAGTATATAAATAAAAATATGCATCAAATCCCCAATTATCCGGTCTGTATTGAATCAAGCTAAATGTGCAGCCCGCAAATGGTAAGAAAACTAAAAAGCAATGGAGGATTTGAATTTATCCATCAATCATATGACGTCATAATCAATTACACGACATGTAGGTTGACGTCACAAAAAAACTACGTGTCATGAATGACGTAGGTAGATTTGCCACGAACACTCTGATGCATAGCGCAGTGAAACGATTATGGGAACTATCACCATGACCTCAATGTTATGATTCAAACGTATTTAGGAACGTATTTCTAATGCTCTCAATAAGGATGTACGAGTACCACCGTATCTAAGTATACATACAGGACAGGAACAATTACAATATACAGTGATGTAATGGAAACATCACCAACAAAATTGATCTTCCCCGTTTTAGCTATGCCCCGCCGATCTCTATGAGCGCTTCACCCACGCTTCGCCTGAGTTGTGATCGAATGATCCCTGAACTCCCTGACTATCAATTTCCAGAAAACTAGACAGGTCAGGTAATCTGTTGACTATTTTGAAACTAATTGGACTGGGCGCTGTTGCTGCCAATGATTGCATCAGCGCCCAGTCAAATTAGTTTCAAAATATTCGACAGAAAGTTTATTAAATAATAAAGACATACAATTCATACAACCTGACAGGGTATTACACGTTTAAGACGGAGTTATCGCATCATTCATGACGTAATGATTATGGCGACATCCTAAACGTCACGCAATTGATTATGATGTCATATGATGGATGGATAAGTTTCATTGACCATGCGTATTATTAATCAAAACAGAGTACTATTGATGGCATAATGTTGCAGTCATGATTAGTTATGTTTTAATAGATACAATCAAATTCCAGCTGCGATTAAACTACAATCCTTGAAACTCCACGTCTAGATTTCAAAACAATTGCACTGTTAAATACTTGGAAGCTAATTTGACCGAAATGTTTTATTTAAATATGATGCCACAGAGGCAGTTGAAGTCAAGAGCAGGCGTGGACTAGGTTGCAATTCGTTGTGCATCGTACCCTATCAAGAAACATTAAGAGTAATCATAGAATTATTCACAAATACACACATGCAAGTAATGTCTTGTTGATTAACGTCAAGCTTTCACGAGATTAAGTTGTAATATATAAGTGAAGGTTTATCTGTGACTTGCCCGTGTTATCAATTCCCAGACGGCGTGGCATGAAGTATATGGTCGCGTTATCTCATGACAGAGAGGCTATGCCTAATCACTCAATTAGTTGGGAAAACATGAATGAGTTTAGAGCTATGGCCAGCCTCATCTCTAGCTAAGTTTCACCCACGCTTCAACCGAGCTCCCTGAATCTCAAATTCAAGAACGTAGGCGGGTAAGCTGTTGAATATTTGAAGGCAATTTGCTTGGTTGCTATGGCAGCGACATCGTCCAGTTAAATCAGTTTCGAAATATTCAACAGAATGGCTATTAAGTAGTAAAGATACCCAATTCGTCCGCATGACGGACTATTCCGAGTTCCTGACAGACGTAGATACGGTATTCATGACGTGTTTTACTTGTGACGTCAGCCTACATACCACGTCATATTCTTCACTGACTGACCAGATTCCATTATTCACATCCAATGTCACTACACGCTTGCGGTCTAATCAACATTTATGTTAGTAGTGATTGATCACTATCAGCACATTCTTATCTCGTGAATTGTAAATTAATGGATGGTTCTAGTTTTAGCTATGCCCCACCGATCTCTAATTCGTCTACACACACGCTTCGCCGGTGTTGGAATCTATCGATCCCCGAACGCCCTGACTATCATTTTCCAGAAAGCTATTCAGGTATGATGTTGAATATTTTGAAACAAATTTGGCTTTTTGCTGTTGCTGCCTATGTTTATTAAATAGTAAAGATATACAATTTGTACAACGTGTCGGACTATTACGCGTTTAAGACGGAATAAATCGAGTCAGTCATGCTAAATCTGACTAGGACGTAATCCTATACGTCACGCAGTTGATTATGACGTCATATCATGGATGGATAAACTGCAAAGGTCCATTACCCTCCAAATGCATACTGCATACTGGTGATATGATTGGCCATGTGCATACAGCGCAGACTACCTAAAGAGCGGTGTTACGTCTTTCTTGAATAACTAAAATCCTACTGGCAACATGTTAACGAGAATTGAGGTACATTCTTTCGCTCGTTTTTGATGGGCATATGCAAATCCTTGAAAATCTTGGTTTTCTTGATAACTGTCACGTTTCAGTCACAAATATTTATATATTAATTTGTCTCAAATCTAATTTGATCTTACAGCTTTAAGTTTATATAAATTCTATGTTTAGTCAATTTCAAATAATTGGCATGTGATCTGTTTCTTGGCTATTTAACCAGTCCTAGTATTATAGCTGTGTTTCACTGATATGTTAATTCCTTTTTCTATGCTAATTCATCTGTGTAACTCTGTCTTGTTAATTTCTTTTGTTATACTAATTCATCTGAAGAGCACTGTCATGTTAATTTCCTTTGTCATGCAAATTCATCTGGCTGGATTGCTTGGTCTTATTTCTTCAGTTGGTGATTACACATTTTACAAGTATTTATTTATTGGTTTGATTGAAGTCAATCTGAACTCTGTGTTGCTTGTTTAATGTATTGCTGTTGAAAGATTTTGTTGGCGTCTAACTGAACAAGATGCTGCAAAGTTTCTTTTATAATGATTGATAGTTACCAAATTAGTGGGTTATTATAGCGCACAGAGTTGTATGACCTCTGTGATATGTATCAATACCGTATTCTGCGGATGTAGTAGTAGAAAAATCATACTGCTGCAATCAGTCCTTCTTCGCTTTTGCCCACTGTGTCTTGTCCTCAGCCGAAACTTTAGCTTCCTCAGGTACATTCTTGATTTGAGTGTACCGAGTCCCGCTTTCTTGAGGTCGTAGCATGCTTAGAAGATTTATGCAATGCCGTCCTCTCCTGGCTTTGTATTTGCTGGCTCCCAGTAGGGCGTATTCCAAGGCTTTTCTGGACGACCTTTACAGACGGCGGCGATGTATTACACATCTTAGTGTATCAGTGGCTATTTTGCTGTCTGGCCATCGGTGTCCAGTGATGGTCCGTAGGTGTTTGCGGTGACAGGTTTAAAGTTTGCCTCAAGCTACCGTTAAAACTGGCCAGCTGTTACAGCTATACAGCATCAAGGATACGCAAGTTGCCTTGTATAAACGTAGTCATTATAACGACACACGTAGTCTAGATCTGTGATAGGCTCCATTGATATGCAAATTCCTTTTGTATGCAAATTGTGTACTGTTTGTAGTTTCTCCATGAACAGTTGTTTTTATATTCCTATTTTGTCAACGTTTATTTATATGTAAATTTATTGCATCGAGTTGTATTATATATGCGCCTTGTAATTTGCAACAATACATTAGTCAGCAACAGGCAATGCATACACCCCTAGCAACACTTTAAGTTTCGATTATTTCCGTTTCGCAACCATTCGGTGGAATGGGAAATTACTCAACCCTTCAGGGAAGCACCTCATAGATAGAGTCATGGCTCAAATATATCTAGGTGTAAGCGGTCAATAATAAAAAAAACAAAAACAACAACAACAACAACAACAACAACAAATGCTGTTAGAATGGAATTTCTCGTTCTCTTGCTGCTAGATTGATTAATGGCAAATAACTTTGCCATTTTGTAACTAACCATGCCTCAGGTAGGCTTCTGTATAGTTAAATTTATCATATTTTAAAAGCTGTTTTCGTGGTAAACTGCTGTTATTAATATGAGGTGAGTACACTGTTATTATTGTTTTATTATTACTGTCCTTGCGTATAGCCACTACTGACTCATATGCACACTTATGGATTTATATTAGTCTGATTGTGAATATTTTCTTGTGACATTCTACTTATTGCCCAGTACACCATTATTTTATGAGTCTTTACTGTTTGGTGTATGAACCTAGGGAAACATGGCACATTGTACTGGCCATGCTTGGCTATTATTGCTACTTAATAAGCGCAGATAATATGCTTTCCCTTCAGCGTAATTGTGGTGTTTGACACATGTAGGCTGTGTACGGAACGGCTGTTCCAGCTACATTCTGACAACAGTACAGCACACACACACACACCCTTAGTAGGATAGTAAGCATGTATAGAGCCACATAAGAGAGTTGGTGAGATCGAGTAGCGTGCATGTGCGCGCGTCAGAGCAGTTGTAGGGCCGGAGTCAAAATGATACCACCTCCCTCAACTGGCAGCCGTTCGACGATCCCTGGCCCCCACCACCCTCTCAATCCCTGGGGGTATAGGGTTGTTGAGACATCTGATTTTCGTGGTTGGTGTATGCCTCTAGATGGAGATGGGAGCTGCTGTTCTCCCGGACATGGAAGGCCGTGGCGAATATAAAACTCCTGTGCAGACCCCCACATGTCTGGCAGAACCTCCTCAGGATACCGACCAGTGGCCGGCCTCTCTCTCTCTCTATTCTGACCAGTATCCTGAGGAGGTTTTCCTATCTGTGAGACACATTTGTACCTATCCTACCTATCCTACCTATGTACCTATCCTACCGATCCTACCTATCTCCTACCCCACCTATCTCCTACCCTACCATGTTACTATTTCGGCCGGCTGGTGTGTGTGTGTGTGTGTGTGTGTGTGTGTGTGTCTGTGTGTGTGTGTGTGTGTGTGTGTGTGTGTGTGTGTGTGTGTGTGTGTGTGTGTGTGTGTGTGTGTGTGTGTGTGTGTGTGTGTGTGTGTGTGTGTGTGTGTGTGTGTGGTGTGTGTGTGTGTGTGTGTGTGTGTGTGTGTGTGTGTGTGTGCGTGTCTGTGGTGCTTTGAGCCCACACTGCGGGGGTGGGGTGTCGCGGTGGGTCTTTATCTAACCTGGTCATATGTCTTTTGAGCGGATTTGAATCCCAGTCTGCAGCCTGGGAACATTATTCAATTCAACAACTCTCTCAACTCTATTGATAAACCCACCGCAGCACCATTAAGATCTCGACTCTTAGTACTTTTTATCTCTGAGCGGGAGTTGTGAAATCGCTGTTACTGCGTTATCTAGAAGTGATGTCAAGATCTAGAGTGAGTCGAGCCTGATAGTGCAGCAACACAACAACGTGTGAACACATAACTTATCAGCTATATTTATTAATGCATACATGGCCGAGATAGTTAATGCATTGTATTATACACTTTTAAAATCACAGGTTCAAATCTCGTTATGTGTTATTAGCAAATGGTAAACTTTAAAATCACAGGTTCAAATCTCGTTATGTGTTATTAGCAAATGGTAAACATGTCTACAATTACTCTTTACCCGTTACCCGAGAAGCATGACATCACGTCAAGACCAACTCGCACAGTCACATAAAACCCATGTTTGCAGACCACAGACCTTCGCCTGGGCCAATGTCAAGAATAGTAGTTTATTTAGCCCACCTGCTATGCCTTAGCACCCAATTAGACACAGCATCCATAATGGTATACCGGCGAAAAAGTATGCGGGCCATTGCGTGATATGGGCAACTATGCAGATCGAAATCTTGAGAAATGAGAAGCTCAGTGATCCCAACATTCCACTCGTAAGTTCTACTAATATGCCTTATGTGTCATGGACGTTATCCAATGACTGTGATAGCGATGGACAACTTCTTCAAGTATATGAATTATTTAGAAACGGTTTGTAGTTTTGATGTGGATGTTGCTATCGAGTTAGAACAAGTGTGGGAACAAGAAATGCAGTGATCCCTCGCCCACCAACCTCTCAATGCGTGCACTACTCCCACGTATCACATCAGCTCTCCTGAACATCGGCCACATCTCACACAAACACATAGTCTCCGTCGGTATCACATCGACACGATGGACGACCCACAGGTTTTTCCAGTTACTGATCGCCTTGTGATCAATCACATATAATAGGGTCTGAAAGCCCATTTAGAGACAAGCATCCACAGTGATATACACCATGCTTACTGTTGCACAGCTTCGCGATGTTGCAAAGCAATTCGGCCTTAGAGGCTACTCTAAGGTCAAGAAAACCGACATGCTCCAGATGATCGGAGAGGCCCGTGCCGAGGAGTTGCAGAAGCGACTCTCCCAAGCAATGAAGACGGAAAGGTTTCCAGAGCTTACCAAAGATGATCCTTTGAATTACCACAAGAAAGCGCAGCAGATCCGTGAGCTTCGTCAGTTGGACGAGGAGGTGACTGCTAGCTTGCGAGCGAAGACTGTAGTGAGGCCGATGGCGGACCATCCACTGGAGCGCTTACCTCCTCTATGCAGGATCACTAAGAGAGTGATGATGCTGCCGAGGTCTGAACCCTTCGCCCGGAGCATGAGGCGAGAATGTGCACACATTCTCGACCAGCGTCTCGGCGAAAGGGAGACAGAGGATAGAGGATGCCGGTCAGCATGCTGGACATTCTTCAGAGGTCTAGAAGGAGACCTCACAGGCCAGATCATGCAAAAGATCTAGCAGACTCTCCAGAATGCCTTCTACCTCCGCTGCATCCATACCTATCACATCCGTCACATCGAAGACAGTAGGGTGATGCTCTTCCACAAGGATGGTCCAGTGAGCCCGTGGCTGAACACGAAAGGAGCAGCTCAGGACTGGGTGGCAGCAAGAGAGCAAGCCCGCCTCGACACAGACAATATCGATCAACCCAACACCAAGTGGGCTTTCGTTCGATCAATCAAGGTTGAGGTCAGGGCTGTCATCGACCGCCATCCTCTGCTTGGGACAGGCCCCCTCCCAGACTGGCTATGACAGAAGAAGAGTATGACTGCCCTCGACACCTACAGGGACAACATGTGTCTCTGGAGATGTCTAGCAGTCCACCGAGGAGCCAGAGCTGATAGAAGTATAGCCACTGCACGAGAGCTTGCCGCACAGATTTACGGCAAGACAGTGACAGTACCTGATGTCCGCAAGATCTCGCTGGATCAGCTGGACAAAGTAGAGTTCTTCGCCAAGATCTGGATTCGCATGTATGAACCAAGCAAAGAGGGCACCTGGCACTTGATCAGGCAAGCGGTTCACTACCGTGACACCATGACCACCGGAGTGTGGGACCACCATGCCTTCTACATCAAGAACATCTCCAAGCTGGCACATACACTAGTCTGCAGTCACTGTCAGCAGAGGTTTACACAGGCATGCAATCTTCAACGCCACGCTGATCACTGTACAGGCGGCAAAACAACAATCGTGTGTCCAGGCGAGAAGGTTGAGGCGCCACAGTCTACGTATGAGAAAGCCTTCTATCCGCCCCAACCACCCAGTTCAGCGGCTACTCGTTGGCTCGAGTATGAGTCGAGAAACAGAGGCGTACACATACACCATGTAGAGTGTGGGCACGGTGGCGAGCGTTGGATCTAGGGTGCTCCCGTAGATGGTTATGACCTGACCACCAACACCGTTTACCAGTTCCATATCTGTTACTGGCACGGGTGTCCACAACACCAGCGAGGTGAGGATGCCAAACAAAGATACCGCAAGACAGTTCTGAGAGAGGGGAAGCTGAGAGCATCTGGATGCACGCTTGTGGTACAGTGGGAATCCTGTATAAAACGCTGTCCAAGCGTCCATAAACGAGGTCGGACTGTCCCGTACACACACTTCATAGTTTATGACTTCGAAGCACTCCTAGATGGTATCAAGACTCATCCTACGGAGACTCTTACGATCGAGAGTACTCACATACCTGTCTCTGTGTCAGTTGTCTGCTCCTTAGATGGCGGCACGAGTGAGCCCACTCACATCTGCAATCCTGACCCCAAAGACCTGATCAGAGAGTTCATGCTGGTGATCCAACTGTGAGCATATCTAATCCGGACAAGGGTTAGGGCACAGTACATACCGACAGACCTGAACAAGCTCCCAAAGCGACAGCAGTGACTGATCAATGAGTGGTGTGACCAAGTGCCTGTACTGGGGTTCAACTCTGGGCGGTATGACCTGAACCTCATCAAGAAGTACTTTGTCGATGAGCAGACTGACAGTACAGGTACAGTGAAATTCACCAAGAAGGCTAGTCAGACCATGGTGCTCATAACACCTGAGATACGGTTTCTCGATGCGCTGAACTACCTCAGCCCAGGAGTCTCGTATGAGGTATGGGTCAACGCTTACGGGTGTACACAGCAGAAGAGCTAGTTCCCGTATGAATGGGTTGACACACATGAGCAGCTCAACTATCCAGGGCTTCCTGACTACTCAGCATGGACATCTAAGCTCAAGGGTGGCTAACTCTTGATCTTGACACGATCAGAGTGGGAACAGTGTAACCAGACATTCAGCAAGCATGGAATGCGGATATTCGCCGACTGGCTGCGATACTACAACAACATGAACGTCAGTCCATTCATCGAAGCCCTAGAGTGGATTCGGGAGTCCTACACAGAACGAGAAATAGACATCCTCAAAGATGCGGTGTCTCTCCCAGGTGTGTCACTGCATTACCTCCTACGGGGAACCGCTCAGCACATGCCGGATATTAGCCTCTATTCACCGGGCAAGGAAGCCTACGAGATGCTGAAGGATGCTGTTGTTGGAGGTCCCAGTATTGTGTTCACCAGATGGCACGAGGCTGGTGTGACTCCAATCCGCCAGCATGAGCTTGTCTGCCAACGTCTACTCGGCTAATGGTCTGTACCTGTCAACGATGGCCAAAGAGATGCCATGTGGTAAGGAGACAGTGCGCCATTGGTCCAATGCTAGTGGTGTAGCTAGCTTTAACGACGATCTCCTAGCAGACAGCTGGTTTCGGTTTGCTGAGGTGGATATAGAGGTCCCGAAGGCTCTGTGGGAAAAGTTCGAGGAAATGCCTCCTCTCTTCTATAACCGCGAGATCCCGGTAGAGGCAATCTCGTCCGAGATGCTGGCATATCTAGGGCGAACAGGGAGGAAGAATCCCACCACCCAGAAGCTGGTCAGTGCCCTCTCTGGCAAGAAACGGGTGCTGTACGCACTGACACTCAAGTGGTATATAACCCATGGCCTGGAGATTACTGCTGTATACCGCACCATAGACTATGAGGCCAAACGCCCATTCGAGTGATTCGTGGAGAATGTTACGGAGGCCCGTCACTCGAGAGATGTAGATAAGAGCAAAGTGCTGTTGGCAGATCTCTTTAAACTCATCGGCAAAAGTGCCTATGGGAAGCTCATCGAGGCCCTAGAACGTCATAGCAACACCAGTTTCACGAAAGATGAACGTGTGGTTGACAAGGCCCTGCGTAGTGCGTGGTTCGGAGATCTCGAGGAGATCGGTGAGTCATACGAGCTCCAGAGTCGCAAGCCGAGAATCACTATTCGAGGGCCCTTCCAGGTGGGGATAGCCATTTATGCGCTCGTGAAGCTGCGAATGCTGGAGTTCTACTACGAATTACTCGATCGCTACGTATCTTGGGACAGCTTTGAGTACCTGCAGATGGACACTGACTCCACGTATATCACTATAGCATGCTCCAACCTCGACGGTGCCATTCACCCTGAGATGCTAGCAGAGTACCAGACTCAGAAGCTGTACTGGCTAGCTTGGGACAAATGGTCTAGATGGACTCTGGGACTATTCAAGCTCGAGTTCGAAGGCTCTTGTGCTACTATGTGGAGAGCGCAGCTGCAAGTAAGTGCTCGGCTAAGGGAATGTCAAAGCAGCAGAATGAGGGCTCTTGGCAGAGGCTCTACAGCGCCCTACATGGCGGGGTGGACAGAGCTAAAAACCGAGCACTATGCATGTGCAACCAGGGTATGGTGACGTATGAGCAGGAAAAACTCTGACTCTCTGCTTACTATGATAAGCGCCATGTGCTGCCAGATGGTGTCCATACTGAGCCCATCGAGTATCATCGATGAGCTGTTAGCACCCTAGGTGGTGGTAGCTGTGTGACTGCAGGGACTAGCTGAAGCTGTTCTATGACAAATGGTCGCGTAGGCACTCCGTGCTGATATGCCAGGTAGTACAGTGTAGGCTGCCCCGCCGCCTCCACATACCTGTCAAGCCTGTGGATATCAATCGACCAGTTAGGATCTGTTGCACTCCGTCGACCACCTTCCAGCAAACCATGCTCATATAGGTACCAAACCAGCACACCAGGTGGTGGGCACTCCGCTCCCTTGTTCGCTCCTCTAGAGCTGTGACTGGCAACACTAGAGTGCCTGATAGCCTCTACCGGCTTCTTCCCGATTATCCTAGTGACCTCGGCATTGGATCTCTCCATCACAGCAGGCAGCCCTCTCACCCATACTCTAGAATTTTCACTCCGCATGACCATTTCCTGGGCATATTGGTGTGGGAACAGTCTCTCTGCCACTGTCCGATTCCACTGCTCAACAATAGCCTAGGCACGGTGATGCCATAACTCGCCTCGCCTAACTGCCACACTGTGTTTCCGCATGAGGGCTGCAGTCTCACCTCTGAACTCCTTACCCTCATCCACCTGCAACAATTTCGGCCACGGAAGCGGATTTTCCGAAGCCTCGTAGACACTCTGGAATGCCTGGGCCACCTGGCCAGCTGACTTGTCTGTGAGCGGTACTGCAGCCTTGTACATGCTGGCGATTTCGACGATGGTGAGGGCATACTTGTAGGTCTTACGACCAACCAAGTCGTGCGGAAGGAATAGAACATCTGCCTGGTGAACTCTGTTCAGGACAGGCTCCTCGAAATGGGCATGCCTGATGTGCCGTGGATGAACTCTGTATATCTGCCACATCGCCTGGTGGCTGAGCCACTGGCAAACTGTTTCCAATGTGAAGTTGTGGCCCTTGCGACGTGCAGCCTCGAGTAGTTGAGGGAGCGCACGGTAATATCCACCAGGCTGATAGTAGAGTTCCTCAAGAAAGATGGTTGATAAACTCCCCGATTTCATCACTGACATCCACTCCCATCCTGTCACGCATGGCCTTGGTGAACTCTAAGCGGATGAACAAACGGCCATCATTCATTCGACCATCACTGAAGATCTCCTCAAACACCTCCATACACTGGCGTCTAATCTCTGCTGGATCCTCACTGAATGGTAGTTTATCGATCAACCCCCAGAAGTTAACTGTCTTGACCACGTCATACAGAGACGCCATCCTTATATAGTATGGCTTAAATGTTCGGTGGTCTTCTGGGCCGCGAGTGCTATGGCAATGTACGGTAGCCAAGGGTCAGTGACTCCAAAGAACGTACCTACTCCTGAGGCGATGGCTGGTATGGCTTCAGAAATCTTGTCCACACCATCGAGAGCATTGTTGGCGATCTTGCGGACCATCTCGCCAGCCTTCATTGTGAACAGAGTGATCAGAGCCCCAACTGCTGCTTGCGGACTGATAGAACCTTTACGTAAGTGTGATAGATTCCTTTCGCTCTGTGTACTAGCTTGTGGGATTCAGGCTCTACATCATCATACTCACCACCGACATCGTAGGCTGCTTCATAATCCGCCTCATCATAGTCCTCCTAATAGTCCTCGTCATCTATATCCTCAACTGGATCTTCATAAGCCTCTGGTCCATACAACCGCTCTGGTAATCCGTTGCTGTGGGCTAGCTATATAGTAGCTTTAAACTGTAGTCTATAGACTATAGCATGGCATCCGCAATCTTGAATGTAGGCATGTTTGCCTTAGTGAACTGGAGACTCAGCTTCGCCGACAAGAAGGCGGCAGAGGTCGAGCGTAAGCGTCACAACCAGGCGATGGAGAAGCTGTCTAAGGAGAAGTTTGAGTACAGCAAAGCACTCGAGTATATGCGCCAAAGGGAGGCACGCCGACGACAACTCCGAGCTCAGGCCAACCAGAGCATCAAAGAGGCAGATGAGAGTCTCGATGAGTACTACGAGGCTGTAAAATATCTGAGCCATCACTCGACTATGAAGCATCGACAGGTCAAAAGATAGCAGAGCTTATAATAGTGGTGGCAGCTGCAGCTGTAACGACAGGAGTTGTGCTCTACACACGCTCAAGCTGAATACCTGATGTGTTCGACACGCATAACCTAGCATAGCCAAAGTAAAGTACTGTCAACCTAATGAACGAGTCCCAGCTATGAGGTTTCCGATGTTGAAGCTGAGCCATTTGCCATGATTAGGTGGGATGTCCCTGCCTCCGAGATGGTGGCGGCCCTCAAGTGCCGACTCGAGGTCGTCGCTTCCACTGATTAGTTGCAGACGCACATATGATTAGTTCTCTGTCTGTAGAGTTGGCAATCTGCCAGCTCGCATACCTCACCAAGAACATTGGTCCCAGCAACCACAAGCTTGAAGTCGTCTAGCGTATCCACCTATTGGATGACTCCTCGCTTCTTAACCAGGACCGCAACAGCGACACAGTCTGATACACCACGATGCAATGTCAGCTCTACCCATTGGTTAGCTGTGGCTTGGACCTGCTGGTATTCTCGCTCCACATGCACGATACACTGTTTGGAACCTGTTTTCTTCAGCTCCTGGTCATTCTCGTCATGCCAGACATGAAGTCTTGGAGCACTCATCGTCACATCTGCGAGCTGCTCAGTGTACACCCAGAGGAACAGCCTATCCTGCATGGCAGCGGGATTCACCTGTAGTTCGAATTCCGTGAACCCCTCATTGCACCCCACAGCGTAGTACCCCTTTCCCTTTGCATAGAAGGTTGGTCCACGAGCCAGCGGACCTAGGACTCGGTATTCATCGTTCACATAGGTGGTGTCCACGGTACTGTTGCTCTGCATGATTTCCGACCTGTTCAGAACCTGCGGGAGCTCTACCGTCTTTTATGTTGTGCTCTGAAGCTTGAACTCGAGTGTTATGCTCTTGATCTCGTGGATCTGTGCCGAGATTGCAAAGTCGATGTACTTCACAGCAGCGGACAACAGGTTCTCATCGTGTAAACTGGGTCGAATTACCGCCAGGCAGTCCTTCCAAGGATCAGTGCGGTGCGATGTCACAGGTTCAATGGCCCCATCTGGATGTTGCACATACTGCAGCATGTTTAAGGTCTGGGTATATAGAGGTTTTAAACGGCTGCCATGTCCTCTAGCAGATTGTCTATAGGCAGCAGGACAGCAGCCAGTTAGCACGACAGTCATGGCCACGGTGAGCACTCTCCCACTGTGACAAGGTCCGATGACTGCTTCGTGACATCAACATTATCCACGAGCGAGCCAAGGTTACACCTCCGTCTGATGCGCAGATACTGGCCGCCATAGAGGAAGGAGCGCCAGCTCGTAGTACAAAAGAACTCCTGACTCGGATACTCCACCGGTAGTTTGACAGCACCCTGAAAGACCACTCAACCTACATGTGGCCCACACCAACAGTCCTGTTATTCTAGCTCTCCAAAGGTCGAGGGTCGAACCCAAAGACCTACTAATGGTCTGGAAGTGGGCTGCCTTTTTAGCCTCCATAACCAGAAGGAGCGTGATATGCTGGATAGTCTCCAGTCTGGAGCAAATAACTACCTTGGAGGAGGTCAGTGCCACTGTAGTGGAGAGCCATGACACCGGTCATGCAGAAGGTACTCAGGATGGGCTCACTGTTGGCTTCATGGAGGCTGTTGAGCACATCTTCAACGAAAGAGAACGCAGGAGATTGGCCAGTAATTTGTCAGCATTTCTGAAATTCCCAGATAACTACCAGGACTACCTCATCAAATCCGCTTGCAAGTCAGATGCTCATCACGCATGGACAAAGTGAATCTTCCGTGAGAAGTTCCAGAAGAAGAGAGTCCTAGAATCTGACCCTCAGTGGATAGAGTTTCAGCAACAGGATTCTGACGAAACTGACGAAGTTCCTCAAGCTTCTGACGAAGTTTCTCAAGGTTCTGACGAAGGTCCTCAATCATCTGACGAAGAAGTGGAGACATCGAACGAAGTTCCTCAGCCTTCTAATGAATGAAAAAAAAATTGTGGCGGCTTCGACAGTCTGTCAGCGATGACACGTAGAGCAGGCTGGTTTCCTGGCTGGATTCAGCTTGTAGGTGACAATCTGCACTTTTTCCAGAGATGACTTGAAGTGTGACAGCTCACCTGTCTCCTTGTTGCTGCAGATGAAGGGGTACAGATCAGCTGCCCTCTGTACACCTGCGATAAAGTACCCTTTGGTCTCCTTGAGGATTAGGCTGTCGTATATGGTCTCGAGCAGGGCACGTCCACACTTGGAGCTGAAGTATAGTAACCGGGCATTGTGGCAGATGCCCGGTGAGATCTCGCGGGTGTACTTCTGAAAGAGGATGAAGACAGTTACCTCTGTGTGCCGGATGCACCTGGTGATGTTGCTGAGGTAGGTGACTGTCTTCTGGTCCATTGTAGGCTCATCGATAACTAGAACAAGTGGGTCTGTCAGTCGGGCTGCCCGGATCTTCTCCATTAGTGCTTGCAGGTTCTGCGTCTTGGTGATTGACCCATTGTACCATTGATCATTACTGTCAACCACCTCAGCGGCGGAGTCAGATAACAGAAGGATGTATTGAGAGTGTAGATGTTCGGCCAGGAGAGCCCGCAGCAAGATGTTTTCACGTGTCCTGACGGTGCAATGACAAGCACCACCTGGCCAGCATCGACCGGCCTAATGTCGAATGGTACAGACATGTGTGCGGTGGATGGTTAGCACTTGGTCGGCGGTAGCCTCATCTATATTGGGGAGACTATACTGCAGTACTTCCTGCACCAGCTCTTTTGCCTGCAGAGCGGGGAATCCTTCATCTCCGGCGAATACGAAGGATGCGATGGAGGTGTCAAGCATGAAATTCCAGCAACAGCTGACAAAAACAGCGTAGAGGGCCTGTGTCAGCACCCACAGTGTCTAGTACATCCAGTATATGTATGATACATGCACTGGAGGCCATGACTATCCTATGGTCTTAAACAGCAAACCAAAGAACCCTGACTTCTTCACCTCTGGTAGCTGGAGGCTTGCGGTAGCACCTTTTTGCAATCGACAGTGATATTGCTCAGGCCGATGGTGCCTACCTTGAGATTCTCTCCATCCTGTTGAAATGAGCTCCGCGATTTCAGGAGATCCGTAACCAGATCCTGTGCAAAGGACTCAGCCATGACCTTGATGGCTCCAGCCTCATCGACTCCGAGCATACCGTATCAGTGTTCCCGATGAGATCTCAGACTGGGATGGTACCTCGGATCTCCCGCGGGTCTCCCTTCTCATCGAAGTCGAGGAATGAGATAGGGGCAACCGTGTCTTCTGAACAAAGGCGTGCCTCGCCCAAATGAGCAAGATCGCCTAGCTCTTTGCTTTCTAGGTCTGTGAGTGACAGAGTCATAGTCATATACAGACGGCTTACACCTACTTGTCATACCCCCTGTGAAATAGTTGGACATAGAAGGACCACGCAGGCGGCCAAGGGAATATGTAACAGTGCTCAGGGTACTGGTCCTCTCTGCAGAGGCACGCCTTGTGGGCTGTCCACCATTCCTGGGCATTGGCAATCCTCAGTCCGCGTGCTCGACTATGGGCTACACACTGCCCTTCAGCACGCCATGCCTCATATGCTGCAGTGGTTTCGTGATCCATCTCTCACTATTCAGAGGTTTTAAACGTAGGCGACGAGGATCTCAGCCATTGCACTCATTGCTAGCCCTAGAACCGCGGCCTCCATTAGTGTAACACGTTCACCCATGATCTTCGTGGCGGCAGTGTAGGAGGCACCACTGATGGCGATTTTTGGGATGGGGTGAGTTATTCCGAGAGAGTGCTCGGCCACCCCACTCACCACTGTAGCGAGGACAGCCGAAGTGGCGGCTGGAAGAACCTCATTTCCACCTGTCATCTTCACCACGGCCACATTCGCCGCCATGTTTCTGGCGACATGGACTGCCAGAGGTTTTGCTTTGGTCAGTAACTTCTGTGTCTTGGTTCGCAGCAGGTTCTCCACCTTCTGAAGACTCGCCTGGCTCTCTGGCAGTTGCTTCATAATTTGTACCGTTGACGTCATTGTTTAAGCACTGAGCATACAATGCAGTTAAATGTCTGCGTCCCCTGTCGAGAGAGCTAATAAGATCTTCCCAGTCTGCATCTGCCGGGTGTCCAGGTTGGTACTCAAGAATATTCATCTCTCTATTGAGACATCTTAAAGATGTCCGGGCTCACGCTATGTGAAAAGTACTATGATGTCTTCCGGAGGGAGTTGAAGGACTGCAAGAAGAAGACACCAGATGAGCTCGCTCAGCTCTCCGGTGCTGAGCTGACAGAGGAGCTGACAGCTGTGAAGCTCTATCTATGATTTGGTAAGGGACAGATCTGCTTCCTCGAATACCTTATCATGGGCGGGAGTATTTTCGAGCAGCTCCTGCGAGCTAAAGGTTTCTACAAGGATCGGGAGTATCTGTCAGATGTGTTCCAGCAGTTTCAGACCGCCATGGCCTCACCTGACTCAGAGCTGAACAAGGCTCTGCAATACTACAAGCTGGAAAAAGGATGCGCTGCGGAACCATCCAACCCTTGGATGTGCATGTTGGCAGCGTGTATAGGGGCGTTAGGGCATGCCGAGCTGGTTCAGTGTCTCACCGTGGTTCCATCTGCTACTGTAGAGAGTCAGGATAGTCTTATAGCTGATTTGCTAGCGGCGGAGTAGGCTGATCCCGAGAACCACGATAGCTAGGCCTGACACCACTCGTTTAGCTGCCATGGGAAGCAGTGTCATGTTGACTGGCTGCGGTGCCAGGGTTGGAATGCCTTTATGTGGAGCTGCCATGGGAAGCGTCGTGTCGACTGGCTGCAGTGTCAGGCTCGGAACGACTGTATGTGCTGCTATGCATGTACTATGAGTAGATGCGTTGATATCAGTGTTGAAGCCGAAGTGAACACCGGGGGAACTCCCCTCGACTATCATGTTGTTATAGTCCATGACATGGAGGTCCTCGATGTTCACGATCATGTTGCTCGGAATCAACCATAGGTGTGATGAAATAGCAACGTCAAGTTTGCGACGGGCCTTCTGCAACCCCTGCTGGAACTTAGCAATAAGACTACGGGGGTCTGCCACGATGATCATATCCTCAACGAGACTGATGAACATGGCCTGGACCGCTGATCCGCTAACACCATCTATGGAATGACACAGCTTGTTCTGTGCTGTAAGGAGGCAGTAGCACAGTACTTCCAGGGACTGGTTGAACCGAACGATCTCTGCTGATGTAAGGCCTGAGGTGGTGTGTGGGACAATGTACTTCCAGACATCTGGATAGTCCTGCCACAAGCCAGTGATGTGCATATTTTGCACCATCACTCCAGGGTCGGAGTCTGGATCGAACGAGCATGTCGTTGTCTTCTGACGACCTACACGTCGGGGTGTTCGATAGGGGAATTCTGAGTAGTCACGTCTTGGGTCACCGTACATAACCCCTAGACCACTTTTGTCACCACCATGCCACCGATAGTCTGGGTGAATGCTGAACTCTCTCTGTAGTCTGCTGGCCACTGAGACGCTATGACTGTTGAGCTGTGGGTCGAAGTCGTTTGTATCAGCGAGGCATGCACCCAGCTCATGGAGGATTCATCGCACCGTGAAGTACACGTGAAATCTGAGAGAGCTAGCGATGAGCACAGTTTCAGGAGTACCAGAATAGGAGTGAAGCAGGTTGGAACTTACTCCACATCCTGGAGTTTAGCTGCTGATTCCAGCATGAGAGGCTTGGAGCAGCCATCCAAGTATGAGCTTGCTTCGCATTCTTGATGGTGATAGGGCATTTGCTCAGCGGCCGCGGGTTGACGGAAAAGCTGCTTCGGGACCGTCCATCCACTGTGATGGAGAACGGTGTTAGCTCTGGTATATCGGACAACAGACCTCTCTGGCCAGTCAAGGGTGTACCCAGTTGGGGCGGTTGGCTCCAGATGACTGTAGTGAGGTTCAGTGGGAAGGCCATCTATACTGGTGTTTTTAAAGCTACCATACAGGCAGCACACTATGTGTAGTCGTCTCGACTCCAGAGACCAGCGAGGTGATCTCGCCGTAACATCTCGTTTTTTAGCTCCTCCATATGAACCCGCCCGCTGGAGCCTTTGAGGTATTGCAGTCACACTTTAGGTTTCTCCGTGAATTACATGGCTTGGAGCTTCAATATATGGTTGTACTCTTCCTCTGTGACCTGTTCATCCTCGAGAGCTTTGCTGATAGAATCGTCGATAGTCCGTAGCATACACTGTGCCAGTGCCACATACTTAGCATGCATCTCTAGCCTCCTTGTGATCTGCCGCTGCCCCACCACCAAGCCAGTGGCAAAGACAATGGTAGCTAGTGTCACGCCACCCAGTGGGATAGTGACGATGGCACCCACCCCTGTAGCGAGAGTGGCCACAGCTGTCACACCAGCACTTGCTCCAATCACACCCGCAGCAGGGGTTGTATGCGCGAGGACGTTGTAGGCTATCTTATATTGCCTGCGTGTTCTGCTGTACCTTTCTGACTCATGGACGAGATTCCGCCTGATGGTATCTATCTGCTGGAGTCGCCAGCCATGGATGGTACGGCCCTCGTCAGCAGTCAGGGAGGTGTATAGTTCTGGTTGCTTCCGCCACTCTGATTTTGGCATAGTATACCTGGTGATTAAAACTGCATCTCCTGCAGAATCTGCTCCTGAGTCATAGAAGGGGTCATTTTGCAGAGCCTGGCGAACAATGCCAGCTTTTTATTGTTGTGACAGACGTCTCTTAGAAAGTTGTCACCCAGCACTATGTCGGGTGCCAGTAGCTTTCTGTGTAGGGCCGCCGCTGGAAGGCTTTCTTGGTTTTACACTTCTGCGCCATCTTCTCTTCCCACTGTATGACATCTGGCTCATCCTCGTCTGTGAAGACACCTGTCTCATCGTCGTATGTGAAGACATCTGGCTCATCATCGTCTGTCAAGACTCCTGCGTTCCACTTACTCTCCTCCAGGAGGGCCTGCCAGTATCGGGAACCTTCACTGTTCCTTCGCCTCCTTGCCTTGCTGGCAGCCTGTTGATAGCAGCTCTCCCACTGTAGTCGCTCTCCTTCTTGTTGACAGTTATGTTGCTGTGCGAGCATCTGATGTGCAGGGGTCATGAAGGAGCAACCCTCTATCAGGTTCATCATCTCGGCAAAGGTAAGATATTCCTGCTACGATATCATATTGTCATCAGGTCGATGAGTAATAAGAGTGTAAACTCTAAATGGGCGTCCGATATCGTATCCGTGCTGACATATATGTTAATGGAGGGGCTGTCAAACAGGTGATTTACAGGTGTGAACAGGCTTGGACTGATAGCTTTCCATAGGTTGCTGATGGCACCTGGGAGATACTCTATCACATCCCGGCCGACTTCTACCAGTGAGCTGCTGTGTGCACTGCCCGGAGGTTGATGTATCACATCGGCTTGTATGTATGTTGTGCCTTGCTGGGAACCTCGAAGAGGACCCATTCTACACGGTACTGTACCACCCTTCTCCCATCTAGAGAGGGTAAGATTACGTTCTCACCACCGGAGAGCAGCAATCTGACAATCATCATGGTTATATCTCCCGTTTAAACCCCTCCTATAGCATGCTATGGAAACCCACATTTGCTCACTCGACTGGTCTTGCGGACCTGGCAGATGTGTGCACAGTTGATGCTGCCAAGGTAGAAGAGAGCGATGGCAAGTCATTCGCCCTACAGTACGAAGCAAACTCAAAGGCATTCTCCCTGCACCCCATTGGTGGTGATGGGCTGGATCTGCTCACAGCCCTCAAGGATATGTTGAAGGAGCGCCTGGGTCGCAACATAGATGGCCACAAGATCGTGTTTCGGTACGATTTCCTGAAGAGGAAGTACATCCTCGAGCCGTTGATTGAGGTCTCGGATACAGAGGTGGCAGACATCAACACCCTAAATGACGACCTCAGCTTTCATTTGGTCAAACCCTATTCGAGCAATGCCTCACCGATGACACATGATTATCTGCTATTGACCCTGGCAAAAAAACCCTGCAGTTCTTGTTTGAGAAGAATGAAGTGTGGTACCGCGCTGAACCTCGTGGTGATTTGCAAACATGGTTGCCACCATACAGGCCTCCCGCAGTCATTGATATAGAGGTTACTCCCCTCTTCACTGTTGTGAAAATGGATGGGAAAGTTCGAAAGCTCTTCAATCGGCGATCATCCTTCCTCACCTACATAGGTGAAGGTGTCTCCCTGACGAGGGTGGGTCACCGGATCGGGGTTACATGTGGAAAGCTCCTGCTGCGTCGTCCATTCGATGGACCAAAAGGAGCTGTTAACCTCCAGGAGGGCATCCTACGGATAGATGGTGTATCACATGTCTCCAAAACCAAGGGTGCTGTTAAACTGCTTCAGTGAGTCAGATTCACTAGCTCGCAAACAACTCATATGGTTCTAGAGCTACGTTTCTTAGCCGGCAGCAGGGTGAAGCAGCTAGGCCCTGCCCCTGAGGGGATGAAGATCACTATCGATCCGGATGGAACAGGGCTCGATCTGGCACAGATATTTCTCGAGAGGATCACTCTGTATGTATAGCCATGATTCTCATCATACTGCTCGTGCTGGCGTCTACAGCAGTGGCACATGGCGCTGAGACTGCCATGCTATTGAATCCCAAGTGGGCCCACTTCCGGGATGACCCCCAGTACAATCTTTGGGTCGATCCCTTGAAGAGAAACATTTACGACCACTTTCACCCACGTGAAGAGATCGAGTCTGTCTGCCAGTTCTATGGTGTGGAGAGGGTAGGACATGGTTGTCTGCTGGAGGCACCAGCGCAGCACCAGATTCTCTGCATAACAGGTGAACATGTCTTCCATGGTGCAAATACTAAGCACTTTAGCATCCTACCAGGTGCGTGTTGTCAAGGTAGATGGAAGACACTATGGGTGCTCCTATCATGCCGATGGGACTCTGGCAGAGACTACGTGTTTGTCTGGGCCTACACAGAGTACAAAGCCCATCCCTTATGGGTGGGGGACGCCGGGGTGTGGATATGCACAGTTCAAGTTCCAAGATATGACTGCCAGGCATCCGTAGAAACACGGGAATCAGCTAGCCCAGCAGCCACGAAATGCGAACTCCGGGATTTCGGGATACCACCAGCACCACACTCTCCCCCGTTTTAAAAATATAAACTGCGAGCTCAGACAACGTTAAGAAATCTTTTAAAATTTCTCATCTAAATTTAATAATAAATGAAATCAAACTATGGTCCTCTATTGTATTTAACAAGTATATATAGGCATTGACGCTCAGCTGTTAATGGTAGAATTAGAATCAACCAAACGTACAAAAAAGAATTTGAGCATAGTAGGTGTCGAACCATCCAGAAAGAATGAGCAGCTAATGATAAACCAGCTGGATAGCTCAACACCCGCCGGACGAGGGCCATCGTTACAGATTTTAAAATAGCATAGCATCCTAACTAAAATTAAGGACAGTGGTTTTCCACCACAGCAGAAAACTGACAGAATTGATGGAATTGCCGAATTGATAAAGAAGTAATAAAAATAATCTCACATGAATTTAGTGGAATTGTTATCTGAAATTAACATATGTGAGATTCGAGGAAAACCTATGAATATTGCATATTTTTAATTTTAGTGAACATTTTTAACCTTAACATTGATGATATAGCTCTTATATAATTGAACGGATTTGAATCCACAAATTTAGGAAATCCGGAAAACCACTATCCCTATCACAATAAAGATATCTGAATGAAGCTAAACCAGAACGGATAATACAGCAGAAGAAAGAAACATATCAATTTGCGCTATGACTAACGTGTCAATTAATTCACGCATTATGAAGTGGTAAGCGCAAGAAATGCATCTGCACGATTTATGCAGTCTTTGCTAAATGCATATTATAAATATGCTGTCATATGCAGGACATCTGCATCATAGAGTACTGCACATTATACATATGCAGGAGTTATGCATTATAGAGTAATAATGCATCATTGCATCATTTTAATATGTAATTGTTACACGTTTAATAAATGAAATACCTAGGTATGGCAGTATATAATATGTTGGCCTAATATAACATATCTGAACTGACCTATCTAGAATTAATATATCTGGGCTATCCTATAAAATATCTGTGCTGACCTAATAAAACTATATATAATATATTTGAGCTACCCTATAAAATATCTGAGCTGACAAATGAAGAACTGGCATTAAATAGCTAACCTAAGCTGAATTTCACTATACATAGATGAGTTTGCATCATAACATGTGATGCATATACTTATAAAAAGCGTGTACATGGGCTTAATCCATATACACATAAACAGAGAGCATTATTATGACCACACGTCATGACGGACAATAAATACAGTTAACATTGCAATGCGTATGATTAATGCGTAACAATTTATACATCATTTGACAACGCATATTTGTAATGTGTGATTAAGAAATGCATAAATATAACCACGCGTTACTGCACGCAATTATTCACACGTCATTTGGAAAACGTGTAATTCTAATAATGCGTTCTGTGAGTCATTCAGCGATGGATGCCTGTTGGTTTTTGGAATCTCAAGGAGTATTATTGCTGGAAAAGCCACTATGTGCTTATGTGTCCAACTAATTTAGTTTCCCAAAAACTTACAAAGAATAGAACAGAACGATTTTGCTGTTGCTGAAACTAAAGCTAAGATGGAAACGGAACATAAGCCAATGATTATAAATGTTTTCCGGACAAGTTGAATGTCATGCAGAATGTTAAAATTTGAAGTCATAATTTCATATCATCTGGATTACAGTAATTCTTTTAATGTTGAATTACTGTTACCATTTTACATTATCACATTACTATTGTAGTACTGTACTACGACCGAAAAGCTAACTGCAGTCTGCAACAATACAATGACCAAATGAATCCGAAATAAGACGAAACCAGAGGAACATTTATGCAGGTGGACAAGTAGGGTCCATGAAGACTTACATAGTCTAGTTCACGAATGCTTAAAGAGCATTCTAATACAGTTCATAATCTAGGAACCTGTTGGGAAGACATGATACAACTGTCTTCAGATCAGGATCCTCCAACTGATGCTCCCTTAGATCTTCTGAAGAGAATGCGTCTAACCAGTTTGACCTTCCGATAACCTGGTCTGTTTGGGGGACACCATCCAGCAGTCCATCTAGATCGTCGCTGTCTGTGTCGCTGTCTGATAGGTCATTATTACTCAGTTGAAGTGTCCTTACTTATGGTTTGAAAAGCCAAAGGAATTACATCATCAACATCTTGTTCAAATTGAGACCATTGCTGCTGAAGCTTGGTAGAATATTTGCACCCACCACATGGTAATGCACTAAGAGATTGGCCAGCTTTATAACACTGGCAACGTGAGGAATCACTTGGAACTCGTGATAGACCATCAACATTAGAGTGCTGTTTACCGGGCCTGTACTGCATCATCATATTATATTGGGACAGTTCTTCTAGCCATCTAGCTAGTTGTCCTTCGATGTGCTTACAACTGAGCAGCCACGTGAGACTGTGATGGTCAGTCCACACAATAAATGACCATCCTAGCAAGTACATATGGTACTGCCTAGTAAATGCTATCTTGGCTAGCAACTCTTTGCATGTAACACAATATTTACGCTGAGCCGGTGTCAACGTTCGGCTCGCAAAACCAATAAGCACCTCTTTCCCATTCTGAATTTGGGATAACTCTGCACCAATAGCAGCCTCTGAAGCATCAGTATCCAGTATGAAGGTACCATCCGGTGTCGAATAATCTAACACTGCAGGGTTGGCCATAGCACCCTGAAGTGTTTCGAAAGCTACCTGATGCTCTAGAGTCCAGTCATACTCTAATTTGGAACTGGTAAGTGCAGAGAGAGGAGCAGAAATACCAGCAAAACCCTGTATGTTTCTATCGGTGGTAATTCATGAACCCTAGGAAAGATTCCAGCTCTTTCCTTGTCTTAGGAACAGGCCAATTAGCGACGCTTTCCATATTGTTCAGCTTAACAGCGATTCCCTTATCACTCACCAACTTACCTAAGAAACAGAGTTCTGCATGGAACAAATTACACTTCGTAGGTTTTAATTTAAGGTTGTGCAACAGGAATCTGGAAAGGACAGCTTTCAAGATGGTCATATGACTGTCAAAGTCAGTCCCAGTCACTACCACGTCATCTAAATATGCAAGACACTCGCACCAGTTAAGACCTTGCAACACCAGCTGAACATCCCTCTGAAAGGTAGCCGGACTGTTGCATGTACCAAATGGCATCCGGACAAATTCAAAGAGCCCATATCTTGTGATAAATGCGAGCTTGTGGCGGTCCTCTGCGTCAACCTCGACCTGCCAATACCCGGCTGCCATATCAAGTGTGCTGATGAACTTAGCAACACCAAGTGCATCCAGACATGTCTTAATGTTTGGTAGGGGGTAAAGGCCTTTGCGAGTTAGACTGTTCAGAGCTTGAATATCGATGCAGTACCGCATGTTATCATCTTTCTTCCGAACTAATACTGGGGCTGACAATCACTCAGATTTTGACGGAACTATGATACCTTTCTCTAACATTTCCGCAAGGTGTTTCTCTTCCTCATTCTCAAAACCAAGAGGAGTTCGTTTAAGTTTAGAATGAACAGGTTGTGCATTACCTGTGTCAACCTTATGTCTTATCCCCTTGAACAAACCCAAATCAAGATCATGTTTTGCAAATGCATTCTGATACTCGATTAACATGGATTTAACTTGCAAAGACTGTGTCTCCGATAAACCCGATGTAGACCTCTCATACAGATCCTGTAAGAACACAGGGATGTCCACCTCAGTGGCTGTAGAAGTATGTAAACCGTCCTGGTTTATGGGGTTACCAGCAAGTTGAAATTCTGTTCTAGGGTCTAAAACCTCCTCAATTTCTGTGACAATACCAAAGTTGTGGCCTTGTTCCAGAGTAATATATTGGGCTGACAGGTTCCTTGACAAAATATGAATCTGCGAATCTTTGGCAGTGGCCACTGTATGAGGTGTTACCAGACCCTCCAGTTTAGATGAGGGCTGGAGCACAACATCATTCTGTACCTCCTGATCCAGAACGCCTGTGGTCTTCACGGCCTCAAAAGGACCAACGACCACTTCCTGCTTCAATGTTAACCGAGCTACTTGGGCTTCCTTCCCATGAGCTCTCAACATTGATGCTTGAACCGGTTCTCCATTAATTGTCAGACACAGTCTAGTCAGATCAATGGTGGCCTTGTGCGCCTTCAAGCAATCCAGGCCTAATGTAATCGGATCATTAATATTGGCAAGAAGGACTGGCCAGTTGAACATCATAGAGCCTAATGCAATTGTGAATGGCTCAACACTTTCCGCAGGGATAATATTGTCTCTACCTGCACCCTTCAATGAAATGGACTCCAACGTCTTTAAAGGTTAAGGTAATTTCTTTGCAAAGAAATTGCTAATTACTTTCACTTGTGCTGCAGTGTCTACTACTGCATCAACGGAAACACCATTCACTTTAATGGGAATGACTAGTGTCATAGGGTCACGATTAAACTCATACATGCAAACATCATATGATCGCACAGGCGAAGATCTCGGTGAAGCAGAAGGTGATGTCGACCGTGCACGCCTCGGCTCTGGACACTCACGGGAAAAATGCACATCTAAATTGCAATTAAAGCACTTTCCCGATCTGAGAAGAGGAGAAGGGGAACGCGATGGAACGACCTTCCCTCTTGGAGGAGACCGACCTCGACCGAATTGACTAGATATAAGATTCAAAATCTTGGCAACATCTGCCTTCATCTCTGCCATATCCTTCCTAAGTCCTTCGACATCTTTCTTCAATTTATCTATCCTGCTGGGAGCCGTTATGCCTCTCAACTGCTCAGGATTATCTGCCTCCATCAAATCAGAAGCAGCGTCTGGAAAACGGACCTTTCGAACCTCAGGTCTTCTGGAACCCATGATCAATCTTTGATTATAGATAGCTGCATTGACCATTTGTACAGCCTCATCCAGGGTGCTCGGATCTTTATCCATAGCTATCAGAGTGGCTCGTTTATGCTCAACACCCCGTAGGGATGCATCAATGGCAATTGTCTCGCCCAAACTCTCTGAGGCATCAGGGTAGCCATCTAAATTGATCTCCTGAACGATATCTGCAAATTCTTCTAAAGAGTTACCCTCTTGTCGAATATCTTGCATTTTCTTTCTGATGATGTGGGGCAGATCTTTCTTCCCGAATCGCAACCTTAATTTGCTGCATAAACTAAAGTAATCATTCTGGACTTGCACAGAACAGATGCAGTAAAACTTTAAGGCCTTGTCCCTTAAAGCTGAGATAAGCATGTCTAATTTATATGTATCAGACCAACGGTACCTTGAAGCAGAATGCTCAAACTGTATGAAACTGTAAGTTTCCACTCACATTTTCCATCAAAAGTTGACATTTTAGGTGGAGGAGGACCATCAGAGTAGCTTCTACGACCGGGTGAAGACATTCTAGAGTCATTGTACGAAGAGCCATCCAAGTAAGCTCTACGAACTGGTGATGACGTCCTAGACCTATTAACTCTACACTGCATTCGATGGTGTGTACACCAATATTTGCATTAATTTTCTCAATTCTATCATTTAGAAGAGAGAGTTGGTCATGCAGTTGCAGCTCTTGGGCTTTGAAGGAACAGGGATTAAAATGGTGAAGTTGCTCATTATACAGGACCAGAGAATACGCCGGGAAATCGATAAATTTCACCATTTGGTCGTAATGCCTTACTATGTCTATCGCACATTGATAGTGTTGGCAAATGCGGTCTACCGCGAGTTCATCATCGGCCGTCCTTAAATAGACAAAACTGTCGCCTCATTTCTTGGTAAGGTCGCAGGTTCCGGCCCAGATATAGAAAATGATACGGTGAAATTTCTGAACGGCGTTGGCTATTCTCGACTGCAAAATATTAACCAGGTCTTGTGTAGTACCACCGCTTTTACACCAATACTCAACAAATCCAGTTTGATCAGCCCTTTTCAAAATGAAACCTTTACTTGTACCCAACAAAATTGCTTTGTGGGTAAAGGATTGATCCAATGAAAACTGGGTACGAGCCAAAAACTCCTCAGATTTAACTCGAAAAGATGGCATAAGCTGAGTAGTGTTTTAACGGAGTAACTAGCAATGTGATAATGTACTTTTTGAATTAATAATAACAAGAAAAAAAAATTGTGTTCAGCGTAATTAGTAAACCTAATATTACAATTGAAACATATTTGTTGATTAGAAGGGAGATTACCCTCTAATGTTCAAAAAGTTAATAATAATGATAATAATAATAATAATAACAACAGTGATTTATATCACTTCTTTATTTCAAATAATTCTGAAATAAACAACGAAATTGAACTGTAATTAAAGTATAAAGAAATATCCAAAAACCGACGGTTAAATTACAGCTCAGAATCGCAGTTTCCTACATATGACACTGAAGACAACTAACAATAACAATCCAGAAACTATAGGGTTGTCATTCCACGTAATACTGACATAGATGATAGAAACTTAGCACGAATATATACCTCGATTCATTACAGTTCAAATAAATAACATTGAATCTTGAATTTATGACGTATGTATGTAAGGTATATTAATCTATATACCCGACATTTGCATGCTATAGTATAAATAAATAATATATATTTTACTATAACTCACCTATCATCTGTAATTTATTAGATAAAAATCTATAAAATAATCAAAATGGCGGCCAGAGTCTGTCAAATTGACGTTCTGGCAGGACTAGAGTAGTCCTTATATTTCCGAAAATTCTATCTTTTTTACGGCAAAATCGTGAGTAGAATTTAGAAATAAATAATAATAATTTTTAACTTAGGGACCAAAGTACTCCTGACACCATTTGTAGTAACTTAGCTACGTATAAAAGGTTACTCACCCAAACAGAGGTCTCGAATCGGCCCGTGGAACCAGTGGCAGATATGCGCAGTTCAAGTTCCAAGGTCCGACTGCCGGGCGGGAATCAGCTAGCCAGGCAGCCGCGAAACGCGAACTCAGGGATTGCGGGATACCGCCAGCACCACAATATCAGTGATATTACCGAAATGTCATTGTGTCTCCATTGTGGAAGGATGACTCTCAGTTATATTATGTTGCCACTTTACCGTTAGTTGACGGGGGAAATTACATAGAGTATGGCATCCATTCGTGGTCCGAACCTTTAAGTATAGTAGGACATTACATGCAGGTAATAATTGCTCGAACCAGTATTGGGTTAGACACTCTGACTGGTTGGTATTTCACTCCATCTGAATGTCTAGGAGTTGATCCTCGGGTATGTCACGGACAGTTACGAGTCGATAAGACTCACTTACCGTGTATTGTGAGTTTGTTAACCAATTTGACGGATAGTACGTGCACAGTTAAGTTGTCACAATCTAATGACACTGCTAGTAAGCCATTTGCACATAAGGGGATTGGAGTGTTTTTACAGACATTCGGTGAACTTGTGGAAGTACATTGCGGTGGACAATTGACTGAGAGGTGTGAATTAACGAATGGTGTGTATGCGTTAAGGTCGAGTAAGTGTGATTACAGTGGTACGGGATGGAAATTCGGACCCATACGGACCTACAGACGGTCGCATGCTCAGATCAGTTTGTCCATTGATGTACCGAGATTGGATGTGGCTGGTGTACTGAATCAATCTTTAATTGTTAACGACTTGAAGGTGGAGAAATGGAACCATTTACAGAAAACTAAGTATGTTCCTTTAGCGCCATTATCCGAGATCGATCCAGCGATGGTTGAAAGCATCAGTACTGGATCCTTGTTATTATATCTGGTGGCTTCTGCTGCCGCACTGTAGTGCTAACGTGTGTCTTATACAAAGGTGGAATTCTGAACCGTGTGTGGATTTGTATCTCACGAAAGCCACCTGCGGCCATGGTTCCTCGATTCGGATCTGCCTGGGATCGTTGGTCACAAGGACCAGCGGCGACGCCTAACGCCGGGGACCAGCCAACCATAACCAGGGGAACGACGTCACCAACGGCGTCTTACCAGGTAGGTATAGAGGTCATTCCAGCCTTCTCTGATATACCAATATGAACATTGTTGGTTTTACTTTATTTCTTATACTATCTAGGAGGACATTCTGTATATTGGTATAATTGTGTCCAGTGAGATATTGCTATACTATTTGTATGGATTAATCGTACTGTTTTATTCACTGTTTTCTTTCAATTTAACATCGTTTTAGTTGCTAATTGATATTGCATTGTTCGTCTTTTAGTTGATATCGTATTAGTGTTTATTGTTTCTTTTTCGTTGATTTATTACCGCATCGTTGATTGCTAGTTTCTTTTTGATCGATTTACTGTCATATATTGCTTAGGGGGTGATAACTACGTAGTCAGTGACAAATAGACCAATAGTTTGGTTATAAGGCCTGACGCTTCGATGCATTGTGTATCCAGAAATCTGAATGGTCAGAAGCCGTTTTTTCAGCTCCTTTTATACTCTCATCGGCTGAGCCTGGGGATTGGCTTTCACATGCCCTTAATAGGGTATGGAAAATTGAGATTGCCGGTTTGGCTGGATGTAATTTTTGACGGTTGTAGTCTAATTTCACAGGTTTTGGTAAAGTTGATGGTTGAGTCCAAAATGGCGGCTCCAACAAATTTTACCGGTTGAGGTGTTTTTTTTACTGGTTGTGTGTTTTTTTGCCGGTTGTGGCCGTTTTGGCGGTTTAGTTTAATTGTTTGCCGGTTGTGAAGCTTTTTTACCGGGTGTGGTTGTTTTGGCGGTTTGGTTAAACTTTTTTACAGGTTGTGGAATTTTTGCCGGTTGTGGTCAATTTACCAATTATCATGTCAATTCTTTACCGGTTCTTTTTGAAATGGCGATTTTCTCTAGGATTTTCAGCGGTCGTGCTGAAAAATTATTATTTTGGTTGTTTTAAGGCCCATTTGATGTGAGGTTTTGACCGGTGTAGTCATTACCATAGTTTTTGATTCAGACTTAAGGCGTTTCGTTCCTTTGAGCGGAACTCATCAGAGGCGTATGTGGGAATAAAGGAGGTGAGATATTGTGTCACCTATAGTTAATCATCATGTGAACTGGGGCGGGTGGGGCGGGGAAGGGTTTATTTGGGGGTCTTTTTGGTGGGACAAGGCGGCCCCGTGTGGTTGGGACTCTGTCCAGGGGGTAGGAGTGGGGGTGGGGGGGGGTTGTGGTTAACGGTTTGGCCGGGGTGGTGAAAGTGGGGCTTCCAGGTGAGCGTAGAAAAGCGTGGGGGGCCAATATTATTTACAGAAACGGAGCCTAGAGAGGAGAATTTATTTAAGAACAGGTGAAAAAAGAAAGAGCAGAAAAAAAATCAAAACAAGAACGATAAACAAGAAAATAATAATAATAAAATAAAATAAAATAGAATAAATTAAAAGTCTCTTCCAGGTGAGCAGCTTGTGTTGTTTTTGTTGAGTTTGTTGCCCGTGTAGATTTAAGAAACTCTATATACACACGTCGGTAGTGGAATGTTCCAGGTGAGCATGGCGCCCCCTGTAATAAAATCTCTGTCACTTAGATTTGATAAAGGAAAAAACACAGGAACATATGTATGTAGACATTCTGCCAGGTGAGCATAGTGCCCCCGCCCCCCCCCCCCCCCCCATGGTAAAGTTTTTAACGTTTGTAAAAGAAACACAGACTGGTGGAAGTCCGTTGAAACTTAAAAGTCTTTCTGGTGAATGTTATGTTCCATGGTGCTGGTCATATCAAATGACAAAAAATGGTGGCAGAGCGTGGTTCTCATTAAGCAAACCTGAAATGAGATCGACTAAACCTGGCTATTCTAGCTCGATAGGATATGTTTAGGTGTAGTTAGGAACGCTCGCTCGTTAGGAGTCATTTGTGTAAGCCTCTTTTCCTGATGTAGCGGATATGTAACACCGCACACCGGCTAGGTGGTATAAATTGGCCATCTACATTAAAGCCTCCTTATTAATATATGAGTGATTGTTTCTTCCTACGTTTCTCCAGCCGTAAGTCTTATAATTGTCTGGACCTCCTTTCGACACGTTGGTGCGATCCGACTCAGGAAACTAAAAAAAATGTGGTTTCCGAGCGGTGAAGACTAATGTGCCGATTCCGCACACACTCCCCCGTATCTTCGGATACCAGTTAGCATAAATATCCATGCCAGAGTAGGAAGCACTGCAGAACCATTATATTATTTTTACCCGCCAGCAGTGCGTGATGGACGGGACAAGGATCTACCTCTAACTCTTCACAGTGACTGGGTGCGGTCATGGAAGCCACCACGCCCTCACGTGAAGGTCACTATATGTGGTATCCATCTCCTTATCCCCACCATAAAAGCATATGCGCTTTTCAAATGCTTTTGTAAATATGTCTTAGCCTAGTGATATTGTATGTGGTTGCGGTGCGATCAGTAACAGGATCGTTATATGATTCAGGAGCTGTCGCACCGTGACATGTCTGCTACCTATTTTTCTGAGGGGGATGCTCCATAAGGTGACCATATGGGAACCGAGCATTTACCACAGTCAGGCATGCATCAAAAAGATAGGTAAAACTACTAGCCACTTGTGCCCAAAGCTTGGAACATGTACCTTCTTCTTTCTTCTTTTCTTCGCTGATCATACCGCCAGTCCTGTAAGTGACTATCGACATGATCATAAGCGTTAAGTGCGTGGATCCATGGTTTATTAGAGTGCGCCGTGCGGCCTGGAACCTCCGTCTTCAGCACTCGAGGTTTCTGTCAGGGTTACCTCACCCTTACCTCATTAGTCGCCTCGTACGACACGCAGAGGATATGGAAGGTATATTCTAAGCCCCACATACAGGGCAGGAACATGAACCTAACAACTAAAGGTTAGTTTAGGGTGTACCAAAAGGACCGCATAAATAAAGCGGCAACTACCATTACAGTATCTTTAATCTACATAAGATGACGGTCTCGGACTTCTCCGGAAATCACCCATCCCCATCTTCACGTAATTCATCGTGCATCAAAATAGCATACAGTTTCACTAGGCTCACCGCACTACACACGTAGTATATTTTTTAATAAGAGAGTGGCCCTTTTTGCCAGCTCTCTTCCTCCACTTCGGCGTTGAAGGCATTTGCCTGTGATGGAGGCCCGCGTTAGGCTCTTTCCCCCCACAACAATAATATTTTGTTAGGGGTACAATGGTTTATATTAAACAGAGAGTAGCCGCGCTAGGACTCTCCCTTGCAGGGTTACCTCGTGGATTTAAAGATCGGCGAGGTACCTCTGACGAGCCCACATTGACCAAGACACCAACTTGGTTCCATTTACTATATTTTCTCTGTATTGTTTGTTTTAGTTTTATCATGTTATTAATTATGTCTAAACTCCCAAATCGAGTAAGGGACCATCATACCAGTGACACAAACAGCCGGTGTGGTTCAATCTCGGCGGCAATGGTTGCACGGCCCCACTGGAACGTTATCGTTCCACCGGCTCTAGAAGTCGGTCTTTGTACATTCTGGAAAGTCGCAAAACACGATCAGTCACCACGAGAACCGACGCTAACCAGCTCGTCCGCGCATCATGTACATGCGCTGCAGCGGAGAAGAATATTCGGACGGACCGCCGTGTAACCACCCCGGAGACTACACATGTCGTTGATCAAGGATCTACTGTTGTCAGTGCCTGGGCTTTTGTCATTGTTTATTGCCGCCTTCTTAGACCAGCTTATCTCCAGTTGACTCAGAACTACCATGCGTGTCATTCCCAATTCTTGAATTCAAGCCAGATTCGGACGACCACATGTGTGCAGTCACACGCTGGGTACCCAGGAGTCGGCTCACTTTGTACAGACTTTGCTTAACATCAGATGCTTTTATCGCCAGACAAAAAGACGATTTTCTAAGTGATATTTCTCATAATGCACACATATACATATGCCTATTTATTTAATAATTTATATATTGATTGATTTATTTATTTTAAATACATTTCTTATTTTCTCTTTAGTCCTTTGTGTTAGTGGTTGGTGATTCACATGACCACCATATTAACTTTCAATACGCCTTTTCTCCATTCTTGTAATAACATGTCACTTTGAATTTTCAAACTGTGGTATGTATGGGCATGCTCATTGTTATCACATAAATAGCCAATCAGCGAGCTGACTGTTAGATGTGACAATAACCTATCTACTATGTCTAGTGTTAGTGCGTCAATCTGTTCATCCGCCCATCCATGTGTACATCATTTAACGTTAGCTCTATTTGGAGCACGTTACTTAAATTGTACAGACAATGAAATGCATTTTTTATTTGATTTTTTAGTTTGTCCTTCCCTCTGTTCATAAGGCCAGACATGTGTGAATCCTGGAATGTTTCGTGTTTTTTTTGATAGTATATGTACTACTGAAATACTAGTAATGCAACGCGAAAGTTTATTTGACAAGTACTGCGTGCACCACTATCTAGAATAACTAAACCAAACCGGATTTGGATAAATGGATTTCTTCAAGGAAATGGCAACATCAAAATACCAAATGTCCATATCTCTAAGTGAATACCAATCTTATGATGACTGGAGGCCTGACAAAGTATTACAATTTGCGACAAAGAAATTGCTCACACCCGGTAAAAGTGAAATGATGATTACAGCAAGTAAGATTGTGGTGAGAACTAGCTTGACAGGCAGGGACACGAGCCTATAATTAAACAATAGGCCCAAGGGCCTGTGGCGCTCACCTGGACCATTAACATTTGAACCATTTGCATTTAAACACGTGTAGATAATTGATGGATAATTTTCGAAAAATCCAAGATGGCCACCCCAAAAATTGCCCAATCAAAATTCTGAATATAAATTCTAGTCTACCGTGATAGGGTCACTCTAGCCAAATTTGGTTGAAATATCTCAAGCAACTAAGGAGAAGCTGTGTTTTGACAATTTCCTGTAAATTTTTCATAAAATCTAAGATTTTCACCCAACAAATTGATCAATCAAAATTCTGAATAGATTTTTTAGAGCCTACCACCATAGAATCCATTAGTAAAATTTGGTTGAAATATGCCAAGCAGCAAAGGAGGAGTAGCCTTTTGACAAGTTCCGGTACATTTTTCACCCACAAAATTTGATGAATCAAAATTCTGTATGGAAATTCTAGAGCCCACCACCACACGATCCTTTGCGCCAAATTTGGTTGAAATCTCTCAGAATGGTAAGGAGAAGAAGCAATTTGACAATTTCCGGTACATTTAAAATAAAATCTAAGATTTTCACCGAAAAAAATGATGAATCATAATTCCGAATGGAAATTCTGGAGCCTACGACCATTGGGTCCTTTCAGCCAAATTTGATTGAAATCGGTCAAACAGGTAAGGAGAAGAAGCAATTTGACAATTTCCGGTAAATTTAAAATAAAATCTAGGCTTTTCACTCAAAATATTTGCGCAACAAAATTCTGAATCGAGGTTCTAGAGGCTATGACCATAGGATTCTTTCAGCCTAATTTGGTTGAAATCGGTCAGAATTCTAAGGAGAAGAAACAATTTGACAATTTCCGGTAAATTTTTAATAAAATCTAAGTTTTTCACCAAAAATATTTACGAATCAAAATTCTGAATGGAAGTTCTATAACCTATGCCCATAGGATCCTTTCAGCCAGATTTGATTGCAAACGGTCAAAAGGGTAAGGAGAAGAAGCAATTTAACAATTTCCGTTAAATTTTTAATAAAATCTAAGATTTTGACCCCAAAAATTTATGAATCAAAATTCCAAATGGAAGTTCTGGATCCGAGCAGAATAGCATCCTTTGACCAAAATTTAGTTAAGATTCGGCTATTGGTTAAGGAGGAGTAGCGTTTTAAAGCACAAGTTGACGGACGACGGACGACGGACAGACGGACGGACGACGGACGGTCGCCACGGCATAAGCTCTTTTGGCCTTTCAGGCCAGGTGAGCTAAACACGGTTTAGGATATGTTATGCGACTAGATTCCTAAATACATGTCTTCTTATTTTGCGAGTAAGTTATGTAGTTGTGACGATGTTTTAGACAGACATGCACTTAGACAAATTACATTTTCATTATATTCTCCTCTGTCGTTCATTATCCGTTCACTTCAGATTTCAACAGACAGAAACTAACCTCATTGCCTCGACATACGTACGCGGTTCTGGGTCTTAATCTGAGCAGCGATTTGATAAGCATAAGACAAGCATTGTTGGTCTTGTCTTCAAGCTGTTTCATCTTAAACCCTTTCATGGCGAAACCGGCCCAAACCGGCCTCTACAGGGGTCTTTAGGAATGCCCATTTGCAGACCAAGGGAAATGTATTTTTTGAAGACTTACGACTGAAATGACTGGCTCGATAATCGAGCCAGTCATTCCAGTGATAAATTTTCAAAAGATTGTATTCTCCTGGCCTGCGAATTGACATTCAATAAGCACATATTTCGAACGTCATCAAACGGTTAAGGTTAAGCATAGAGTAAGCGTAGATATACATGTCAACAGCAATTGTTTTTGGAGATATTTCAAATCAGTTTTATGCATTATTAGTATCGGCACGAAGACTGTCTGTCTGTATATCCAGTAGTGTCCCTGTGCATATGTGCGTGTGTGTGTGCCTGCGTGCGCGCGTGTGTGTGTGTGTGTGTGTGTGTGTGTGTGTGCGTGCGTGCATGTGCGTCCGACGTGATAGGCCGGCGTCGCTTTGTGGGATTTCCACCAAACTTGGACGTTGCCATTAGGTGTCGCGATTTATTTTGTTGATATTTGGGTTTACGAAATCCAAACCAAATTCATCGAACTGTTATTGTCGGACGACATTTGAAATGATCATTAATATTTAACCAGTGATGACGCTTGTATAAATCTATGCTATCCATTGTATGCACTGAATTTGACTGCAAATTTAATGTGAAACAGCTACTGCTTTAGGCAACCGCAGCTCCCATCCGAATGGAGGATATCTAGTTTTAGCCATGCCCCGCCCATCCTTAGCTAAGCTCCACCCACATTTCGCCGTGTTGGATCAATCGATTCCCGAACTGACTGATTATCAATTTTCATAAAAATATGCGGGTAAGCTGTTGAATATTTTGGAAATATGGCAGCAACAGCGCCCAGTAAAATTAGTTCCAAAATATTCCTCAAAATGTTTATTAAATAGTAATCCATCATCAATTAAGCGTTCATGAGGAACTTACCTACCCCATTCACGGTATATTATAAGTCATTGTTTATAACGTCATCCTACGCGCCACGTAGTTGTTTATGACGTCATATGATTGATGGATACACTGAATAGGTCCAATAAAAGGTAATTTAAGAGACACATCATCAAGCGAATTGATCGTGCGAATCACTAGTTAATCAAACATGGCTATTACTATTAACGGTATACTGCTCGAAATGATTAGGATTTCTATTTTAAGTAGTAATTAACAATGGCTAACTCCACGTGCCAATGCACTACGAACAGTCCAATCAGTGTAGATAATCTAACACAGGCTTTACTATGCTGGTCAGTGAAGGGGTCTGATCTGTCACTCAAGTATATGACGTCATAATTAAATACGTAAATTGTTGGCTGATGCCACAATCGCAATGGTGTATGTCTGTCGACACGTCTGTCACAAATGAAGGTCGACACGTCTGTCACAAATGTATATGAATTGTATGGCTTGGGTGAAATTGCAATTTAATACACCATCTGTTGTTGTTGTTGTTGTTGTTGTTGTTGTTGTTGTTGTTGTTGTTGTTGTTGTTGCCACTGCTGTTGTTGCTGCTGTTGTTGCTACTGCTGTTGTTGTTGTTGTTGTTGTTGTTGTTGTTGTTGTTGTTGTTGTTGTTGTAATATTACTAATTGTATGTCTTTACTATTTAATAAACACGTTGTTGAATATTTTAAACAGCAACAGCACCGATCCAAATTGGTTTCAAAATATTCAGCAGCTTACCCGAATAATTTTCTGGAAATTAAGTTTCAGGGCGTTCGATCCCAACACGGGCGAAGCGTGTGTGGAGCTCAGCTAGATATGGGTGAGGCGTAGCTAAAACTGAACCCTTCCATTAAAAGGTAATTTAATAGACACAACATCAACCGAATTAGCCATGCGAAGCACTAGTCAATCAAACATGGCTATTACTAATAATTAATGGTACAATACTCAACATGATTAGGATTTCTATTTTAAATAGTATTTGTTCATAAATGGAGGAATCTACAATGTCAGTCAAGTATATGACGTCATAATTAAATATGCCACTTGTTAGCTGGCGAAACAATCGCAATGGTGTATGTTTGTCACGAAGATCGAAAGGTCCGCCACGAATGTGTATGAATTGTATGGCTTTGGTGAAATTACAATTTGACTGGGCGCTGTTGTTGCCTTGGGCAGCATCATAACCCAGTAAATTAGCTTCAAAATATTCAACAGCTTACGTGTATAGTTTCCTGGAAACTGAAATTCAGGGCGTTCAAGGGTCCATCGATCCCAACACAGGAAATCATGGGCGGAGCTTAGGTAGAAATAGGTTGGACATAGCTAAAACTGGATTCATCCATTACGTGATCGCCTGCTTTCAGTTGCGATTTTGGAACAGTCATACAGTGTCCGCAGCGGCCATTGACCAGTTTTGCGCCTACTGATATATTAGGGTCACGAGCAATTGTAGACATAATACCCCCAAATAATGCAAACCAGATCTTTATTCATGTATACAATTGTTTATTTATTTGGTGATAACCCCTAAATCTCTCTACCACTTTTTCGATCTATATAATTTGAGGGGAGTCAGCAGTTGCTAGCAAGCTGAAGATTTGAAATCATCCTCATCATCTTCATCATCGAATTTCGTGTGATTTCGTCGGGCATCATTGACGGCCTATAGCGTACACTCTATGCCGGCTACTACAGAATGTACTTTGCATACGATTTAACAAGGAGACAGATTTTCAGTCTCAGTACCACAATAAAATAAATGGATTTCTTCAAGGGCGAAGCCTGGGGAATGACAACTTTAAAATACCAAATGTCCATATCTCTAAATGAATACCAATCTTATGGCGACTGGAGGCCTGATAACGTATTACAATTTGCGCCAAAGAAAGTGATCGCGTCTTGTAAAATTACAATGATGATTACAGCGAGTAAGATTGCGGTGAGAACTAGCATAAGCCTTTCATGCCGAAGCCGACCAAAACCGACATCTGCAGTGGTCTTTGAGAATGTCCATTTACAGCCCAATAGAAGACTATTTTTTGAAAATTTACCACTAGAATGACTGGCTCGGTAACCGAGCCAGCCATTCCAGTGGTAAAATTTAAAAAAATAGGCTTCACTTGACCTGCAAATTGACATTGAATAAGCAAATATTTGGATTTTTTGGATAAGATTTAGGCAGTAAAGAGTTAAACACGAGCATGTAATTATAAAATGGTGTAAGATATGCAATGCGACTGGATTCCTAAAGGCGTGTCTATGATTTTGCGAGGAGGATATATAGTTGCGGCAATGTTTAAGCGGGACCTGCACTTAGACAAATTACATTTTCTCACGAATAGAGTCCATTATTTTTTCCTCTCTGTTTCTTTCATTACCCTTTCACGTCAGGTTTCAGCAGTCAACAACTCACGCCCATCCTCGATATGCGTACGCGGTTCTGGGTCTGCACCAGAGCAGCAAATTGATAAGCATAAGATAAGCATGGTTGTTCTTGCCTTCCAGCTGTTTCGTGTTTAGAAACCGGCCCAAACCCGCCTCTACAGTGGTCTTGAGAAACATCCATTTACAAGCCACGATACAATCACTCAAGTATATGACTTTATAATTAAATATGTCACTTGTTGGCTGACGTAACAATCGCAATCGCAATGGCGTATGTCCATCGCCAAGGTCGAAAGGCCCGTCTCAAATGCGTTTGAATTGTATGGTTTTGGTGAAATTACAATTTAATAAACATTCTGGTGGATATGATGTTGTTGTTGTTGTTGTTGTTGTTGTTGTTGATGTTGTTCTTGCTGCTGCTGCTGCTGCTGTTGCTGCTGCTGCTGTTGTTGTTGTTGTTGTTGTTGTTGTTGTTGTTGTTGTTGCTGCTGTTCTGCGGCAGCTGTTATTTTTGTTGTTATTGTTGTCGTTGTTCCGGTTGCTGCGGCTGCTGCTGCTGATGTTGTTGTTGCTGTTGTTGCTGCTGTTGCTGATGTTGTTGTTATTATTATTATTATTATTATTATTATTATTATTGTTGTTGTTGTTGGTGTTGATATTGTTGTTGTTGTTGTTGTTGTTGTTGTTGTTGTTGTTGTTGTTGTTGTTGCTGCTGCTGCTGCTGTTGTTGTTTTTGTTGTTATTGTTGTCGTTGTTCCTACTGGCGCCATTGCTGCTGTTGTTTCTATTGCTGCTGCTCTTGCGCTTGTTGTTGATGGTGTTATTGTTGTTGTTGTTGTTGTTGTTGTTGTTATTGTTGTTGTTATTGTTATTGTTGTTATTGTTGTTATTGTTGTTGTTGTTGTTACTATAGCTATTGGTGTTGATGTTGTTGGTGTGGATGTTATTGTTGTTGTTGATGCAGTTGCTGCTGCTGTTATTTTTGTTGTTATTGTTGTCGTTGTTCCTACTGCCACCACTGCTGCTGTTGCTGTTGCTATTGCTGCTGCTGCTGCTGCTGTTGTGTTGTTGATGGTGGTGAAGGTGTTGTTGTTGTTGTTGTTGCTGCTGCTGCTGTTATTATTTTTGTTGTTATTGTTGCTGCTGCTGTTGTTGTTGTTGATGATGGTGGTGAAGGTGTTGTTGTTGTTGTTGTTGCCGCTGCTGCTGCTACTATCGCTTCTTATAGTGCATTGCATTTAGGGCAATATAGGGATCAGTTTCAAGATGAGCTCCGCCCATTTCAAACTCCGCTGCGCCCCCGTTTTACACGTGTTGAAATCAATTTATTTACTTTGTATCATTAAAAAACCCGAATTCCCAATCGAAAGGTAACTATACAGGCGAGCTGACGGATACATAGAAACTAATGCGTCTGGTTTCTGTTGCTGCCTATATCTATCCAATTTTGCACTGGTTAAAGACGTACAATTCGTACACTTGGTAGCCTTTTCAAGCTTCATTTCGGAGTTTTAATACACCATTAGCATTGTAACGTCAGCTTATATGTTCCGTAACTGATCATAACGTCATATACTCGAATGACGTATCGGATTCATCCATTGACATGGACACATGCTCACGATGTAGTCCTCCGTTGAATGATGCACTACGATCTGACGATTCCCGGTTTATTGCTAGCCGGAGTGTGATGGTTTTCATTACTGTTTAACCCCACTTGTGCCAACAGCGCCTCCAAGCGCTCAACATTCTACTTATATCACCGAACCCTTTAAAGTCAAGGTTTTTCAAGAAGATTAGAATTTTTACAATAAAATTTACAAAAATAGCTTTTTGTTGTCGTGCACACAGACATTATTCAAGACCACTCCAGGTCTTGTTTTTCAGCCGGCCTGACCATAAAAATAATCAAGAAAATCCGGGTTTTTTCTTAGATACAGTGTCTATTTGTCCGCTGAGAGAAAACTATTTTTTGAAAATTTACTACTGGAATGACTGGCTCGGTTACCGAGCCAGTCATTCCAGTAGTAAATTTTCAAAAATCATTTTGCCTTGGATGAAAAAATGGACATTCGTCAAGATCACTATATAGTCCGTTTAAGTTAATACATGAGGGGCTGAAATATAAATTCCCGCCACTGTGATCAATATAGCACTAATAGTAATCGGTCATTGACCAGTGATTCGACTCGCCAATCCCCTTTCTTGATGAATCAATGAAATTCATGATTATTTTCTACTTTCTTCTGGATCTTGCGCATCAATCTCGTATTATAATCGTCAAATCAGTAGTCAGAGCATTAGTTATCAGTCCATAAATAAGTCAGTATCACAAATCTCATAGCCATTGTCATTGAATTTATGGCGAGAGGCACGCGCATCGGTGCCCTTCTCCATCCAGCAGAGCGGCCATTGATGTATTTTATGATCATTATTTCATTTCTCAGATGAGCCATTAGTATCTCCGTTGCCGCGTGCTTTTCCACACAGAGGGGCAAGGTCTGTATGGAAAGCAGATTTTACCCCTATTAGGTCAAAGTAACCATTTAATAGTCGAGTTAGTAAAACACGACTTCTGCAGTGATCTTGAGAAACGTCCATTTGCAGGCTAAGACAAGAATACTTTTGAGAATTTACCACTGGAATGACTGGTTCGGTAACCGAGCCAGCCATTCCAGTGGTAAATTTTAAAATGCAATTGGACACTCGCTAAGCAGAAATTGGAATTTTCGTGCCCGTTACACCGTTGTTGAATGTCTATTTGAAGGATAACAGAAATCAATTGTTTGTGTAAATTTTTGCAATACTCTTTTTTGGCTGCAAAATTCAAAATTTCCTTTAAAAGTATTGGCAATTAAATTGTTAATTGAAATAAATAGTATTTTGGGCGCTTTAAAGCGCGGTTGACACACGAGGGGTTAGCAAGGCATAGTAATTGATGTTACTGTGAATGCTTGTAGATTGTAGTGGTGACGCTTGTAGCATCTTGTACGTGGCGAACTGCCGCTGAATATAAATGCATAATCAAAACACAACATGTGTACTAAATGATGCTATAGAACCGTCAGTCATCCAGTCAGGCTTGTATGGCGTGCAGATAGTTTGTACGGTACATATTTACCACACTACACAAAACTCTTGAAACGATATGACAGAATAAGAATTTGTGACTGACAGGACGGATTGATGGACGGACTTGGCGGGCGGGCGGGCGGGAGGGCGGGCGGACGGACGTGCGGGCGTGCGGGCGGACCAAGTTTCAAACACCAAGCAACTATTAGTGAGACATCAGTTGACTTCTTCACGATATATACAGGTCCTCAATTTGATCCTCTGGAAAATTAGAATATAATGTATGTTTAAGCCAACAGACTTACATCAGCTGCTTCGCAGAAATCTTTTCATCCTCCACCCGCAATTAAATGTCTGATCAAATCTCAAATCGTAAGATTCTTTCGAAACTCTAGCAACAGGCAGAATCTGCGTGCCCTATTCTGTTTGATGCTTTGAAAGCACGAGGTTATACAGCCCAGTTTCTTTGAAACATTAAAACAGACTCCATCAATGAGATTGAAAATCTTAAATTTACATAACGGATACGAATTTGAACCTGTCCAAAATTAAACACAACAAACCAATCATGTGTGAGTTTTTAAATGTGGCTAAACAAATGCAAGTAAACAACTATATATTGTAATCCAATAAACATTCCTATTCCTGAGTTTCAATCTAAAACTGAATATCATATCCGGACCAATATGCATTGTGATTCTGAGAATGTAGTCTATTTGATCAATTTTGCCCTGTGCATTTAGAGTGGGTGCTAGACGTCACGTTTCTGATATTAACACCTCAGCAGATACACTATTTGCTCAACATTTCTAACGTCCTGGTCATTCAGTTGAGCATTTTGTTGAAATTATGCCAAAAGAACAGATTGCGATTTTGGTTCTTTTCGCAAAACCCGACAAGCCCATTGGATTAGAGCACTCCAAACAAAAGCACCATTTGGAATAAATGTAGATTCAAGACTATCACAAAAAGAACAAAGGTATCCCATTTCAGTTCATATACAATAGATGCAATGCTGAATTAGTGAAAACAATGAAATATGAACAGTCACAGTTGTAATCTAAGTTAAAGGAACCGACCAAAGCACCACGAGTAATCGATTACAATAGAAAGCCAAACCTTAAAGCTTTGCTGGTAAGATCAAAGTTAGACCTCATAGCTCCTGATAACAATAGCAAGGTTTCACCCCTCACTACCTCGTCTTAAATAAATAAAAACCCAACCAAAATCAATGGTGGAACAACTTGAGATCATATTCATAGGACTGACCGACCGACCGACCTACCGACCGACCGACCGACATTGTGGTTTGTTGAGATGCTAAACGCAGGTAGGAAGCGTCTCTTTTGCTTTGCAAATTGGACATTTCTCAAGACCACTACTGAAGTCGTTTTCCCAGCGTGTGTGTAAAGGTTTAATTATATAGACGACACCAATCAGTACATCACTATCAGTAGTTGACATATGATATTACAGAAAATCTCGCCTTATCTTGTACTACCCATTCAGCTGATAGAATTTGCCACGCATAATCCACCCTTGACATTTTAGCCTTTTATCATGCCGACAACAAAAGCTATTCAAGCTTTAGTAATATTACTACATTTCTACAGCCTATGATGGCTGTCATGATTTACTTTTCAACCAATCAGAAATAAACCTAACGTGTCTGCCTCGGTATAAACGCTCAATCATAGAGGTGCCATCTATAGTTTGCCAATGTGGTGTAATAGCACTCATAGAGGCAAGCTGTTGAATATTTTGAAAGTAATTTGACTGGAAATTGTTGCTGTCACATGCAACAATAACTTCCAGTCAAATTACTTTCAAAATATTCAATGAGATGAGTATTGCATAATAATGAATGTAATGCATTGACACTTACATAACATCACACACTATCGCTCGACGCGACAAAATGGTGACGTTCACTGTTCAATATTTACGCGATATTACAAAGCAGATAATTGTGATACAGATTAGGGAATGGGACAGGATATGAATGATATGAACTCTATCAACCATAATCCATCGGTGCAACACAGCACTTGATATGAGATTAGCACCCCTTTAAATGACATCTGCATAGCAATATAATAAAAATCATACAACATGTTTTCCAACATGATTAAAATATAAATGGGGTTTTAACGAATATTTAAAAGAAAATATTTTTACTGTATTCCAATAATTTATTTTTATACGTTTATTGCACAGTTTCGGTGCAGCCCATTCGAAGCACGTGTTGTGAATATGAATTTGTGAACTAGCTACTGACTGATACAGTAGTTTGACTTTTGTTTTCATCATAAACCTGTTCAGAAATCTTTATGAATTGTTACAATAGATGGACGTCCGGACAGACAGATGTATGCACGGTCGTACTGACGAATACGAGGAATGAATGAATGAATGCACGAATGAATGAATGAATGAATGAATGAATGAATGAATGAATGAATGAGTAAAGCACCAATGCTCTTGTTCTTGTGATAATATCATGTTCCTACGGTGCGCATGGATATATTCGATCTGTCACTCGAATATATTGACATCATAATCAATTAGTACATCTTGACCAACACACAGCTATGAGTGAAACACCGTAACATGGTAGAAACAATTAAAGGTGCACATTCACACCAGTATGCGTGAAAATTGAATTATTTAAATTGTATACATTTAGAGGCTTAATTTGTGTAACTCAATGTAATGAAGCGAAGTAAATCTTAACATATGATGATTTCATTTCGTACAAATTATTATAATTATTTTTAATGCGAAGTTGAATTCGGGTCTCGTGTCTTTAATTCAATTTCACAACTTAAAATTCACTTCGCGTCATCAGCTTCATTTGATATGTATTGCGTTTTGACTAGGTAGCTTTGTAATTCGAACTTTTCTGTCGCGCCGCACCAGTGTCGACTGGTTGGTTTATATAGGTCATTTTCAAGCAGATTTAGCTGGCACGGCACATCAGAAGTTCGACTTATAAATCGGGCCTTAGAGCTAAGTCAATGGACTTATTTTGGCATAAGGCCAGACCAATTTAATGTTTTGTTTTACTAAAATTTCAACACAAATCACAAGATTGGAGATGGGGAAAAAATAAAACTAATGCACAATTTCAAGCTCAGAAGTTTAAAGCTGTTACAATATTAATAATCCTTTTATTATGTTAATTGTCAAGATTGATCAAGAAAATCCAAAACGTTTTCTCAGGGAGTGTCCATTTGGAGGCCAAGAGAAGACATTTTTTTGAAAATATACCACTGGAATGTCTGGCTCGTTAACGAGCCAGACATTCCAGTGGTATATTTTCAAAAATGGTCTTCTCTTGGGCGGCAAAAACATCTCTTATGGCCATTGCAAAGGCATTTTCAACGGCGTGACCATTAAAGGGTTAACAAAGCTACAGAGAACAAAATGTCTAACAGAAAATTCTGAGGAATTCCGGGTGATGCGGATTTGTTAAAGAAAAATCGCTAGATGGAAAGGATGTTGAAAATAATGCCTATTCCTTTTGAGCATAGAATTTGTTGATCAATATTTGAAGCGGTATGTTGGTGATATGAAAGTCGCTGATACCTATGTTCGCATCAATTTACATTTCGACATTGGGACTCAACATAAATGAGCAATCTAAAATAAATGCTCGTGTTAATGGATCAATCCAGTTTTAGCTATACCGCGCCCACCTCAAGTTAAGCTCTACCCACACAACGTCCGTGTCTGGATCGACCCATGCACTCTCTGATTATAAATTTCCAGAAAACAGTACAGGTAAGCTGTTGAATATTTTGAAACTAATTTGACTGGGTGCCGTTAAATTCGATTCAAAATATTCAAAAGCATGCTTATTAAATGGTACAGACACGCAAGTCGTACAACAACGCTTAGCCTGTCATCAATTATGCGTTTGCAACGAACTTAACTACGTCATTCATGACGCAATTGATTATGACGCCAGCCTACACTTCACGTAGTTGAATATGACGTCATATGATTGACCGAGAAACTGGAATCCTCCTGTGATTTTGTTCTCTTAGCTGGACGGATGGAAAATTCCAATAACATTGAGGCTGTCATATAATGTGTTGTGGTTAACACCCTCAACCACCACCACCCCATCCCCGTGAGTATCCTTTGATGATTATAAGCGTCGGCGGTTGTGGCGCTAGTATTTTTCTGTTTCAGTTTTAGTTTATTCGGTTCAATTCTCTTGAAGTATACGAATACAGGTACAAGACTAATGCTTTGGTCATGGCGGTATACAGTGCATAAACAATACTATAATATTATCTATACGTACAATCTACTTCACAGTCAGTTATGGCATTCGACCGATCGCGTCCGCGAAGCATCCGTCATAAGCCGGTGCCCGGTTTCAATTGTTTAGAATTGGAGTCAGGCACCAGTTCAAGACGATAGCCTCACGAACACGGTCAGCCGAATGCCACAAGTATTTTACCATTTATGCAAAATACTTCAGCAATTCTCTTGATCAGAGTCAGTATTCTCCTGCGACGAAGTATACCAAGCTCTGATCGATGGACGCCACTGTCTTTTGAAGCGACCACCTCCGCACAGATCAGGGCCAGATGATTGCTTTGAAATAAAGTATTGATATTCAAATGTACTAAATAGCAATTTTATCAAGGAATATGTATATATGTACATATATACAAGGTATTCTTATATCTCAGGACGCACGCATACACACAGGCACACACGTCGAGCATTATTCAGTAGTCCTTTAGTTTACATTACAGATCAATTTTTAACTTGGTTTCATCGGTAGCCACTGCTGTATGAGACAGCTTGTCAAACCACGGCAAGTATTCATCATATATTAAAACTGTATATTCTTTTTCAGTTGAACCTGTTGAAAATAACGTCGATAAATTTACAATAGTGATATCAATTGGATTTATTCTAAAGTATCTATCTATATACGTCGTTCTTTCTACAGCTAGAGATGGACAAGATAACGAAACTCCTCTCCAAGTGTGTTTTCATTGCATAATGCTCAAACACGCTCATGTCTAGGGAGATGTTCAAATATCCCAACCTCTATTGGTAACTTGTGATTAGGAGTTCTAAATTTACATAGCATTTTTGACAGTGTCTGAGGGAGCGAGGTTAAATGCGTTTCTAGTCTACAAGTTTCTTTAGCAATTCTATACGATGTGCAAATACTGATGTTAAAAACTTCGCCTCTCCATTTCTGGATATACTGATCAGACAGTACTTGTTTTGTAGTGAGCTTTAACCAATCAGGCTGACCTGGATTCTGGCTATGCCATACATCTGATAACGCAGTATTATCAAGGAGTGTTTTCACATTTGGAATTCGTTATTTTCGTGCATGTAACACTCGATATAGTTTATATGAGATTTTGGACATTTGTCCACATACTAATTTTGCCCACTATGTGGTTATCCTATTATTAATTTTTACACTCAACGGAAACTGGCCAAGTTCGCCATAAGGCATTGCAGAGTGAAGAGAGATTTTAACTCCTAAAATTATTTTATAGAATCGTTTCTGTAATTTCTCAGCCACAGTGACATTCTCAAAGCCCCAGATTTCGCATCCATAAAGCATGATCTGGCGGTATATACCATTGGATCGAAAAGTTCTAGCAGTATATCTATCGGTAAATGAGGAGAGGTTGCTTTTGAAATTAAGGCGAGCATAGCTGCGTTTTTCATGCATGTGCTTTATAGCCCTAGTAGCCTACACTTGCCGTTGTGTACAAATAGTATACCTGAATATGGGTGTTCGTGCACGATTTCTACATCTTCATTGCCGAGCGTAAATTTTGGTATGTTTCTGAGCTTGGCTCTAGAGAATATCATACATTTAGTCTTGGAAAGGTTAATATACAATTTCCATGTGTTGCAGTAGTGATGAAATGCGTTTAATGCTGTTTGTAGTTCTGGCGTCGATTCTGCCATTATTATTGTATCATCCGCATATAATAATATAAATAGTTTTAGGTATATGCCAGATCAAATCGTGAATTTGGATTCAGATAATTGACTAATTTTAGTGAGGCCATTGCAAGATGCAGAAATGGTGCTTTCTACGTCATTTAAGAATAAGGCAAATAATAACGGAAATACATTTCCCCCGTGTCTTACCGCGATATCACATGGGAAAAAAGCAGACATATTGATATTGCATGATTTAGCACCTTTATATAAATGACAAATTTATTAAAATGTTATACCATTAATATTGCTTGACAAGAGTTTCATCCATAAATGTGTTCTATGTACAGTGCCGAATGCCTTTTTATAATCTACACACGCGCAGTAAAGACGCTTGTGCTTTGCTAGATAAAAATCTATTAATGCTTTTAATGCAAAACTATGATCTGTGGTCGAGCACCCCGCCCTAAATCCAGCCTGCTTTTCCCCAATTAGATCAATACCATCCGCATACGTCGTCAGTCTGTTGTTAATGACGGTGGAAAAAAGCTCGCAAAAACAGCTGAGAAGGGTGATAAACCCGCCCCCCACCCATAATTTTCAGGATCCATTATAGAACCTTTTTATATAATGCTGAAATGGACTTTTCCGGTTTTAGCTATCCCCCGCCCATCTCTAGCTAAGCTCAACCCACACCTCGCTCGTGTTGGAATCGAGCGATCTCTGAACACCCTGACCATCAATTTCAAAAAGAAATACCCAGGTAAGCTGTAAGCGGCAACAGCGCCCAGTCAAATTGGTTTCAAAATATTCAACAGCATGTTTATTAAATAGCAAAGAATTACAAAGACAATTCATACAGTGTGTTGGACCATTTGAGATTTGGTGACGTCTATATGCAACCCTTTGTGACGAAATGACTATGACGTCATCATACACCAGATGAGCTGATTATGACGTCATACGAGATCTGATGATGGATGGATACTCTGGAAAGGTGATTATGCCTCTGGTCCAATTTTCCAGTATATGCCCTGATGCCAAAATAATATTGAACAGTTTGGTGTATAGACACCAAACATGCACGCTGTTGAGAATTTGAGAAATTCGTTCAATATCTGGTCTATACCGCGGCCTTTATTGTTTTTAACCTCGGTAATAGCCGTTGTTATTTCTTCCTCCGTGAAAGGGGCCTTGAAAGTAAAGTTATTATGTACTGAAGCTAACTTTTGAAAATCTGGCTCTACAGTGGCTTCCGAGGTCTCGTTGAGCTTTTTGAAATGATATATTAAGCTTTCTACCTTGGGCACTTTTGGTTGTTTCTGTGACGCCGGTGCATTGATGATATTCCAGAACGCGGGTGTGGCGCGATTCTTTACGTCATGCTATTTTTTCGTAAATTAATTAAAATATACTGTTTATTCAACTCTCTTCTTGTAGTCTTTACGCATACATAGCTTTATTTCTTTGTGGCGTCATTTTTACTTTTGAGATATTCTGGTTTTGCTTAAATAGAATTCTTTTCGTTTATTTTTGCAAGCTGCACCCATACATTTTACCTGCCGTAGTCAGTATGGATGTAATTTGTGCTACACTATTATTGACCCTTTCAGCACCAATTGCTGGCGCAGCGGCTAACATGTCCAGATGCCGGAGGATAGTTTGTACACAAGTGGTGTCATTACTATTAAAACACATTTGTATTCTTAGTTTGCCATTTTGACTTGGGAGGCAGAACATGTTCTCTATCGTCATTTGTCCACTCACTATCTACATTGTTATTTAGATTTGACTTAAAGACAATATGTACAGGCTTGTGGACATCTGACAACAATTCATTAAAATCAAGTAGACACAGTTATAAGCGGGACAATTCAAGGGGATACTCTACCTGACTGGCATCTCTGCAGGTAAGTGTGCCAATCTGCTTATAATTCCTGGCCCTCCCGTTTACAATACGTAGGTTTAAGTTCTTGCACATCTCAATTAATCTATTCCCGTAATTGTTTCTTCTGACGTCTTCTGTGGATATCATAGAAACGGGCGTCATTATTAACATCAATATTAAAAGATATAGTATAATCATTGTAAAACGCCGGGTCGTCTTGTTGGTTAACAGTTTCGATACAATCAATCATGTGATCACACAGGAGGATTATTGGTTGGTCATTCTCGTGGATTTTGGAGAGAACTTATTGCTCTATTACATCAAAGAGCGGAATATTGGAGTAATTCCAGCTTTCTGGGGGCACGTACAAAACCCCACCAATAGTCTCCTGACCTAGAGTAATGATAATAATAATGATAATAATAATGATAAAATAATTATAATGATTATAATTTAATTTGTAAACTTACTGTTTATTGTTGTATTCGTATACTTCAAAAGAAGTGTATCGAAATAAAGAAAATTGAAAAAAAAATTGAAATAGAAACATTTGCTCATCTTAAACCATAGGCTAATTTCGGGCTCGGATTCAAGTATACAGATGTGCTCAGAGATGTCCTGTCTAATTAATAAAGCCACCCCACCAGATCTAATCCTGCATTTAATTCTATTAGTCGCATGAGAAAAAACCCGGTTAACGGTAATTGCGTCGTACTGACTTACTTTTGTTTCTGTTACAGCAATCAGATCACAATTTGAAATAAACTCCTCGAAGTCTGGACCTCGTAACTCGGACCGTAGCCCACAAACATTGATTAAGAAATAATTTAGGCATCCATTACTTCATATGTTACATTAGAGTTAACGTTCGGGGCAGCGTCCACTCTATTTTGTGCGGCTCGTGTTAAACCATGGTTAAACGATGTGTTACTAGGATCGGGGTAATGCGATCAGTGACTGTAGCTGCCGTCGGAGAGATAATTTGTGTAGCAGCTCCGGTAGAGTTAATTTGTGTCGCAGGAGTGGTAATGGTAACTTGTGTAGCAGCAGTGTGAGTGGTAATTTGTGCAGCAGCAGTGGTAATGGTAATTTGTGTAGCGGCAGTAGGAGTGGTAATTTCTCTGAGCACGGCGAAATCCTTCGCAAGATTTAAGGTTTTCTGAGTTATACACGCTGCTAGCCTGAGATACTAATGTGCACATTAATTTCCAGAAAAACCCCCAAGAAATAATAACAAATATGGATGGCAGGGTGGGAATGTGTGCATAACGATTATTATATTAAAACAAAAATACACATTTTTTCCAAAATTATTTACATATATACCAACTATTGCATTTTCAACAGATTAGGGTTTGAAACGGCGAGCGAAGAGTGGCCAATGAAAATAATAGAATACCAGGCAGAATACTCGTGCATATATACGACGTAGCATGTCATACGAAATTTATTTCATAAGTTACATTTTAAGGATTACCAGTTATTCCACAAGAACCCTGTTACTATTAACATAGTATTAGTATAATCAATGGTTATCGTTAAGAAGTGGTTGTATTGCTTCTGTCAGACGTGCAACTCCCTACACAAGTACGATATTTAAAGATGCATATTCACATCAAAATGCTTCCCATAAAATTGTTCAAATTATATAGCTATAGAGGCTTAAATCCTGCTCCGAGATGCATTGAAACGGAATAAATCTTAACACATAATGGTCTCATTCAGTATAAATTAATATTATCTCTTAGTTGTGAATTTCAATTAGGGACTCACAAATTTCTTTATTAGTTTGTACCTCCATATGCTAAGATTTATTTCGTTCCATGACATCTAAGCACATAATTTAAGGCTCTAAATGTATATAATTCTAACATTTTTATTTTGTAGCATTTTGGAGGGAATATGCACCTTTAAATCTTATTTTATAGCAGAATCACACGATTTATCCATAAAATATTGACAGCTATGCATAATGTCATTATTGAAGAGAAATAATATAAATTACACATAGGTGTCTAGTTTATTATAAGATTTATTATCCCGAGGTCTCTGACTCTGCCTTATTAATATGGAGGAGTCCAGTTTATCCATCAATCATATGACGTCATAATCAACTACGCGACGTGTAGGCTGACGCCATAATCAATTACATCATGAATGATGTAGCTAAGTTCGCCATGAACGCTTAATTCATGACGGATTAAGCGTTGTTGTATGAATTGTATGTCTTTACGGTTTTTAAACATGCTGTTGATCGGCAGCAACAGCACTCAGTCAAATTAGTTTCAAATTATTCAACGGCTTAGCTGTATAGTGTTCTGGAAATTCATAGTCAGGGAGTTTAGGGATCAATCGATCACAACACTGGTGAAGTGTGTGAGTGGGGCTTAACTAGAGACGGGCGGGGCATAGCTAAAACCGGATTCCTTTATTCTGATACGATTTCTACAAGGCAGAGTAATAAAACTCGGCATAATAAATTATGCAATAGCTCAGGCATATGGATGTCAAAAAAGTCACCAACGAATGCGAGCTTCACGTCGTAATAGTCTCATAATTTTCGTCTGGATTTTTGTAAAATCATGTGGAATTAACGAAAATCTGACAGCATACTCATGTACTGACGTGGACAGATGAACGCTGATTGCAATATTATAGCTGGCAGACTAGAATATTCTAAGCAAGCAGCAACTGGCAGACGACATACTGTAGGCCCACTCGTTGCCGATCCGTTCGCGGGGTCATGTTTACACCAAGCGCGTGCGCATTGCAACGGTTACACGAAATAGACAACACACCAAACATACTGACGTACAGTTTCCTGTTTCTGCACTTAGTTATCACATTCACGATGAAGTGGTCCAAAACAGTCTCGTGGAATATCTATTTGCAGGCCAGGATAAGACTATTTTTGCGATTTTACAAATACCCAGTCATTCCCGCGGTAAATTTCCAAAAATAGTCTTCTCTTGGCCTGCCAATGGGCATTCAATAAATATCTATTTAGATTTGTTTGCTTAAATTTAGCCATTGAAGTTTTAAAACTACGCATATTGAATCCGACACTAGGTCTTCAGAAAATGAAGTAGGCCTAGCTGATGCAGCCAGCTATATGACGCCACATGTAGGATGACGTCACAATCGATTACGTATTGAATCATATATCAAGTCCGTCATAAGCGCTTAATAGTCCATCGAGTTGTACGAATTGTATGTTTATTATTTAATAAACATTCTGTTGAATATTTTGAAACTAATTTGACAGAGCACGGTTGCTGCTATAGGCAGCAACAGCATCCAGTCAAATTAGTTCCAAAATATTCAACAGCTTACCTGTATAGTTTTCTGCTAAATGATATTTAGGGAGTTCAGGGTTCGATCGATCCCAGCACGGGCAAAGCGTGGCTCGAGCTTGGCTACGAATGGCCAGGATAGAGCCGAAATTGGAGTCATTCCTTAAGGCTTTGGCCACACATGACATGATAAACAGTCTATGTGACCATCTATCCAAATATTATCCTGCGCGATTTGTTTGCCAACATTGATTGGCAACCCCAGGTCTCAGGAAACAGGAAAACAGCTGCGATAATTGAAATTTCTTGAATTACGAGTTTTCCGGGGCCATTTGAGGTAAGTGAAGATCATTGTAACAAACTATAGGCAAGAATGACTGCATGGCACATTAAATGGAATCGTTTGGCATTTCCTTTTTAGATAGTCAAATCCACTCAGTGCTGGCTGAATTCTCATGGAACCCGTCTAATTAGCTCAAAATTAATATCCTTAGAATTTCTTTGCCGAGACACCACATTTCTTGAAGTTGTCTTTTAGATTTCAAATTTAAACTTTTAATTTAAACTACAGCACAATTTAGTGAAATATGAAATAATCTTCTGTATTCTTCATGTCAAATGTAGGTTGGTACATAACCTTTTCCAATTACATCATCAACCATACTATGACGTAAGCTAAATGCACAGTGACGATTCACTTTGTGTAGTGAAAGAAAAAAACTTTTAAAGACGTTAACATTGACCCCATTGCATACGGGAAGGAATGAAGGATTCCAGTTTTAGCTGTGCCCTGCCCATCTCTGGCTAAGCTCAACTCACGCTGATCCTGTGTTGTGATCAATCAATCCATGAAGGTTCTGACAGTTACTCTATTGAATGCACACTGTTACTCAATTGAGTGCACACAGTTACTCTACTGAATGCACATAGTTACTATATTGAATGCACACGGTTACTCTATTAAATGCACACAGTAACTCTATTGAATGAACACAGTTATTCTTATGAATACACACAGATATGCTAGTGAATGCACACAGCTACCATATTGAATGCACACAGTTAGTCTATTGAATGCACACAGTTACTCTATGGAATGCACACGGTTACTCTATTGAATGCACACAGTTACTCTATTGAATGCACACAGTTACTCTATTAAATGCACACAGTTACTCTATTGAATGCGCACAGTTACTCTATTGAATGCACACAGCTACCCTATTGAATGCACACAGTTACTCTATTGAATGCACACAGTTACTCTATTGAATGCACACAGTTACTCTATTGAATGCACGCAGTTACTCTATTGAATGCACACAGTTACCCTATTGAATGCACACAGTTACTCTATTGAATGTATGCTTAGATTGAGGTTGGAAAAAGCGACTAGTTAAAGGAAATCTCAACTTATCGTATGCTAATCATTCATGTGATAGAATTGTCCACACATAATCCCTCCACAACATTTTAACTTTTTATTGTGCCGAGAACGAAAGATATTCAGAATTTAGTAGCTAAATGTTAATACATTTCTACAGGCCTATGATGGCTGTCATGATTTACCTTTCAACCAATCATAAAAAGCCTAGCGTGTCTGCCTCGGTATATGCACTCAGCCATAGAGGTGCCATCTAAAATTTGGCAATGTGGTGTAAAAACGGGCAAGCCGTTGAATATTTTGAAACTAATTTGACTGAAAGCTGTTGCTGCCATAGGCAACATAACTTACAGTCAAATTAGTTTCAAAATGTCCAACGGGATAATTATTATGTGATAAAGAATGCAATACATTGACACTTACATCACATCGCACATTGTCGCTTCAGGAGACCAAATGGTGGCGATCACTGTTCAACATTTACATGATATTACAAAGCAGATAATTGTGATACAGATAAGTCACCGTGACAGAATATGAATGTTATGGAATGTAAAATCCATAATCCATCGGTACAATGCAACATTTGAGCTGAGATTAGCATCCCTTTAAATGTAAGTACTTTCTCAATCACATCCAGGTGTAGCGGGGCCAAGAGGTAAATGGGCGAACTGACGAACATCTACGGGAACACCACTGCAGCCGGGGTGCTGCTCTTTGCATAGCTGTCTGTTACATCAGGGGCACGTTCGGGAGCGCCCAGGAGCGCGAATATTTTCAGTGCGCCAAACACTTTGTTCGGTGACGTAGTAGGTTCTCCTATAGACATCTATGAGCGAACCTATCACGTGGCCGAAAAAAAAATCTTCCGCGAACTGCAAATATTCGTGCTCCTGAACGCACCCCAGGTAATGTGTCTTTTCTCATTATCGACATTTCTATCCACGGTTTCCCACGGTTTCATTTAATACACCTTTCCCACATTAGCGTATTTTGGGAAAATACCTTCCCGGAATGCATCGGCCATACCACTTCCAGCTGGTAAGCGCGATAGCCGACACACAAACAGCATTACTTTACTATGGGAATCAGATACAGTGTACTTTAGGCAGTGCATATGAAAAACTATGTTCATAATATTTTTGAAGTCATACATCATTCGAAAGCTAAGCCAATTTTCTATATATTTCTGTATTAATTTTTATAGTTTTATAAAATGTAATACAGTTGATTGCAATTTTAAAATATCCTCTATTGTTTACTTGATTTAATGAATCTAAGTCGAATGGTGTATTTTATATACGCAAATAACTCAGTGAAAACGTTGCAAAAATATAAAATAATACATTAATGTTTCGACAATTGAATGCGCTTTCCAATGATATATGATTTAAATAATATAATGATTTTAGTTTATCATAGGAACGGTTTAGATTGCGGTGTATTTTAGTGCAAAAATAACTCAATGAGGGTCAGCGGCTTGTTGACAGAGCAGTTTTGCTCTGAGCGTTGATTTAGGGGAATCCCGGCGTAATGACGTCAATGTGGGAGAGGTGTATTGACATTGCTTTCAGCGGGTTCCATTAAAGGCTTACTCTGCCAAGTGTAGTTGGTACTATTCTGCAAACGTGGCCGAGTCACCTCCAAAGATCAGTGGAGTAGACATAGGGAATGTTGTGGGGGTTGTGGTGAGGATTGATGGGGCGGGTTGGTGATGTTGGGTTGGGCTGGGGTGGTTGTTGGAGGGGTTGGGGTGGTGACACCTGCCACCCCTATACCAAAATAGTGCAGCTCGGTGCCTGTACAATATTTAATGTAAGCCAACTGTGTTTATTCCTGTATCAATTTGAAAATACGTGAAATGGCTGTTGAGGTTCTTAACCCGCACTAGTTCTGTTATGCGCCAATCAGTAGAATATAATACTTGATACACGCAGACATTTTCGAGTTTATATTGCACAGGATGCAGGAAATCACTTCTCAGAGTATCTAATTGAAAGAAAGTCTGGCGGAAGACGACGCTCACTCTGGTCCACCCACACTCCCTTCACAAGGGGCAATCAATCCCCCCTTGGTAATTCACTTATTGCCCCACTCTAACATTTCTGGTTCCGTTACAACCAGCATGCCCAGCTGAACACTGAGGCAATGGATGAATTAAGCTTTAACTACGCCCCGCCCATCTCTAGCTAAGCTCCACCCACGCCTTGCTCGAACTCCCGAAATCCATGAATCTCGATTTCCTATATCAGTACTTGTAAGCTGTTGAATGTTTTGAAAGTAATTTGAAAGAAATTTGATTGGGCGCAGTTGATGCTAAGAGAACAACAGTGCCCAGTAAAATTGGTTTCAAAATATTCAACATAATGTTTATTAAATACTAAAGACATACAATTCGTACAACTTCACGGCCTATTAAACGTGTATAAAGGAATAGACCGCGCCATTCATGGTAATTGACTATGCCGTCATCCTACATGTCACGTAATTGATCGTGACGTCATATGTTAGATCGATAGATTGGATTCATCCACTGTGGGGCCTCCAGAAGTTATTCTAAGCCCTTCGTTTTGAGATGAGTGTTTGGTCAAACAAACTCGTTTCTGGCGGTTTTCCAGTTTCTCCTGAATGATAGACAATACCTTCCACCCTCCATAGCTTACAAACTGGCGTTGAGAACATTGCCTATAACACTTTAATGACTACATTTGTTCAAAACATTTAAATGTTTACTTATTGAATGTTCATATGCAGGCCAATAGCAAAAGACTGTTGTTTGAAAATTTACCACTGGAATGACTATCTCGGTTATCGAGACAGTCATTACCGTGGGAAAATTTAAAACAGTGGTCATCTTTTGGCCTGCAAATTCCTCAAGACCACTGCAGATGCCGGGTTTGGCTGCTTCATCGTGAATGGGTTAAAGATACGTTCTTGATATGTGCACTTAGGTGGCCTGCAGTGGCCTAGAATTGTCTGGGGGTGGGGTGGGGGAGGGGCTAAACTATGGGTCGTGGCAAAACTTATTGGGCGCTATGGGGGATACACTATGGGGGAGGGAAAACACGGGTGTGTGGTTATCACCCCTCCTCCCTATTCCTGCGCCTATGTGCTGATCTCGATATCTAGCACACCATTGCAAAAGGCCATATTTGCCTAGACACTTGTGCTATTCACTTTGTGCGCAGCCACAGTCTGCTCACTCCGTACTGACCAGGCATGTGCCTTCCTCCACAGTATGTATGTGTGCATAATCTTTGTTGGTTACTTGATCTGTACATAATCTGTGTTGGCTACTTGAAATGTGCCAGCATTTCTTGTCATGGAGTTGGCCTTGCATATTGTTCAACGTCAGACCATAGTGCATGTAACCAAAGCTGGATGCTCTGCCTTTTGCTGGGTATCTATGTGGCTGCTTAATATGATCCTGGCTCAATTTAGTACTGCGCATGGTTTTCAGGACTGACAGGAGTACCACTAAGATTATAAGTCATCTTCACTAATTCTGTATCATTCTTTATTCCAGTCTATAGCTTCCACACGTTGTGAATACCAATCCAAAAGTGGCATGAAGCTTCTCACTACACAATCATTATGTATATAATCTTGATTCATTATCCATGTCATTTTGGAAATGTTGAAGAATTTTGTACCATACTCAACACGTGTATTGTAGTGAAGTCCAACCAATGACGTTGATTGCACTGAGCCATGTACACCGCACCTCTCATATGCACCAATTGTTCTAAGCAAGTTAATTTCTAAGTGTCATTTAATAGTTTTACTTGTTGATGCATTGACTAAACGCAACCAGTCAAACGTAGAGAACAACTTCGTTGTGTAAGGAAGCGGTACACACCAAGCTGAGCTGTCATGTACTGTTACATCAAACATGCGGAGCGTGATTTGAATGTCTGCGTATCCGTTTGCCAATGTATCAATAGGCTAGGTTTGTTATTGTGAGACGGCGATCAGGTTATGGCAAGGCGCTGCTCTCACTGACCACTCTCTCCCTCTCCCTCCCCCTATCTCTTTCTCTCTCTCTCTCTCTCTCTCTCTCTCTCTCCGCAATGCTCCAGTACTAAGTTTCAAATGTATTCTGTTAGATGAACACGAGTGTCACTATGGGGCAATTAACTTTCACGGATACAGTGTATATGGTCATCAAATTATCTATGATAAACCTCTTTTATAGTGTAATCACTCCTTGACGTACCCGTGAAATGGGATTATTCCTTCTGAAAACTACTTCCTCATTCTGCAACCCCTTGGAGGGTATCACCAGCGTAACGTACTTTATCCATACCAGATGCTTTGAATAATAGTCTAGTCATCGACCCATATCTGCGTACGACACATATAATTGGAAACTGGGCTTATATTTTTCACAGGAAATTCTTTGCTTCATTTCACATTTCTGAGATTGTTGTTCACTTATTCAAGGGATACTGGGCAAAATTTGAATAATTTCACTGCGTATATTACGTCCAATTTTATCTACAGTAATGTGAGCGCTGCCTTTTGAGAGTATATAATTCATGTTTCAGACTCTTGTGACGAAGGAAGTAAGAAAATAACATGCATAATAATAAAACTCCTGTTGCAATGGAGATCCTAATTAATGGTTTCTCAAATAGAATTACAATTTAAGATTATATTTATTTTGGCATATAATTGTGTTCTGGGGCATCCTGGATTTTAGAATTTAGATTTGACTAGACAAGGAATGTTGGCACTCAGACAACAATGACCTACACGGTACCAGTCAATTGTAAGACAGCCTACAGAAGTAAACACCATCTATGTACTTTTACTACAAATAATGGAATACGAAAAATCAAAAGAACACGATTTGTTAGAACCGTTTGTCTGACTGACATCACTATTAAACTAAGATTATATATGCCCATTACCTATTAGCTACCAAGCACCCAATGCATTATGTTTTAATGTTTTGCAGCTAAAGAATGTTTCACACATACCTCTGCGTATGTCAGTAGAGCCAAAGAAGTATATAAAAGGGCCAATAACACTATTTGAATATGAAAGCCGCCCTGCTGTAACTGCCAGAAACTTGTGAAATGTTTGGTGGGGAATCCCTAAGAAGCCGTCAACAGAACTATGACTGAGTCTCACAACTGTTGATAAAGTAAATACAATGATGATCAGCGCAGCCATTCGGGAACTGCCAGTCAGAGGACCCTTATTTGCTAGACCAGATTTTACCGCCATTTTGGACAGTTTCAACAAATGTAATGTGGTGATGATGGTCAATGGATCGATCGATGCAGCCATCGATGCTAATCATTTCTTTAAGATAAGGTTTCCTGTAAAAACGAAAAGCTTCAGTGTCCGGTTGTTGTGAGAAAACTCTTTTACATCTCTGAAGAACGGCATTAGCGTATACATTATGTCACATCGCTACACATCATCTCATAACCCAAGTGAATGAGACACGAATCTTTGCCTGGAATGGATAACACAGCTGGTAATACCGTACACTTGCTAAAATATTAAATTCATGAAACTAGATCCAAACGCTGTGGATAAAATCATATTAACCATTCTAGATATCTGTGGAGCGGCTACGGGAAATGTTACCTCCGGATATGCACCCTAGGCGAGGGCACGTGCACTGAGACACGTGAGCAGGTCACTGATAGCCAAACTTGTGAATAAGGTAAATACAGGTATGCGATATTTTCCACTCCTGAAAAAGTAAGCCAGGGTGAAAATGTTAGCTAACACCCCAATAGCAAACAATACAACACCGATTGCCCTGCTCAGCCATTCCGGGTTCTCAAAATATGAGTTCCAGGAAGGATCAAGACGAAGGACTGATGCACCATGAACTTGATCTAGCATCACATGTACTGGAAACCAATTGGTTCGGTTCACACCATGTACTGTTGAGATAGTGCCATTCATCTTAAAATAAAGGTTGATTATCGGTTTATAATGGTCCTTTGTCCATTATTTCGAAGAAATGGTTGTCAACATATTATCGTGAAAATGTTGTCTGATCTTCAAATATAATCTGAAATATAACAATTTAAATACATTACTGTGTGTTCAGACTGCTTTTAGCGTTAAGATTTTGGCATCGTATACAATGCACTGTAACGTCTATAGGCAACGACCCGATGTTGAGACAAACGACGGTGCCTTTTAGGGCAAGTGTCAATGGAGGATTCCAGTTTCTCAGTCAATCATATTACCTTATAATCAACTACTTGACGTCTAGGATGACGTCATAATCAATTATGTTATGAATTGCATAGCTCATCGTCACGAACGCTTAATTTATGACGGACTAAGCGTTGTTGCACGAATTGTATGTTTTTACTATTTAATAAACATGATGTTTAATATTTTGAAACTAATTTGACTAGGAGTTGTTGCTGCCATGAGCAGCAATATCACCGGTCAAATTAGTTCCAAAATATTCAACAGCTTTTCTGAGGAGTTTTCTGGAAATTGATAGTCGGGGAGTTCAGTGATCGATCGATCTTAGCTTGGATACAGATGGGCGAGGCATAGCTAAAACTATATTCCTACCATTGGCGTGTAATGGCGCGATCAATCTCTAACTATGCCCAACCCATGTCTAGCTAAGCTCCGCCCACATTATACTGTTGTTCCAACACTTTGATCACTAAATTAGCAAAAGTACAGCTTTTCTAAGGCGCACCTAGTTCTCTAAGGCGCATGTGGTTCTCTAAGGCTCGCGTGGTTCTCTAATGCGTAGGTGGTTCTCTAAGGTCCCCGTAGTTCGCTAAAGTGTACGTGGTTCTCTAAGGAGCACGTAGTTCTCTAAGGCCTACGTGGTTCTCTAAGGCGCACGTGGTTCTCTGAGGCGCACGTGGTTCTCTAAGACCCATAATATGATCGATCTACTCTAGTAACGGGTATAGCAATTAATAAACATGGACAATATTCTAATACCAGAGCTAAAAGCGATAGTAACCCATCAATACAAAATGATGCTTAGTGCGTCATGTACCAATCTTATTCATACATCGTCCATGTATATGCTGATATACTATACACAGATAATATACCACATCAATTGCAGGTTATTGTGTTAGTATGGTCATTATATTGTGTTTCATTGTATTGCATTGTTCGTCATTTAGTCCTTTATATAGGAGCGAACCCCAGACCGAGAGCGCCGCTGCTCGCTGATGTCCCCGGACAGATACCATTGTACTGTTTGATGTTAAATGTATAATAGCATCATTATATTAGTAATACCTGAAAGCAGAAATACAGACTCTTCCCAATGCATTAGGACAAAGGGATGTATTCATTTATACAAAGACGGAGAAACATGTTCTTCACAGTATATCTGACTCATAGAAAGTAATATCGAGCAATAAAGATGAGAGTAATGTATGGCCTGTACAACAATGGCAATGCAGCTCCATTATGGTGTATTCACATATAAAATCGATATGGGGGTTGTGGGAGCGGTGAGAGTGAGAGAGAGAGAGAGAGAGAGAGAGAGAGAGAGGAGAGAGAGAAAGAGGGAGAGAGGGAGGGAGGGAGGGAGGGAGAGAGGAAGGGAGGGAGGGAGAGAGGAAGGGAGGGAGGGAGGGAGGGAAGGAAATAGAGAGAGAGAGGGAGGGGAGAGAGAGTGAGAGGGGGAGGGAGAGGGAGAGGGAGGGGAGGGAGGGATGGAGGAAGGGAGGGAGGGAGGGCGAGCGAGCGAGCGAGCGAGCGAGAGGGAGAGAGAGAGAGAGAGGGAGGGAGGGAGGGAGGGAGGGAGGGAGAGAGAGAGAGAGAGAGAGAGAGAGAGAGAGAGAGAGAGACAGCATGCACAGCTGTCTGGGTCTCCGCCAACACCAGCAACCCACCGCCTCACCCATTACACCCTACTGTGGCTGCCTAATCAAATTAGATTCAAAATATTCAACAGTTTGTTTCCGCATGTGTACATTTATCAATGTCAACTGACACAAAATAAAAGTGTCTGCCATTAACCACTTTTGTTTGAACTTAACATTTTACTTGTCAAACTTGTCAAAGCCGACCTCCATGATGGTCGTGATAAATGTAAATTGAAAATTCAGCACTGGAATGCCAGACTCTGCAACCGAGCCTGTCAATTCAGTGGTAAATTTTCAAAAGTATTCTTCCTTTGGCCTGCTGATTAAAATTATTGAGCCAGTCATTCCAGCGGGAATGTTTCAAAAATAGTCTTCTCTTGGTCAACAAATGACCACTAACTAGTCTAAATAATTTAGATTTACTTTACCACTACCCTTCCAGGCCAACAAAACACGACCTTTGTAAATTACAATAGCCTGCCCATGAACATTTATTGAGCTAAGATTGTTTTAAATTCATTGGAAAACCTTTACCATTAAAGGGTTAATTGATATAAGACACATTTTGGGCGCCGCTCTTGGGCGCCTTTGACACACGCGGGGTCGGGGGAGTGGGTAGCGGTGGGCCGGTGTGTGTGTGTGTGTGTGTGTGTGTGTGTGTGTGTGTGTGTGTGTGTGTGTGTGTGTGTGTGTGTGTGTGTGTGTGTGTGTGTATGTTGTGTGTGTGTGTGTGTGTGTGTGTGTGTGTGTGTGTGTGTGTGTGTGTGTGTGTGTGTGTGTGAGTGAGTGAGTGTGTGTGTGTGTGTGTGTGTGTGTGTGTGTGTGTGTGTGTGTGTGTGTGTGTGTGTGTGTGTGTGTGTGCGTGTCTCAAAGCGCTCACAAGGCGACTTTTATCAATTAAGCCTTTAATATGTCAAGCGCTTTCAAGAAAATTGAAAGTTTTGCTCAGTCAATGGCCATTTGCTGGCCAAGAGAAGACTGTTTTTTGTGTAAGTTTATAACTGGAATGTAGGAAAATCGTTTTAGGAGGTGTTTTTTCTGACCGGTTTGACGATTAAAGGGTTACTGGTCAAGAAAATCTAAATTTGTGTTTAGTCAGTCTCCATTTACAGGCCAAGAGAAGGTAACCGAGCCAGTCATTCCAGTGGTAAATCTTCAAAAAATTATCTTCTCTTAGCCTGGAAATATACAGTCCTCAAGACAGCTGCAGAGGGAGTATTGGCCGGTTTCACCAATATAAACCACAAGTTGACGAGGGGTTAATGTACAATACGATCACTAGTAAGAAAGATAATATTTTAGAGCAACACCATATTCGATTGGGTCCATAAAATATCAACATGTTTAGAGGTGTCGAAGCCGAAAGTGCTAAGTACGCAAATATGTATTCGTGGCGTTATTCTATTACGACAAGATTTATTGCGCGGACATATTGGACTTATTGCGAGGACATTTGAATACTAAATTCAGCATCACACCATGTGAAACACATCACAATTTTGAGAAGATTTTTGTTACAGTTACTATCATTCTCGCGTGCCAAACGTATAGTAAAAATGTCGGCTTCAATTCGTTGTCAATTAGTTTTATTCGCATCTGAGTACTATATCAGATGGTCGATATGAGCAATGGTGCAATTTAATCGCTATCAGTTTGAAAGGGAATAATATATAATGGAAAAGAGTTCATAAAAATAAATGCATCTGTTTTCGAGATACAATTCCCACAGTTTAGCTATGAATTAGTATATAAAATAGGATATATATACGCAGCCATATCAGAAAGCGTGAGCGAGTTCAACATGGTTGTAAAAAACTAGTCAAATTAACACTTTGAACTATTAGAGTCCCAGCATCTCAATTTCAAAGCAATCTTACAAGTACGCTGTTGAATATTTTGAAACAAATTCGACAGGAACCGGTTGCTGCATAGGCTCGCCTGGATTCGAATGAGAAGTTCACCTTTCCAGAGTATCCATCTATCAATCTGATGTCATATTACGTCATACTCAGCTATGTGGCGGGTAGGATGATGTAATAATCAATACGTCATACATGATTATATTTGGCCCGTCTTTAACTCTTAATAGTCCGACACGCGGTACGAATTGCCTGTCTCTAATATTAAATAAACACTCTATTAAATATGTTAACTAATTTCACTGGACACTGTTGCTGCCATAGGCAGAAAACGCGCCCAGTCAAATTGGTTCCAAAATATCCAATAGCTTACCTGTATAGATTTCTGGAAATTGGTAGTCGGAGAGTTCAGGGATCGATCAATATCAACGAGCGCGGCGTGGGTGGCGCTTTGATAGAAATGGCATAGGGGCTGAAGAGCAGTGCGCTTAGATTTTGTTTTAAACATATTTTATTGTCAATTAACAACAATTGGATTGTGTCACAAGTCAAACTGACTTATATTTGACTCTTTCCATAAAAAGACTATAAAATGCGATATGTTATAACTTTACAGTAAAATACACTTGGATATGTACATATATACATTAACATTATTTATGCTACATATTAAGAATAGTGAGACTAATAATTGAAAATTTAAACTGAAATGTGCGTCAAGTTTATCGATTGTATGTCTTTGATAGATTTTAGTAAACATGCTGTTAAATATTTTGAAACTAACCCGACCGGAAGCCATTGCTGCAAAAAGGAGCAACGACACCCAGTCACACTAGCCTCATCATATTCAACAACACTCATGGATAGTTACCTCGAAATTGGGATTCTGGGAATTCATGATTCCGATTCCAACATGCGGAAATGAGGACTGTGCTTAGAGTCAGTCAAACCTTTTTGTATTCTTAATGTAATTCTGGACTTTCTGAAATATGAAAGTTTTCTTCAAAGGCTAGGGCGGGGTTGCCATATAGTAATATGTCCTCTGAAATAACAAAATGTAGTAGATCTTGAGATATCTGTTGTCGGTGTTCTGTATATTTGGCACACTCGATTAAATAATGTTTGTTATCTTCTATGATGTCCATGCAATGGGGGAAATTAGTATTGTCACTAAGATGAAGATTAAGATGAGCGTTAAGTTGACTACATTTATTTCGTAATTTAGTGTGTATGATATTGGGAAGTCGGTCGCCAGCGCTATAATATGCTGGTACGGAGCTAACGTGGTTGTGATCAATGTTTGATTTGAATATGGAGACCGATGCAGAATTTTTAACAGAATCATCTAGTTTGTTCCAAAGGTTGATTGTACTAGGAAAGAATGATTTTTATAGCTCTCAAGACGAATGTTTTCTTCTACTAAGTTATTTCTATTTCGTAGATTATATTTTATAACTTTGTCTAACCGTCTTGGGATTAGTTCAGAAATATTATCTGGATAGTCTACTTTTAGCATTTTATATATTAAAATTAGTTTTTTGTTTTTTCTTCTGCTACTTAGCCTGACTAATCCAAGTTCTTTGTATACATTTTCTAGAGGTGTGTATTTCGGAAGTCCATATATTATTCTTATCGCCTCTTTTTGGATATATTCAATGTTTTCTGATGCGTGTTGCGTGCATCCGCCTCACACTTCGGATCCATATTCCAATACAGAACGAAGGTAACTAAAATAGCTTTTAAATATTGATTCCTTGATACTTTGTATTTTATTTTTCTCATTGAACCTAAAATTATGTTTGCATTGTTAATCATACTCTCGATATGGGTTGTCCATTTAAGATTGGATGACAATGTGAGGCCTAAATAGTTGTGAGACTGTACGCAGCTTATTCTTGTATTGTCTAGAATAAGGTCTGGCATGCTATGAGTTGGCTGATTTGCCCCTAACATATTGCCTCTTTTGTTCCGGTTGAATTTGAGCAACTATTGCTTTGACCAGCAGTTCAGAGCCACCAGGTCTTGGTTCAAAGCAGGTTCAATATCGATCTCGTCTTCTCCAGATCCAAGCATCGAGGTATCATCAGCAAATAGTCTTGTAAGATTATGCATATTCTCAGCAATATCGTTTTATATATATATATATATATATATATATATATATATATATATATATATATATATATATATATATATATATATATATATATATATATATATGTATAAATATATATATATATATATATATATATATATATATATATATATATATATATATATATATATATATATATATATATATATATATATATATATCATAAATAACAAGGGACCTAAACTGAGCCTTGCGATACGCCTGCGTGTATTGACTTTAAGGATGAATACGATTGGTTAACTCTAGCCATTTGCTTTCTATTCGTAAGGTAGTTTTCTAGCCACATATTTAATGATCCTGTGATACCATTTTGTCTGAGCTTAAAGTATAGATCTTTGTGCCATACTCTGTCGAAGACCTTCGAGACGTCACAAAACATTACACTAGATATCAAACGGTCATCCAAACCCTTCGCCAATGTATGGCACGCTTCTATAAGTTGGAATGTAGCAGAGTATCCAGGGCGAAATCCGGATTGATATTTATAAATAAGATTATTTGTATGTAAGGGGTTGTATATGTATTTGAAAACACTTCTCTCTATTATCTTTCCTACGATACTTAGTAGGGAGATTGGCCGATAGTTTTCAGGATGTTTTTGTTTCCTTTTTTAAATAATGGGTTTACGGACGCAATTTTCCATAAGTTTCGGAAAGCATTTGATTGAATTGATTTGTTAAAGAGAATAGACAGAGGCAAAGATATAGTTTCAATAATAGGTTTTTGACATCTGGTGGCTAATTTCATCGTGACCAGAGGCTTTATTTATCGTAGAATCTTTATAATGTCCTCAACTTCGTGTGGCTGTATATTGATGTTACTTAGTCTATTTTCAGTTTTATAGGTAAAGCTTGGTAACTTATGGTCAGTGGCATTCACAAATGATATACTTGCAAAGTAGTTTGCTTTCTGTTCATCAGTATATGTAAAGTTCTCTTCATTCGTGTTTGAAATAGCCAGTGGTGGAATCGATCATAATTCAGTACCTTTCACCATTAGTTTTAGTGTTTTCCAATAAGACTTCGGGATATAGTGATTCAGATCTGATAGCTTAATATCTAACGTTTCATGTAAGTGTACTTTTGCTTGTCTTTTGAGGTTGTTAATCTTATTTCGCTGTGTTTTGTACGATTGCCAATAGACTATGCTGTTAGTGCGTTTACCTTTGGTGCGCAATCTGTCTCTCTTTCTGGACTCGCACCTTATCTCAGAGTTATACCGTGGTTTATCGCCTGGGCGAATGACTACAAACTTGTCTGGGATACACTCATTAACTATGCTGAAAAATATCTGATTGAAGGGTTCAACAGATTCGTTTATTTCATCATGTATATTCAGAAGTGCAAACCATGGCGTCGTCGTATATTAATAGTATCCCATGTTTTTATTGGACTGTTTGGCGGACAGTAGATTCCGTAGATAAGAAATCAGTGAGCACCTTAGATTTCTTAAGAGTGCATATATTTAAAACGTTACAGCGCAGACAACAATACTACAATATGTGATATAAGCACATGCGATTGAAGTCTGGTTCATATTATTGAAATTCGAATGAGTCTACCCAGTCAACGCTGGCTATTGGCCTGGTATCCTGTATTATCATGATATGATCTATGATCTATTAAACTATAATCCCTTGCATGTAGGTGATGTGGGTGTGAGTGATCTAATGACTTGCGCTGCCAAGTCCTAGCCATGTAGATCTAGAAGTTAACGTGCCCTGCTTGCGATCAGTCAGATGCCTAACATTTTGGGGCATTTATTTGTGAGTGGGGTGTGGGGGGGGGCGGGGGGTCGGCTTACATCAAAGTTCTTGAAAATTAAATAATTAAATTGTATACTTTTAGAGGCTTAAATTGTGACCCGCAATGTAATGAAATGAAATTTTTTTTAACATATGACGATTTCATTGCGTATAAATAAACATAATTTCTTTAGTTGTGAATTTGAATTAAGGACCCGTGTCCCTAATTCAATTTGACAAGTTACAAAATTATATTAATTTATATGGAATGAAATCATTATATATTCAGATTTATTTCGTTTCATTACAACTAGGCATACAAGATACAAGTTACGCCTCTAAAAGTATACAATTTTAACAATTCTATTTTTAAGCATTCCTGTGTGAATATGGCCCTTCAAATCATCATCCTGAAATCTGGAACTAATCTTCAGTAGGTTACAATAGAGACCATTGTAATCACTGATCCATAATTTGCCAACATTTTTTACTCATCCCTCGGCATCATCATGCCAGAACAGAATCTTCAAATTCAGCCTTGAACATTTTGGCGTCGTAGCTTTTTTCAATGTAAATCTTCAATTTAAAAAAAGACATTTCTGTAGAATTTCATCTATAAGTAACTAATCTTTGCAGAGCAATACAGAGATCTGTTTCTAGCCATACTCCGCCCATTTCTAGCTAAGCTTCGCCCACGTGGTGGAATCGATTTACGTACGTTGAACCTATCGAGGTAACTATACAAGCAAGTTGTTGAATATTTTAAAACTAAATTTTAACTGGGAGTCAAAAATAATCAACAGACTGTTTATTAAATTGCCAATTCACCAATAGATATACTATTTATATACTTCCGTTATGGCCGTTTCGGGCTTCATGGCGGAGCTACGTCAGTTTGATTGTGACGTCATCTAGCTAGTGACGTAATTGACTATACGACAGATAATATACGACTTCAATCTGTCAGTCAATATATGACGTCATAATAAATTAAGCCACAGTCAATTATGTCAAGAATGACGTATCAAAGTCTGTAATATACGCGTAATAGTCCGTCAAGCGGTACAAATTGTATGTCTCTACTATTTAATAAACTATCTGTTGAATATTTCTAAACTAATTTGACTTGGCGCTGTTGCTGCCATAGGCAACAGCAGCATCCAGTCAAATTAGTTTCAAAATGTTCTACAGTTTACCTGGAGTTTACATGGAGTTCAGTGTCCGATTGATCCCAACATGGGGAAAAGCGTGGGTGGAGCTTAGCGAGATATGGGTGGGACATACCTAAATGTGTATTCATCCACTGATTATGACGTCGGATAATTGAACGACAGAGCGGATCCCTCTATTCTGTATCAGTATCATTTCCTCCATTAACCCTCTTGTGGCAACAGCGTCTCAAAGCGTTTAAAATGCTACTTATATTCATTAACTCGTTAACAAATTTTAATCTCTTTACAAAACCTGCTTTGTCCTAAAAATGAATCATAACAGATGACGTTTTTGGTCGATGGTTAATGGTCAAGAAAATTATAATTTTCCGCTTAGCCAGTGTTGTCAGAATATGATTTGCGAATTTACCATTGAATGACCGAGCCAGTGATTCCAGAGGTAAATTTCAAAAATATCTTTGCACGCAAATCGGTACTCTTCAATACGACTGCGGAGGCCGTTTTGGCAGGCTTGACCAACATAGGGTTACGTTGACACAAGAGTGGTTCTATGACCTACTAAGATCCGATGGTTTTCCAGATAACTCAGCTTATTGGGCCGATGTTGGGCCAATACCGCGTGAATACTTTCAGTATCGGACCGGTATCGGACAGACACCGGTCCAGTACGCGGGGTTATGAGGTTTGCGTTTATCAGTAGCTAGGGATTGATGGTTTACGTCACTACATAAAATATAAATTCTCGTCACTGTGATTAGTATAACATAAATTGTAATACTTCATTTACAAGTGCTTCCCATGATCAAACCATTTCGTGTTGTGTAAATAAAATTCATTCTTATTTTGTACTTTTCCCACGGGTCTCGTACTATAATCATCAACCATTATTAAGAACATAAGTTTTTCAGTCCATAAAAATCTCTGCATCGCAAATCTTATCATCATTGTCATTGGATTTATGGCGGGTGTCACGCTATCCATTCCGCTGTGCCATGCACCAGAGAGGTTGATAATGTATTTTCTGATCATTATTTCATTTTGATATTATCAATTTGAGAGAGAGAGAGAGAGAGAGAGAGCGAGAGAGAGAGAGAGAGAGAAAGGGAGAGAGAAAGAGAGAGGGGGGGGGGGAGGGAGGGAGAGAGAGAGAGAGAGGGGGGGAAAGGGAGGGAGGATATTGAGAGCGAAAGACGGAGGGATCAAGGGGGAAGGGGTGGAAGGAGGGGTGGAAGGCCGAGGAGGGTGGAATGGAGGACGAGATGGAGGGAGAGTTAACAGAGTAGTTCCTGCACTGTAGGAACGAATTGTATGCATTAAGTATTTAATAAACATTCTGTTGAATATTTTGAAATTAATCTGATTGGCAGCAATTATCACGTTGCACGAGATTTACCGACTGCAATTTGATAATTTTGGACAAGGCTGATAATAGTGATATTAAATGGGACCGCGTTTGAGATTCTATTTATCATATAAACTGGTATTTTAACCAATTCCTCAATAAAGTCGATCGCTGAAATCCGTTTGATCGCACCCTTTCTCCGTTCTCGTCGCTGTGAAAGTGCTGACCAATGCGCCAAACAAGTAAATGATAAAACAAATTTAAATCCACATTACGTATCCTGGCATGTTGACATTCTTGCCATCGTCGCCGGTACGAAACGTAGCCTGTTGGATTATTACGCAAATTAACCAACGAAAATATTTCTTACGCATTATCTAGCCAATAAAAATCTTTCATTGTATATTACACGCGTGTTCATATCAAGAAATATTAACCAGACTGAAAGCCGTGTTTATATGATAAAATGCGCTCCAGATGCCACCAATGATACTGGATAAAATCGCGCTAAGCCTTGTCATCTCGTGGTCTGCAAATTGACATTTAGTGAGGAAGTATCACTTTTCTTGAGAAAAACCCTGAACATTAAAGTAATAATGGACCTTTCCAGTTTATCCATCCATAATATGTCACGTATAGGATGATGCCATAATTGATGTTTGCTTAATGACGGACTAAGCGTTGTTGTAAGAATTGTATGTCTTTTCTATTTAATAAACATGCTGTTGAATATTTTAAAACTAATTTAGTATTAATTGGCAGCAACAGCAGCCAGTCAAATTAGTTTCAGAATAATCAACAGATTACCTGTATATGTTTCTGAAAATAGATAGTCAGTAAGTTCAGAGATCGAATACGGGAGAACTGTGGGTGGCGCTTAGCTTGAGGTGGGCGGGGCATAGCTAAAACTGGATTTTTCCATTAGTCTGTAATTCACGGCTAATAACTAAAGTCAAAATTACTATAGACGGTATAATGCTCGAAATTAAAACAATCCGTCTCGGTTAGACCGTTTAGCATGTTCAATATTGAAATTCTAATATACATTTTCCACATTAGAATATGTCTCTAATCAACAGTGTGGGGTGCCTGCCAGATAAATGGATAGGTGGATGAATTGATGGAAGTACTGAAAATATAATTAATAGATAAGTTATCAAAGAAAGGACACACTATTTTCAAGCACATGTGGGCGAAGGAACGAATGAGCCTAACGTAATTAACATATCTCTAAGGCCAAATTAGTATTCCAGCAGACTCCCAACAAACGAGTGTAGTTACCTTACTAGAGAATCTGGAACGAGGTCACTTTTCATATCACTATTATGGACCGAGTTGACAATTATCAGTTTGTACAACAATTCATAGACCGAGGTTCATAATAGTGATATGAAAAGTGACCGAGTTTGAGATTTTATTTATCATATAAACTGTAATTTTGAAACATTTGCCAATAGTTGCTGATGTGACTTTTATCTGATTTCTCATTGTTGATTTTCGTGAAATCGATACCGCCGCTGTGACGCACCACTACTTGATAACAGATACTGAATGCGCAGCAAAATATAGTGACAAACACAAAATCTGGCGATATCAGCCGTAAACCACACTTTTCTTCTAAGACTATCGCAGAGCCACGGCCATCAACCGTTACTTTGCTGCCGACTGATAAATTGTCAAACGATGACATTTTGCGATGACGTTTCATGAATGACAAATCGTGGTAAACAAATCGTAGTAAAACAGTACCGCGTACTAATCCCTACGCGTTACGCTCACATCAATCAATGTTTTAATTGGTCGATTTAAATGGGTTGCGCACTCAACCGCCAATGAAAATACTCCGTTGAATATGGCACTTGTGCTCACATCGAAAAATATGGAACGGGCTAGAAGGCTTGTAAATATGATAAATATGCGTACAGTAGAGCGTATGCTGCTGATGATGATAATTATGATGAGTGACTGTTCTGCACCTGATAATCAACGACATCTTCTTGCATCTACAATCAGTTTCTCTTCAACCTTCTCCGCCGTGCCTTGCCCACTGCAAACGTCCTGCGTTCCTTTAGGTTCTTTCTCGTCTTTAGTGATCCATTTGATATTAGACGGTGTGTCGAGCGATGATTTGTAACGGCTCGCAGCTGCTTGTGGTGGCATGCATCTAGTTTGTTCAAGAAGGCTTTTGGAGCTGCCCGGCTGTTGCAATTCACCTTTCCAGAGTACCCACCCAGCATATGACGTCATAATGAACTGCGTGATGTGTAAAATGACATCATAATGAATGACGTCATGAATGACATCGATAAGTACGTCACGAACGCATATTTGAGTTGTTGTACAAATTGTTTGCTTTTACTATTAAAAAAATATTCTGTTGAATATTTTGAAACTAATTTGACTGGGCGCTGTTGCTGCCACAGGCAGCAACAGCATCCAGTCAAATTAGTTACAAAATATTCAACAGCTTCCCTGTATAGTTTTCAGGAAAATGCTAGCTAGGGCATTTGGGGATCGACCAATCCCAACACGGCGAGGTGCGGGTGGAGCTTAGCTAGTGATGGGCGGGGCATAGCTAAAAATGGAAAGGTCCATTCAATAGCGCGACGGAAACACATGTAGCATCGCATAACTAACTTGACTTTCATGCGGACTTTAAATACACGAATCGACTACTTACAAATGACTGGAAGGCGATATGTTCTGTTGCACAGCGATTTCCATTGCGATAGAGCTTCAGGGGAGGGAATCAAAGATTCTGTTCTTCCTTCACTTCTCAGTGCCCCGAGGAGCGTACAGTTATCATTCATCTCTGTGGTGTCGTATAGGCATACGCGACTGAACACTGTTTGGTCTCATTCACGAAGACGTTCGGCTTCTTCACGGCCTTGTCTCTTGTGTTGCTCTGCAGCTAATTCGAGTAGTGTATCAAGAGAACCTTTTTTTACCTGGCCAACGTCGTCTGTATACTACATCTCTAGTGGCATAACTATCATTGAGATTGAAACGTTTGGTCATGTGCAGTCTTCTCAAACAGATGAACGAGCTATGGCGAGGTAGCAATATAGAGCACTGGTGATACGCGATAACGCTGTGGTGATTCTATTGATGCTTCAACCTGTGTGGAAATCGTTTATTTTATACGAAAAAATAGTCTTGTGTCTACCCATGTATTGTTCAGCATCATCTCAGCCACCTTGATGGAGAAATTGAAGGCTCTGTGATCTTGTGATGGTATCACATTCACGTGACATCAGGATTCTCATCTTGCAGAAGCGTTAATGATGTGATAGTACTACTGGTCCCAACATTCGCCCTCTCGTAAAGCCAGTCCACCAGTTCCCAGTAGATTTCTCAATCTCAAGTCTGATATGAGATAATGTCACATATGATAAGGTGTTGCGCATGCTGTTCAAAATTAAAAGGCTACGTTTATACAATAAAAACTGCGTATACTTGATGCTGTATAACTGTAACAGCTGGACAACTAAAAAGGCAGCACTGACAAACTCGAGGCCTGCTACCGCAAATACCTACGCACCATCACTTGACACCGATGGCCAGACAGCATAATTTCCAATGATGCACTTTACAAGATGTGTAATACGTCGCCGCTGTCGGTAAAAGTCGCCCAGCAAAGACGATCTATGTGTGGCCATGTACTAAGGATGCCAGATGAGACACCAACGCAGAGAGCCTTGGAATTCGGCCTACTGGGAGCCAGCGAATATAAAGCCAGTAGAGCACGTCATTGCATAAATATGTCAAGCATGTTACGAGATGACCTCGAGAAAGCGGGACTCGGTACTCTCAAGTCAAAAATAGACCTGAGGAAGCTAAGGATTACGGCTGAGGCCAAGCCACAGTGGGCAAAATGAAGAAGGCCTGATTGTAGCTGTAGGATGTATTTACTACTAGAGCTGCAGAATACAGTAATCATATATACATGTGTGGCCCCCAGAATGACGCTGAAGTGTTTGTTTTACTGATGGCTCGTGTTGCAACTCAGGCAATACCAGGCTAACAATAACCATTGACTGGCAACGGTAAGTTGTATAGAAATATAGATGCACAAGAGAGATTCAACGCACAAGGAGCGACAAAGTGTAGAGGACTTGTTGGCCATTACAAACTCATGGGTGCAGACTGGGGTGGGAAATTCTTCAACATTTGCAAACGGATATGGATTTATAATGAAGTGTTCATCTCTAAAACTTGACGAAGATGTAGTTAAAGCATTCCAAAGGTTTTTATGATTCCAGAGCCTAGCAGAAAATGATCTAAAACCTCTAGGTTTTCTTAGTAAGGTATTCATCTAAGAGCAACTGTTAAACTTTGCTTTTATGACCTGCGTTGGGAGCTCTTCAGGACCAAAAAATCTTGAAGGTGAAAAATCTCCATCCACAAAACACAGAGGACTAATTTTATCTCGACTGTGGTGGGGTGGCGTGGCAACTCTTACCAGGACCAGAGAGCAAACCTACCACCTCTCAGTGATAATGGGAGGGATGAATATCCCGATGGCAAACTCTCGCCAGTGAAATATCTTGAGAAACCAGCTCCATATCCCGATGTGGGTGTAAGTTGTCCTGTCAAACAAAACCAAATTGTTCATGCCACAGGAATGATTTTACATGCATGTCACTGTGTACATTTAGAGATCGCGGCAACATAGCTGTCTATAGAGTATATGATAAAGATGATCTTTGAATGTTGTTTGTCCTTTATTAGTCATAACAAGCTGTACTCAATCTCTAAATTATTTCATAGTCCTAATAATAGTAATGTCATAATAAGTATATATAAAGCTAATAATTAATGTCAATATGAAGACAAAGTGTTTCCTTTCAGAACTGAGAAATAAATAATGTTACTTCATTTATGGACACGTTCTAATGCCAATTACAATGTAATAGCAACTTCCAGAACAAATTGACAAGATTTGGGCATTATTTGGGCCTAGTTTAGATGGTCATACAGACAATAAACTCTACTAAGATTTTTTAAATGCTGATAAATCGCAATGCATCCACTTTTGCGCACATGTTTGCAAAGATTTTGACAATTTGGTATTCCATAGTCTTTTCCACGTTCAGCAATGCGAGGACTTAATGGAAGAATGTGTTTCATAGAGTGATTTCCAAAGACGTGTTCATACCAAATGCGTCCACCATCGATCCAATTAGGTTATTCTCATTGGAGACACCGTAGCTTTCTTTTGATATGCAACATGCCTATGTTATTTGGCAATTCAGATCGGTGACCTTCAGTGACTTTAAAATGACCTTATAAAAGCACTATATGTAAAAAGTAAAATTGCCACCTTTATTTTTCCACTTACTGAGACTATGAAGATGCCGTTTAAAATTAAAAAAATAATTTTGGCAAACAAATCTCGCGAGAGCCTATTTTGTGACATCTTCAACCAGACTATTTAACCTATTTTACTTTCTGTACTTAAATTTACATCCTTACTATCACTGCAGATTCCGTTTTTGCCGACTTGTCCATGAAATGGTTACTGGTCAAGAAAATTCTAATTTTCCGCTTCGCCAGTGCCAATTTACAGGCTGAGATAAGACTAAGTTTTGGAGATTTACCGCTGGAATGACTGTCTCGCTACTGAGCCAGTCATTCCAGTGGTGATTTAAAAATACATTCTTCACTTTGCATGCAAATGGACATTCATGAATACCACTGCAAAGGCCGGTTTGGCGGGCTTGACCAATATAAAGTCAATTTGACAGGAGATGGGCTCAATGATCTGCGAAGATCTGATTTGATCATTATGACATAACTAGTAATACGTGACCAATGCTTCGCATCAGCAATCCCCTTTCTTGATGTCGCAATGAAATTCATGTTTATTGTGTATTTTCTCCTGCCTCTTGTGCATCGGCACTCGTGTTATAATCGCTGATCAGTATTCAAGGAATTAGTTATTCGTCCATAAATAAGTCTGCATCGCAAATCTCATAATCATTGTCTTTGAATTTATGGCGGATGTCACGCTATCCATTTCACTGTGCCATGCATCAGAGAGGGTGTTAATTTGGTTTCTGATCATTATTTGATTTTGCCGAGAGAGAGAGAGAGAGAGAGAGAGAGAGAGAGAGAGAGAGAGAGAGAGAGAGAGAGAGAGAGAGAGGGAGGGAGGGAGGGAGGGAGGGAGGGGGGAGGGAGGGAGGGAATGAGGGAGGGAGAGAGAAAAATCAACATTTAGTGTTCTTTAAGGATGTTCATTTGCATGCCAAACCAAAACAAGACTACTTTTCAGTATTTACTACTGGAGTGACTTACTTTTTAACCTAGTCAGTACAGTAGTAAATTTTCAAAATGATCGTCTTCTGTTGACCTGCAAATGACCAAGCAGATATTTGGCGTTTCTTGACAAGTAACCTTGCAGTTGTCACAAGCAATGCCCATTTACAGGGCAGCCGAAAAATATTCTTGAATATTCCAGTAGCAAGTTGACTCCATTGTTCTGATAATCATATGACGTCATTATTAACTACGTCACATGTATTTTAACGTCATAAACAATTACGTCATAAATGAAGCGCGATTTAGTCCGCCATAACCGCTTAGTAGTTCGTCAAATTGTAAGAATTGTGTTTCTATACTATTTAATAAACATTCTGCAAATTAGTTTCAAAATATTCAACAGCCTACCTGTATAATTTTCTGGAAATTAGGATTCAGGTAGTGCACAGATTCGATTGATCCCAACACGGGCACTGCGCGGGTGGAGTTTAGCTTGGTATAGACGTGGCATAGCTAACACTGGATTCCTCCATTGACGATTTAATTAACATGAATAGAATTTTGATTTATTTAAGGCGCTGCTGATACAAACTAGTTAAACTAGTGCCAGTGTGCCTGAGCTTGTACATCTGATATTGCTCATTGGCTACCAATGGGACATCCGCACACTCCTCATTTAAGGCGCTTGTCTTCAACGTCAAAATAGCTTCTATTACAAACTCACTTGCAATAGAGTGACAATGTTGTAATCATCAATGCCATTTTAGAAGATCTGTTCAATGTCGCTTGTGCAAATTTTAATACGTTGCCAAGCCTACAGTCGTTATAGGATTGGTATTCACTTACTGTATCGACATTTGCTGTTTTGATGTTATCATTACGCAGTCTTCGTTCTTGAAGAAATCCGTTTTAATTTGTTGTGTTAGTGTGACGAAACTCTGCCTGCTTGCTAAATCAATCGGTAACAGTGGGTTCTATAGAGGATCTAAAACGAGGTCCCATCTAATATCACTCTTATCACCGAGTTGATAATTATCACATTGCATGAGCTTTAGCGAGTACAATATGATAATTTTCGACGAGGTTTATAATAGTGATATGAAATGGGACCGAGTTTGAGAATCTATTTATCATATAAACTGATATTTTGACAAATTGTTCAATAAAGTCGATCGCTGACACCTGTTTGAACGCGGCATTTTGCCCCGTTCGTTCTCGTCGCTGTGAAAGTTTTGAACAATACGCCACAAAAATAATGACACACAACACATCGTTTATATGACAAAAAGCACCCCAGGGTCCGTCAATGATACCGGACAAAACCGCGCCTTTCTTGGCCCGCAAATGACATTCAGTGAGGAAGTATCAATTTTCTTGAAAAAATCTTGAACATTTAAGTATTAATGAACCTTTCTGGTTTTAGCTATGACCCGCCCATCTCTAGCTAAGCTCCACCCACACCTCGCTCGTGTTGGGATCGATCGATCTCTGAACACCCTGATTATCAATTTCCTGAAAAACTACACAGGCAACCTGTTGAATATTTAGAAACTAAGTTGACTGGGTGCTGTTGCTGCCTAAGGTAGCAACAGCGCCCAAACAAATTAGTTTCAAAATATTCAACAGCATGTTTCTTAAATAGCAAAGAATTACAAAGACATGCAATTCATACAACGTGTCGGAGTATTTGAGATTTGGTGACAGTCTATATGGAACCCTTTGTGACGTAATGATTGTAACGTCATCATACACGCACTGAGATGATTATGACGTCATACGAGGTCAGATGATGGATGGATACTTTGGAAAGGTGAATTGATATAAGTAGAATTTTGAGCGCGGCGCGGCTCTGTTCGCACACAAAGGCGTTAAAGGGGAATTAACATATATCTGTTTCTTCAATAAAATATGAAGCTCAGTCACTCACTTCCAAAACAATATAAAACGTGATGTTGAATATAGTGAAACGTAATGGACCTTTCCGGTTTTCGCTATGACCCGCCCATCTCTAGCTAAGCTCCACCCACACCTCGCTCGTGTTGGGATCGATCGATCTCTGAACACCCTGACTATCAATTTCCAAAAAACTACACAGGTAACCTATTGAATATTTGGAAACTAATTTGACTGGGTCAGCGCCCAGTCAAATTCGTTTCAAAATATTCAACAGCATGCTTCTTAAATTGCAAAGAATTACAAAGACATAAACTTCAAACAACGTGTCGGAGTATTTGAGATGTGGTGACGGTCTATATAGAACGCTTTGTGACGTAATGATTATGACGTCATCATACACGCTCTGAGCTCATTATGACGTCATACGATGTCTGATGATGGATAGATACTCTGGAAAGGTGAATTCGATTGGAAGACATTACTAATACTTCACATACAACTGGATTCTAATTAATATGCTCCCGGTAGAATATTAAGTCATCGAGGACACACTTAATATGTTACAGGATTTTCATACGTCCGTCCGGCAATATAAACAAAAGGACGAACGGCCGGACTGAATGACGTAGAAAATAGACACCTTCGAAGACTCATAATCAACATGCATCTGAAGTTTCATTAACCTGCTTCCAGTAGAAATTATGTTATTGAAGAAAATTCCGAACTAACCATATATGGCTCAAGTCCCAGATCCGAGGTTAATCGCATTCAGTCCTCTCCTTACATAGTCTATCGCGTAAACACATGGTAACTCATAAAATCAGGATGTCGATTGCATCTTTGGAAGGTATTGGATACGATAATAGGGATGTGCTGATAGTCATCAATCACTACTGACATACATGTTGACTAGACTGCAGGTCTGTGTTGACAGAGCGACTCTAGTTAGTGGGCCTATTAGCCGTGAATTCCTGACTAATGGAGAAATCCGGTTTTAGCTATACACCGCCCATCTCTAGCTAAGCTCCGCTCAGACTTCGCCCTGATGGGATCACCCTGACTATCAATTTTCATAAAACTATACTGGTGAGCTGTTGGATATTTTGAAACTAATTTGATTGAATGCTGTTGCTGCCAATGATAGCAACAGCAGGGTTCATACAAACTTGACAAGTGGGCCTACTTGAACTTTGACATGTGCCCTGAAAAGCCTTGAATTGGAGAATTCCCTTGAAAAGTACTTGAAAATTGCATTAGTGAATTGAAAAGCCCTTGAATTTAACATTTCATCCCCAATTTCTTTTTATTAAATGCAAAAGTTGTCGTGAATCATCAGTGAAAATGAAGGAATTGCCTTCTCAGAGCATCTAATATTAAAATATTTGCATCAATAGCAGACTCTTGAAGTTATATTGTCAAGGGATTCCCCATCCCAGCCTCCCCCACCACCCCTCCCCCGGCATTTGCTACTGGCATCAGGCCCTTGCCAATGCTAAAATTGCGACAATGAAAGTTCTTAAGAAAAGTCCTTGAATAAAATCATGTAGGAACCCTGAACAGCGCGCAGTTAAATTAGTTTCAAAATATTCAACATCACGTTTATTAAATAATAAAAATATATAATTCGTACAACAACGCTTAGTCCGTCATCAATTAAGCGTTCGTGACGAACTAATCTACGCCATTCATGACGTCATTGATTATGACATCATCTTACACGTCATGTAGCTGATTATGACGTCATGAGATTGATGCATAAACTGGAAGGCTCCATTGAGTGATTAACCACAGCTTCTCGGTCTTGAGAGAACTCGAGTGTATATTTTTGTGTGAAAGCCTCTGGGAATTGATAACACGAGCATGTTGTACGTGAATCTTCATTTTCACCGTATAATTTCATTTCCGTGAGAAAAGACAATAAAACATGTATGCATGTTTGGATTTCTGAATAATTCTGCGATTAATATTAAAGTTCTTCCATCGGATACGATACGCAACGAATGTCAACCTAATCCACGCCTGGTCTGCCCCTCACGGCCAATGTGATGGATAATTGAATAACACATTTCAGTCAAACTATTTCAAAATATTCAACAACAGCTGCTGCCCTGTATAGTTGGAGATTCAAGTATTGTATGTTACTGGCAGCTGGAGTGTGATGGTTTCAAGTCATTCTGAAAACAGAAATTATCAAAACTGCGACCTTTATACAATCAAAAGTAATAGGCATGCTTGATTGCCTCTTGCATGGCAAACTCTTTTCATTATGAGTATAATAAATACATGTTCTAGAAGAGGTTTAACTTTGTTCTTTCCGTCGAATATCGTCCATCAGTGTTCCGAGCATTGGTCTTTCGTCCATAATATATCTGCCTGGCAATTCACATAGCCATTATTATTGCGCTTATGGAGAGAGCCTTTACGCTAGCTGTTCTGCCATGCTATACATCAGCGCGGTCTTAACTCTCTTAAACTCATATCAGACAAAAACGGCTTCTGCAGTGGACTTGAGAAATGTTTATTTACAGACAGAGAGAAGACTATTTTTGAAAATTTGCCAGTGGTAAATGTCAAGAATAGCCTTCTCTCGGTCTGTGGACATATTTTTTTGAGAAAGTTGAAATTTTCTGGTACATTGTATGATCATTATCTCCCTTACGAGAGCATCATTTGTATCTTTGTTAACCACTAAACGTACATATTCATCATTCCTTTATTTTAATTTAGAAACTCCCCATTTGTAGTAGGCCGCATCTGTGACAAAACACCGTTCCCGGATTGACGTCATGACGCGCGGCTTCCCCTAGATCAACGCATAGAGTCCGTTTATTGGCTGGTAAATTGCCAGGTCAGCAGCTGGCCGGCATTGAGTTACTATACCACGTTCACTCGTGATCCTTAGCAAAGACACACTGGTGCATGTCGAGTGTAATCGCCATTTCCGTACCATCTGGGGTTTGACTAAGACAACCATGGAATCACGCGATCAGATCTGAGGGACTGTTGAATCAATCGAGCACTTATAGACCACCCACAACATATTCTTTGTTATCTAAGGCCATGTTCTCACAGTCGAGTTAATCAGGAGTAATGCCATACCTCAGTATTGCGCTACGCCGGTTAAGTCGCCAGTGAGAACATAGCCTAAGGCCTCTTCCTCATTGCCTAATCCTGTTTAACTATTTCGTGTACTATGTAGGTTAATGTATAGCCGATATATCGGTTTCCTTTCACACTGTTGGGAGATTACTGGACGGTGGTGCTACTTGGTGGACAGTGAGATAGCACGTTGTTCGTAGCGCTTCCGGGCAGACAGTGAAAGAAATTGCTGACGCTACCTGGAAGATGTTGACGAAATAGGCTGCGTTCACATAAGGAAAGCAATAGCGATATATCGGAAGATAAACCGCCGATTTTGTGGGATAACATTTCGAAAGAAATGACGTATTTATTCCGGTACAAGAGCCAGTTCAATGAGAATGCTAGCCGATATACCTGGTATTTACCGAAATAGTGGCTGTATGAGAACACAGCCTAAGGCCGTGTTCTCACTAGAGACTTAACCCTGAATAACGCCATACCTATGCCTGTTAAGTCTCTAGTGAGAACACGGCCTAAGACATACTATCTTGAATATATAATTATCCCAGTTTAGTTATCATTAGGTGAATTATAATCTCAAACTTCAACGCGCTAAACTGTCTACACAGGAACGGACTGTTTGTAGTGTATTAACAAATGGTGTTTGTTGGTATCCATGGCAACATAAACTAGAATTATAATAATTTCGAGCATTATACCATCTATAATAATTTGATTTATCTATAATACACTTGGACAACATTTGTTCATGATGCGTCTACAAAATTACAGTTTATTGTGCTTTAACAGGGCTCACGTGTATCCGTCTCCTGCGAAATCGCCCATACATATGCAGAGTATTCCGTATTCGCCCATAAATATGTCTGAAGCGCAAATTCGGTAGTCGTGAAAAGATGGTTTATGGGGCTGATCGTGCCGTGCTAACTGTCTTAACCATTTAACACTCATATCAGCCAAAATCTGAATTTATCTTGAGAAATGTCCATTTGCAGACCAGGAGAAGACTACTTTTTACAAATTTACCACTGGGATAACTGGCTCGATAAACGAGCCAGTCATTCCAGTGGTAACTTTTCAAAAATAGATTTCTCTTGATCTGCAAATGGACATTTTCTATGAGAAGATAGATATTATTAAAACAAATTTAACGGTTAAAGAATTAATGCTTTTAGGATCATTATTCCATTTCGGTGATAACACATTTGTATTTCAGTTAACCACTGAACTTACATTTTCATCATTTCTTTATTACTATTTTGAAAACGCCTTGGTGTAAGACGTTGTCGTGACAACGAAGAGAATCAATATCCAGCTATGTCATACCCATTTCTACCTAAGTTCCTCAACATTTTGCGCGTTGGTGAATATATTTTAGCATTTTGATTCCTGAATTTTCATCAATTTAAGCAAAATTCACTGCGGACTGTTGCTGCCTATGGCCACAACCGCTCTCAGTCGAATTGTTTTCAAAATAAATATTTAACAACATCTTTGTTAACTGTAATTCAGCAAAGACAAAACAATTGGGTTACTTTCGTGACGAACTATTGGTACTTTCGTGTCGAACTATTGCCAATTTCGTGACGAACTATAGCCACTTTCGGGACGAACTATTACCACTTTTGTGATGGACTATTTCCCGTTTTGTAATGGACTATTGCCACTTTTGTGATGGACTATTACCACTTTTGTGATGGACTATTGACACTTTTGTGATGGACTATTGCCAATTTTGTGATGGACTATTGCCACTTTGGTGATGGACTATTGCCCCTTTTGTGATGGATTATTACCACTTTTGTGATGGACTATTGCCCCTTTGGGGATGGACTATTGCCACTTTTGTGATGGACTATTGCCCCTTTGGGGATGGACTATTGCCAATTTTGTGACGGACTATTAACACTTTTGTGATGAAATATTGCCACTTTTGTGATGGACTATTGCCCCTTTTGTGATGGACTATTACAATATTTGTAATGGATTTTTTCCACATTTGTCACGGACTATTGCCCCTTTGTGATGCACTATTGCTCCTTTTGTGACGGACGATTGCCACTTTTGTGATGGACTAGTTCCCCTTTGGGGATGGACTATTGCCAATTTTGTGACGGACTATTGCCACATTAGTGATGGAATATTACCGCTTTTGTGATGGACTATTGCCCCTTTGGTGATGGACTATTGCCACTTTTGTGATGGACTATTGCCCCTTTGGGGATGGACTATTGCCAATTTTGTGACGGACTATTAACACTTTTGTGATGAAATATTGCCACTTTTGTGATGGACTATTGCCACTTTTGTGATGGACTATTTCCCGTTTTGTAATGGACTATTGCCACTTTTGTGATGGACTATTACCACTTTTGTGATGGACTATTGACACTTTTGTGATGGACTATTGCCAATTTTGTGATGGACTATTGCCACTTTGGTGATGGACTATTGCCCCTTTTGTGATGGATTATTACCACTTTTGTGATGGACTATTGCCCCTTTGGGGATGGACTATTGCCACTTTTGTGATGGACTATTGCCCCTTTGGGGATGGACTATTGCCAATTTTGTGACGGACTATTAACACTTTTGTGATGAAATATTGCCACTTTTGTGATGGACTATTGCCCCTTTTGTGATGGACTATTACAATATTTGTAATGGATTTTTTCCACATTTGTCACGGACTATTGCCCCTTTGTGATGCACTATTGCTCCTTTTGTGACGGACGATTGCCACTTTTGTGATGGACTCGTTCCCCTTTGGGGATGGACTATTGCCAATTTTGTGACGGACTATTGCCACATTAGTGATGGAATATTACCGCTTTTGTGATGGACTATTGCCCCTTTGGTGATGGACTATTGCCACTTTTGTGATGGACTATTGCCCCTTTGGGGATGGACTATTGCCAATTTTGTGACGGACTATTAACACTTTTGTGATGAAATATTGCCACTTTTGTGATGGACTATTGCCCCTTTTGTGATGGACTATTACAATATTTGTAATGGATTTTTTCCACATTTGTCACGGACTATTGCCCCTTTGTGATGCACTATTGCTCCTTTTGTGACGGACGATTGCCACTTTTGTGATGGACTAGTTCCCCTTTGGGGATGGACTATTGCCAATTTTGTGACGGACTATTGCCACATTAGTGATGGACTATTACCGCTTTTGTGATGGACTATTGCCCCTTTGGTGATGGACTATTGCCACTTTTGTGATGGACTATTGCCCCTTTGGGGATGGACTATTGCCAATTTTGTGACGGACTATTAACACTTTTGTGATGAAATATTGCCACTTTTGTGATGGACTATTGCCCCTTTGGTGATGGACTATTGCCACTTTTGTGATGGACTAGTGCCCCTTTGGGGATGGACTATTGCCAATTTTGTGACGGACTATTGCCACATTAGTGATGGACTATTACCGCTTTTGTGATGGACCTTTGCCCCTTTGGTGATGGACTATTGCCACTTTTGTGATGGACTATTGCCCCTTTGGGGATGGACTATTGCCAATTTTGTGACGGACTATTGCCACATTAGTGATGGACTATTACCACTTTTGTGATGGACTTTTGCCCCTTTGGTGATGGACTATTGCCCCGGCGGATGGACTATTGCCAATTTTGTGAGGGACTATTGCCACATTAGTGATAGACTATTACCACTTTTCTGATGGACTGTTGCCCTTTTGTGATGGACTATTACCCCATTTGTGATGGACTATTGCCCCTTTGTTGATGGACTTTTGCGCCTTTGGTGATGGACTATTGCCACATTTGTGATGGACTATTACCCCTTTGGTGATGGACTATTACCACATTTGTGATGGAGTATTGCCACTTTTGTGATGGACTATTGCCCCTTTGGTGATGGGCTATTGGCCATTTTGTGATGGACTAGTGCCCCTTTGGTGATGGACTATTACCACTTTTGTGATGGACTATTTCCCTTTTGTGATGGACTATTGCCCCTTTTGTGACGGACTATTGCCACTTTTGTGATGGACTATTGCAACATTTGTAAGCGATTTTTTGAAACATTTGTAATGGATTTTGCCACATTTGTGACGGACTATTGCCCCTTTTTTGATGGACTATTGCTCCTTTTGTTACGGATTATTGCCACTTTTGTGATGAAATTTTGCCACTTTTGTGAGAGAATATTGCCCCTTTGGTGATGGATTATTGCCACTTTTGTGATGGACTATTTCCCCTTTGGTGATGGGTTATTGCAAATTTGTGACGGACTAATGCCATTTTTGTGATGGACTATTGCCCCTTTGGTGATGGACTATTGGCAATTTTGTGACGGATTAGTGTCCCTTTTGTGATGGACTAGTGCCCCTTTGGTGATGGACTATTGCCACTTTTGTGATGGACTATTGCCCCTTTGGTGATGGACTATTGTCCCTTTTGTGATGGACTATTGCAACATTTGTAATGGATTTTTGCCACATTGGTGACGGACTATTGCCCCTTTGTGATGCACTATTGCTCCTTTTGTGACGGACTCTTGCCACCTTTGTGATGGAATATTGCCACCTTCGTGCTGGACTATTGCCACTTTTGTGACGATCTATTGCCCATTTGGTGCTGGACTATTACTACATTTGTCATGGCCTATTGCCACCATTGTGGTTTTTCCAAAATAATCACTTTTACGACGGACCTTTGCCACTTTTGCGACGGACTATTGCCACTTTCGTGACGAACTATTGCCACTTTTGCGATGGACTATGGGCATTTTTGTAACGGACTATTGCCACTTTTGTGATGGAATATTGCCACGTTTGTGCTGGACTATTGCCACTTTTGTGCTGGTCTATTGTCCCTTTTGTGATGGACTATTGCAACATTTGTAATGGATTTTGCCACATTGGTGACGGACTATTGCCCCTTTGTGATGCACTATTGCTCCTTTTGTGACGGACTATTGCCACCTTTGTGATGGAATATTGCCACGTTTGTGCTGCCCTATTGCCATTTTTCTGACGATCTATTGCCCATTTGGTGATGGACTATTACTACATTTGTGATGGCCTATTGCCACCATTGTGGTTTTTCCAAAATAATCACTTTTACGACGGACTTTTGCCACTTTTGCGAGGGACTATTGCCACTTTTGTGACGAACTATTGCCACTTTTGCGATGAACGATGGGCATTTTTGTAACGGACTATTGCCACTTTTATGATGGAATATTGCCGCGTTTGTGCTGGACTATTTCCACTTTTGTGCTGGTCTGTTGTCAATTTTGTAACGGACTATTGGTCCTTTTCTGATGGACTTTTGCCACTTTTGTGATGGACTATTGCCACTTTTGTGATGGCCTATTACCACTTTTCTGATGGACTATTACCAATTTTGTAACGGACTATTGTTCCTTTTCTAATGGACTGTTACCACTTTTGTGATGGACTATTACCACTTTTGTGATGGACTATTACCACTTTTGTGATGGAATATTGCCAATTTTGTGACGGACTATTGCCAGTTTGGGGATGGTCTATTGGCAAATTTGTGATTGACTATTGCCCCTTTGGTGATGGATAATTGCCAATTTTGTGATGGACTATTACCAATTTTGTAATGAACTATTGCCACTTTTGTGATGGACTATTGCCCCTTTGGTGATGGACTATTGCCCCTTTTGTGATGGAGTATTGTCCCATTTGTGATGGACTATTGCAAAATTTGTAATGGATTTTTGCCACATTTGTGACGGTCTATTTGCCCCTTTGTGATGCACTATTGATCCTTTTGTGACGGACTATTGCCACTTTTATGATGGAATTTTGCCACTTTTGTGAGAGAATATTGCCCCTTTGGTGATGGACTATTGCCACTTTTGTGATGGACTATTTCCCCTTTGGTGATGGATTACTGCAAATTTTGTGACGGACTAATGCCATTTTTGTGATGGTCTATTGCCCCTTTGGTGATGGACTATTGCCAATTTTGTGACGGATTAGTGTCCCTTTTGTGATGGCCTAGTGCCCCTTTGGTGATGGACTATTGCCACATTTGTGATGGACTATTGCCACGATTGTGATGGACTATTGCCACGTTTGTGATGGACTATTGCCACATTTGTGATGGACTATTACCACTTTTGTGATGGACTATTACGACTTTTGTGATGGACTATTACCACTTTTGTGATGGACTATTGCCACTTTTTGATGGACTATTGCCCCTTTGGTGATGGACTATTGCCAATTTTGTGACGGATTAGTGCCCCTTTTGTGATGGACTAGTGCCCATTTGGTGATGGACTATTGCCAATTTTGTGATGGGCTATTGCCCCTTTGGTGATGGACTATTGCCCCTTTGTGATGCACTATTGCTCCTTTTGTGACGGACTATTGCCACCTTTGTGATGGAATATTGCCACCTTCGTGCTGGACTATTGCCACTTTTGTGACGATCTATTGCCCATTTGGTGATGGACTATTACTACATTTGTGATGGCCTATTGCCACCATTGTGGTTTTTCCAAAATAATCACTTTTACGACGGACTTTTGCCACTTTTGCGACGGACTATTGCCACTTTCGTGACGAACTATTGCCACTTTTGCGATGGACTATGGGCATTTTTGTAACGGACTATTGCCACTTTTGTGATGGAATATTGCCACGTTTGTGCTGGACTATTGCCACTTTTGTGCTGGTCTATTGTCCCTTTTGTGATGGACTATTGCAACATTTGTAATGGATTTTGCCACATTGGTGACGGACTATTGCCCCATTGTGATGCACTATTGCTCCTTTTGTGACGGACTATTGCCACCTTTGTGATGGAATATTGCCACGTTTGTGCTGCCCTATTGCCATTTTTCTGACGATCTATTGCCCATTTGGTGATGGACTATTACTACATTTGTGATGGCCTATTGCCACCATTGTGGTTTTTCCAAAATAATCACTTTTACGACGGACTTTTGCCACTTTTGCGACGGACTATTGCCACTTTCGTGACGAACTATTGCCACTTTTGCGATGAACGATGGGCATTTTTGTAACGGACTATTGCCACTTTTATGATGGAATATTGCCGCGTTTGTGCTGGACTATTTCCACTTTTGTGCTGGTCTGTTGTCAATTTTGTAACGGACTATTGGTCCTTTTCTGATGGACTTTTGCCACTTTTGTGATGGACTATTGCCACTTTTGTGATGGCCTATTACCACTTTTCTGATGGACTATTACCAATTTTGTAACGGACTATTGTTCCTTTTCTAATGGACTGTTACCACTTTTGTGATGGACTATTACCACTTTTGTGATGGACTATTACCACTTTTGTGATGGAATATTGCCAATTTTGTGACGGACTATTGCCAGTTTGGGGATGGTCTATTGGCAAATTTGTGATTGACTATTGCCCCTTTGGTGATGGATAATTGCCAATTTTGTGATGGACTATTACCAATTTTGTAATGAACTATTGCCAATTTTGTGATGGACTATTGCCCCTTTGGTGATGGACTATTGCCCCTTTTGTGATGGAGTATTGTCCCATTTGTGATGGACTATTGCAAAATTTGTAATGGATTTTTGCCACATTTGTGACGGTCTATTTGCCCCTTTGTGATGCACTATTGATCCTTTTGTGACGGACTATTGCCACTTTTATGATGGAATTTTGCCACTTTTGTGAGAGAATATTGCCCCTTTGGTGATGGACTATTGCCACTTTTGTGATCGACTATTTCCCCTTTGGTGATGGATTACTGCAAATTTTGTGACGGACTAATGCCATTTTTGTGATGGTCTATTGCCCCTTTGGTGATGGACTATTGCCAATTTTGTGACGGATTAGTGTCCCTTTTGTGATGGCCTAGTGCCCCTTTGGTGATGGACTATTGCCACATTTGTGATGGACTATTGCCACGATTGTGATGGACTATTGCCACGTTTGTGATGGACTATTGCCACATTTGTGATGGACTATTGCCACTTTGATGATGGACTATTACCACTTTTGTGATGGACTATTACCACTTTTGTGATGGACTATTACGACTTTTGTGATGGACTATTACCACTTTTGTGATGGACTATTGCCACTTTTTGATGGACTATTGCCCCTTTGGTGATGGACTATTGCCAATTTTGTGACGGATTAGTGCCCCTTTTGTGATGGACTAGTGCCCATTTGGTGATGGACTATTGCCAATTTTGTGATGGGCTATTGCCCCTTTGGTGATGGACTATTGCCCCTTTGTGATGCACTATTGCTCCTTTTGTGACGGACTATTGCCACCTTTGTGATGGAATATTGCCACCATCGTGCTGGACTATTGCCACTTTTGTGACGATCTATTGCCCATTTGGTGATGGACTATTACTACATTTGTGATGGCCTATTGCCACCATTGTGGTTTTTCCAAAATAATCACTTTTACGACGGACTTTTGCCACTTTTGCGACGGACTATTGCCACTTTCGTGACGAACTATTGCCACTTTTGCGATGGACTATGGGCATTTTTGTAACGGACTATTGCCACTTTTGTGATGGAATATTGCCACTTTTGTGCTGGACTATTGCCACTTTTGTAACGGACTATTGTTCCTTTTCTGATGGACTGTTACCACTTTTGTGATGGACTATTACCACTTTTGTGATGGACTATTACCACTTTTGTGATGGAATATTGCCAATTTTGTGACGGACTATTGCCAGTTTGGGGATGGTCTATTGGCAATTTTGTGACGGACTATTGCCCCTTTGGTGATAGACTATTGCCACTTTTGTGATGGACTATTACCACTTTTGTAATGAACTATTGCCACTTTTGTGATGGACTATTGCCCCTTTGGTGATGGACTATTGCCCCTTTTGTGATGGAGTATTGTTCCATTTGTGATGGACTATTGCAACATTTGTAATGGATTTTTGCCACATTTGTGACGGTCTATTTGCCCCTTTGTGATGCACTATTGATCCTTTTGTGACGGACTATTGCACTTTTGTGATGGAATTTTGCCACTTTTGTGAGAGAATATTGCCCCTTTGCTGATGGACTATTGCCATTTTTGTGATGGACTATTTCCCCTTTGGTGATGGACTATTGCCAATTTTGTGACGGACTAATGCCATTTTTGTGATGGTCTATTGCCCCTTTGGTGATGGACTATTGCCAATTTTGTGACGGATTAGTGTCCCTTTTGTGATGGCCTAGTGCCCCTTTGGTGATGGACTATTGCCACATTTGTGATGGACTATTGCCAAGTTTGTGATGGACTATTGCCACGTTTGTGATGGACTATTGCCACTTTTGTGATGGACTATTGCCACTTTGGTGATGGACTATTACCACTTTTGTGATGGACTATTACCACTTTTGTGATGGACTATTACCACTTTTGTGATGGACTATTACCACTTTTGTGATGGAATATTGCCAATTTTGTGACGGACTATTGCCAGTTTGGGGATGGTCTATTGGCAATTTTGTGATGGACTATTTCCCCTTTGGTGATGGACTATTGCCAATTTTGTGACGGACTAATGCCATTTTTGTGATGGTCTATTGCCCCTTTGGTGATGGACTATTGCCAATTTTGTGACGGATTAGTGTCCCTTTTGTGATGGCCTAGTGCCCCTTTGGTGATGGACTATTGCCACATTTGTGATGGACTATTGCCACGTTTGTGATGGATTATTGCCACGTTTGTGATGTACTATTGCCACTTTTGTGATGGACTATTGCCACTTTGGTGATGGACTATTACCACTTTTGTGATGGACTATTACCACTTTTGTGATGGACTATTACCACTTTTGTGATGGACTATTACCACTTTTGTGATGGACTATTACCACTTTTGTGATGGACTATTACCACTTTTGTGATGGAATATTGCCAATTTTGTGACGGACTATTGCCAGTTTGGGGATGGTCTATTGGAAATTTTGTGACGGACTATTGCCCCTTTGGAGATGGACTATTGCCAATTTTGTGATGGACTACTACCAATTTTGTAATGGACTATTTCCCCTTTGGTGATGGACTATTGCCCCTTTTGTGATGGAGTATTGTCCCATTTGTGATGGACTATTGCAACATTTGTAATGGATTTTTGCCACATTTGTGACGGTCTATTTGCCCTTTTGTGATGCACTATTGCTCCTTTTGTGACGGACTAATGCCATTTTTGTGATGATCTATTGCCCCTTTGGTGATGGACTATTGCCAATTTTGTGACGGATTAGTGTCCCTTTTGTGATGGCCTAGTGCCCCTTTGGTGATGGACTATTGCCACGTTTGTGATGGACTATTGCCACGTTTGTGATGGACTATTGCCACATTTGTGATGGACTATTGCCACTTTGGTGATGGACTATTACCACTTTTGTGATGGACTATTACCACTTTTGTGATGGACTATTACCACTTTTGTGATGGACTATTACCACTTTTGTGATGGACTATTACCACTTTTGTGATGGACTATTACCACTTTGTGATGGACTATTACCACTTTTGTGATGGAATATTGCCAATTTTGTGACGGACTATTGCCAGTTTGGGGATGGTCTATTGGCAATTTTGTGACGGACTATTGCCCCTTTGGTGATGGACTATTGCCAAGTTTGTGATGGACTATTACCAATTTTGTAATGAACTATTGCCACTTTCGTGATGGACTATTGCCCCTTTGGTGATGGACTATTGCCCCTTTTGTGAAGGAGTATTGTCCCATTTGTGATGGACTATTGCAACATTTGTAATGGATTTTTGCCACATTTGTGACGGTCTATTTGCCCTTTTGTGATGCACTATTGCTCCTTTTGTGACGGACTATTGCCACATTTGTGATGGAATATTGCCACCTTCGTGCTGGACTATTGCCACTTTTGTGACGATCTATTGCCCATTTGGTGATGGACTATTACTACATTTGTGATGGCCTATTGCCACCATTGTGGTTTTTCCCAAATAATCACTTTTACGACGGACTATTGCCACTGTCTTGACGAACTATTGCCACTTTTGCGATGGACTATGGGCATTTTTGTAACGGACTATTGCCACTTTTGTGATGGAATATTGCCACGTTTGTGCTGGACTATTGCCACTTTTGTGCTGGTCTATTGCCAATTTTGTAACGGACTATTGTTCCTTTTCTGATGGACTGTTACCACTTTTGTGATGGACTATTACCACTTTTGTGATGGACTATTACCACTTTTGTGATGGACTATTACCAGTTTTGTGATGGAATATTGCCAATTTTGTGACGGACTATTGACAGTTTGGGGATGGTCTATTGGCAATTTTGTGACGGACTATTTCCCCTTTGGTGATGGACTATTGCCCCTTTTGTGATGGAGTATTGTCCCATTTGTGATGGACTATCGCAACATTTGTAATGGATTTTTGCCACATTTGTGACGGTCTATTTGCCCCTTTGTGATGCACTATTGATCCTTTTGTGACGGACTATTGCCACTTTTGTGATGGAATTTTGCCACTTTTGTGAGAGAATATTGCCCCTTTGGTGATGGACTATTGCCACTTTTGTGATGGACTATTTCCCCTTTGGTGATGGATTACTGCAAATTTTCTGACGTACTAATGCCATTTTTGTGATGGTCTATTGCCCCTTTGGTGATGGACTATTGCCAATTTTGTGACGGATTAGTGTCCCTATTGTGATGGACTAATGCCCCTTTGGTGATGGACTATTGCCACTTTTGCGATGGACTATTGCCCCTTTGGTGATGGACTATTGTCCCTTTTGTGATGGACTATTGCAACATTTGCAATGGATTTTGCCACATTGGTGACGGACTATTGCCCCTTTGTGATGCACTATTGCTCCTTTTGTGACGGACTATTGCCACCTTTGTGATGGAATATTGCCACGTTTGTGCTGCCCTATTGCCACTTTTCTGACGATCTATTGCCCATTTGGTGATGGACTATTACTACATTTGTGATGGCCTATTGCCACCATTGTGGTTTTTCCAAAATAATCACTTTTACGACGGACTTTTGCCACTTTTGCGACGGACTATTGCCACTTTCGTGACGAACTATTGCCACTTTTGCGATGAACGATGGGCATTTTTGTAACGGACTATTGCCACTTTTATGATGGAATATTGCCGCGTTTGTGCTGGACTATTTCCACTTTTGTGCTGGTCTGTTGTCAATTTTGTAACGGACTATTGGTCCTTTTCTGATGGACTTTTGCCACTTTTGTGATGGACTATTGCCACTTTTGTGATGGCCTATTACCACTTTTCTGATGGACTATTACCACTTTTGTGATGGACTATTACCACTTTTGTGATGGACTATTGCCACTTTTGTGACGGACTATTGCCACTTTTCTGATGGACTATTACCACTTTTGTGATGGAATATTGCCAATTTTGTGACGGACTATTGCCAGTTTGGGGATGGACTATTGCCAATTTTATGACGGACTATTGCCCCTTTGGTGATGGACTATTGCCAATTTGTAATGGACTATTACCACTTTTGTGATGAACTATTGCCAATTTTGTGATGGACTATTGCCCCTTTGGTGATGGACTATTGCCCCTTTTCTGACGGAGTATTGTACCCTTTGTGATGGACTATTGCAACATTTGTAATGGATTTTTGCCACATTTGTGACGGTCTATTTGCCCCTTAGTGATGCACTATTTCTCCTTTTGTGACGGACTATTGCCACTTTTGTGATGGAATTTTGCCACATTTGTGAGAGAATATTGCCCCTTTGGTGATGGACTATTGCCACTTTTGTGATGGACTATTTCCCCTTTGGTGATGGATTACTGCAAATTTTGTGACGGACTAATGCCATTTTTGTGATGGACTATTGCCCCTTTGGTGATGGACTATTGCCAATTTTGTGACGGATTAGAGTCCCTTTTGTGATGGACTAGTGCCCCTTTGGTGATGGACTATTGCCACTTTTGTGATGGACTATTGCCCTACTATTGTCCCTTTTGTGATGGACTATTGCAACATTTGTAATGGATTTTTCCCACATTGGTGACGGACTATTGCCCCTTTGTGATGCACTATTGCTCCTTTTGTGACGGACTATTGCCACATTTGTGATGGAATATTGCCACCTTTGTGCTGGACTATTGCCACTTTTGTGACCATCTATTGCCCATTTGGGGATGGACTATTACTACATTTGTGATGGCCTATTGCCACCATTGTGGTTTTTCCAAAATAATCACTTTTGCGACGTACTTTTTCCACTTTTGCGACCGACTATTGCCACTTTCATGACGAACTATTGCCACTTTTGCGATGGACTATGGGCATTTTTGTAACTGACTATTGCCATTTTTGTGATGGAATATTGCCACGTTTGTTTCTGGACTATTGCCACTTTTGTGCTGGTCTATTGCCAATTTTGGAACGGACTATTGTTCCTTTTCTGATGGACTATTGCTACCTTGGTGATGGACTATTGCCACTTTTGTGATAGCCTATTACCACTTTTCTGATGGACTATTACCACTTTTCTTATGGACTATTACCACTTTTGTGATGGACTATTACAACTTTAGTGATGGACTATTACCACGTTGTGATGGACTATTACCACTTTTGTAATGGACTATTACCACGTTGTGATGGACTATTACAGCTTTTGTCATGCACTTTTCTGATGGACTTTTACCACTTTAGTGATGGACTATTGCCACTTTTGTGATGGACTGTTGCCACATTAGTGATGGACTATTGCCACCTTTGTGATGGACTGTTGCCACTTTAGTGATGGACTTTTACCACTTTAGTGATGGACTATTGCCACTTTTGTAACGGACTATTACCACGTTTGTGATGGACTATTACAGCTTTTGTCATGGACTTTTACCACTTTTGTGATGGACTATTGCCACCTTTGTGATGGTCTGTTGCCACTTTAGTGATGGACTATTGCCACTTTTCTGATGGACTTTTACCACTTTAGTGATGGACTATTGCCACTTTTGTGATGGACTGTTGCCACATTAGTGATGGACTATTGCCACCTTTGTGATGGACTGTTGCCACTTTAGTGGTGGACTCTTACCACTTTAGTGATGGACTATTGCCACTTTTGTAACGGACTATTACCACTTTAGTGATGGACTATTGCCACTTTAGTGATGGACTATCACCACTTTAGTGATGGACTATTGCCACTTTTGTGATGGACTATTGCCACTTTAGTGATTGACTATTGACACTTTTGTGACGGACTATTACCACTTTAGTGATGGACTATTGCCCCATTTGTGATGGACTATTGACCCTTTGGTGATGGACTATTACTACTTTCGTGATGGACTATTGCCACATTTGTGATGGCCTATTGCCAACATTGTGTTTTTTCCAAAATAATCACTTTTGTGACGGACTATTGCCACTTTTGCGACGGACTATTGCCACATTCGTGACGAACTATTGCCACTTTTGCGATGGACCATTGGCATTTTTCTGATGGACTATTGCCACATTTGTGATGGACTATTGCGACATTTGTGCTGGATCGATACGTCATTCTGATTCTGGCCTCAGCTAATCAATGATATATTTGATTATAACGTCTGATACTTGAGTGACAGATCGGATTCAGCTATTGCTTTAGCATCCCAATTTTCAAATGCAATCCAGAATTTCCCGCCAACCATCACATTAATCTTCTTGTCATTTAGGTGATGCATTTATCTTCATTGAATCCAGACAGAATAAATGTGCATTTGATGCATATTTAATTAGATGTAAGATATGATGAACCTTTCCCGTTTTAGATATGCCCGCCCATCTCTATCTACGCTCCATTCACACCTCGCTCGTGTGGGGTTCGATCGATCTTTGAACCCCCTGACTATCAATTTCCAGAAAACTATACAGGTAAATTGTTGAATATTTGTCATTCAAATGATTCTATTTGTCATTCAAATGATTCTATTTGTCATACAATTATGACGTCATCTTACACGCCTCTTAGGTGATTATGACGTCATATGACGTCAGATTGATAGATGGATACTCTGGAAAGCTGAATTCGGTGTCTGTTTTAAGACGGTACCTTGATTACGCAGATTACTGGGCCGGGGTTGAATTAATCAAGTTCATGTTCACTTTATTTCTCTCAGGCTATTACAATAGCATATATGGGAGTATCAGTTATTACATACACATATTAAGGCAGCTGAGCTATTTTACATATAACACGATAGTTTAAAGCCTGTTTATTTTATGCTAGCTGTGGGAGGCCTGTACTCAGTTTAAGTAAATAATTAGACAAGTTGTTATGACAGCGGAGATAGAATATATGCAGTTAATTATATAGTGCGCTATAAATATATACATGCTTAGGGATTACATAACACTAATCATACGTTCATATTAACCCTTAGAGCCGTGAGTTCACAGAATCACAGTTTCAATGTAACTATACAGGAAAACTGCTGAATATTTTGAAACAGACGCGATAGGAACCCGTTTCTGTTATAAACATCAACAGCTCCCAGGCAGGCCAGCTTGAAAATATCCATCTGCATATAGTGAAGGATTTTGGTGGCGGTCTTTTGACTTGGAAGGGCTTAATATTCTTGGCTCGCACTCGAGTTGCAAAATGTTACTGAAGCCTTTGCCAAATTCAGTGAATTTCATGTTGGGCGGACATTCGGTGTTTCAGAATGATAGTCAATGAGCTAGCCCGATAATAACTTTTTATTTGGCATATTCAGTGGGGAGTACATGTTTGTAATGTTTTCATATTCGAGAGTTATAAATTTAATTTGCATAATTTTGAGAGGCCTATTGCATATGGATGGCCTGCGGAGGGAAATAAGCAGGCAATTTGTTTTGACAGTGGGGATACAATATATACAATTACTTATAAAATGCGCTATAAATATATATGCTTAGCGTCTACATAATAATGCTCATAGGTTCATATTAACCCTTCGAACCGCAAGTTCCCAGAGTCTCAATTTCACCGTAATTGTACAGGAAAACCGTTGAATATTTTGAATCAAATCCGACAGGAATTTCTTGCTGATAGAAGCAGCAACTGCACCCCGTCATGTTAGCCCGCAAATACCCAACATAATATCGAGAAGGATGTTGGTATGTTGACCTTTCGGGTTGATAGGGTTAATATTATTGTCTCACACTCTAGTTGCAAAAAAGTTACTGGGATAATTTGCCCAGTCCAATGTTTATCATGTTGGGCGAACTTTAAACGCCTCAAGGTGATAACCAGTAAGCGGGCCCAATAATCACTTATTAGTTGACAACCATATTCCGTGGAGCAGACATGGTTTTCATATTTCTGTTTTTGAAAGTTGTAAAAATGTGCATAATTCTATATAGACAGCGCTATTGCATAGTTTTAAGCGTCTTAATTTTCTCGTCGCTGATGTTATTTATGTAATATTGGGGTACGTATTTTTGCCTCTCATTTGCGTGTTTACTACAATAAAAAAAATATGGTTCATCATCCATAACATTGCATCTGTTACAAAGTCTGCCCGTCTGTCTGTACCTGTCCAGCGTTTTGACTCTATGTATAGTCTGTGGTTTAGGGTTCTGAAGTCACACATACTTATTGCTTACCGATAGGGTAATTGTTTTAAATAAGTTTCTAGTAAGAAATCATGTATAATGTTAGTCTGCTTGAGGTTTCTAATTCAGATTTCCATTTAATAACGTATTGCTGTTGTAGGGTACCCTTAACGTATTTTACTGTTAGTTTTTTGTCGAGGTGTTTTTCATAAAAGGTATTGGCAGTTGCTACCGAGTTTAAAATATATTTGTCACATTCAGTCCATTTAATTTTGAATCTATTTTGTCTTGAGATGTCTAGGGCAGTGACGTATAATACAGAGGACAATTTGCCGTACCCACAGTTAACAAGCTCGACCGAGAATCTAATCGTAGTGCGCTTTATCAGAACGGTTAATGGATATTTGCACACCTCCCCATAAGTCATAACACTTGGCGTTGATTTTTTCATGAACATGATAGTTTTGTAAAATTCTAAATGACATGATTCGATTATGTTTGTCCTTTCAAAACCCCAAATTGCAGAGACGGGAAGGTGTCATCATGGTATCACATAATTTGCATTGTAAATCTAGTGGGATGCAATTTTCCTTGATTTTCCTAATTAGAGCATACATCGCTTTTACTCCTTGATACAAATTTCTTTTATGCACTCTCAGAAGTGTTCGTTATATTTCACATTTATTCCTATGGAGATACATTCATCGACGATATCTAGTTCATGGCCGCCAATTTGGAATTTTGTCAATATATATTTGTTTCCGTGTTCTTGTAAAAAATGGCAAAGAGAATTGGTAGTAGTATTTCCCCTTGCCGTACACCGTTTTTTTCTATTATGACCAATAAATGATTTTATAGTTGTGTACATATTAAAAATAACTTTAAAACATTTACCGGATATGTTTATTTGTAAATGTTTAACCCACAGTCCATTTTGTCATACTGTATCAAATACTTGCCGAAAATCGACACAGCATCAATAAAGGGTTCTGGGTAAACACAAGTTCTTTAAGATACAGAAGGACAAAATATTATCTAATGTCGCCCGTTTCTTTCGAAAGCCAGCTTGAGATTCTGTTATAATTTCATTTTTCTGTGTGTATTCTAAGTCTATCATTCAGAATTGATGTAAACAATTTTCCTAATGAGAAAAGTAGAGCTATTGATCTATAGCTTGATGGGTTTGTTTGCTCGCCTTTTTTTAAATTTATAGATTGGGATTATTTTACCAACCAGTCATGTTTCGGTTACGCAGACTTGATCAAAAACTGAATTGAACAGTTGATTATAGGCCTATATTGGAAGCATTAATCTAGCCGTCGACTCGATATATTCATTGATTATTTTATGTGGTCCTCCAGCTTTGTCGTGTGCAAGATTGGTAATTCATGAATCAATTTACTCACTCAATCACATGACGTCATAATTAACTACGCCACGTGTATGCTGACGCCATAATCATGCCATCACAAATGATGCGATTAAGCCCGTATTGGCTGCTTAATGGTTCGACACGCTGTACGCATTGCACGATTTTGCTATCGCAACCGCACCCATTCAACTTAGTTCCAAAATAGTCAACAGCTTACCGGTATAGGTTTCTGGAAATTGATAGTGAGGAAGTTCAGAGATCAGACATTTTTTGCGTGACCAAATATCAGGGCAAATACAAAGCTATACCCCGCCCGCTAGGCGAGATTATTGATGGCGTAATTTTACATGGCCTATATTGACTGCTTCAAAATCTAATCTGTTAACAAATATATATATATATATATACGTTAGCCGCGTTACAATTCCCGTGTTTTGTTAATGTTTTGCTAAATTATTTCTTGTTCGTACAGCATTAGAACCAACTAATACGATGATGGTGTAGTTCGGATCGACCGGTCAGGTACCGGCCGTACCAGCTAAGCTGGGTAGGTGCACCCCCCGTCCTGGATTCATTCCCTGAACACGCCCCCCCCCCCCCTGGGTAGAGCCATAAGCGTATATGGGCCTATGAGAGAGATCACGTTGCGAACACGACTAAGTTCGTTAAAGCACATAATGCGCATGCACGCGCTTAGATGTTATTTTTGACGGAGCACGTAATTTACGACCAAGATAGGATGACGCTTTTCGCGTACCGAGATGATACCCTGTAATCATTTTGGATTACCTATTCCCGTTAAATTTTGCATTTGTCAAGACCAGAATTCGACGGGCTTTTTAAATCTGTAAACCATTTTAAAATCGGTTAAGAAATGGCTGAGTTATCCACGGAAAACCCTTCTTGATTATCTTCACAATATTGCCGTGACGTCATAACCACGTGGGCGCAGAACTTCTAGAATGTTCTAGAACTTTCGACTGCGCTATTAATAAATACGCGCTGATTGGCTGTTGCTCGAACGATGATTGGTTGGAGCCTGCGCTTGTGACGTCACGAGGAGTATAAAAGGAGACGCGATCCAGAGATCGGGAGCATCCTCGGCCAGGGGCCGAACAGGTTGGATCTGTACCAGCTACTATCAGCGCAACAGACAATACCCGTATTACTTCGCTATGTGTCAGGGTTTTCTCCCGTAGCTGAGAGTTGCCCAACCCACCGCACTAAAACTATTTTGTAACTCCCTACTTACGGGAGTAATTTAGATCTTTCTGATTATTGTTCACGAATATCAATATCTACTTCAGAACACGAATTTGCGGTGAGGCCTTTACGGCCTGAATATGTGATTCTACAGATGTAGAGGCAGGATGTTCTTTGATGGATGACTCGCCGGATCTGCCGGCCATGCCTAAAAGTCGTATTCCAACTGTCACCGCACTAATATCGTGTAGGTTCTTCTAACTTTCGACGGCAGCAAGTACATTGTGCCCGGTGCGTCTTCAGAGCTGGCTGGCATACGAAGCACCATGAAGCTTTGTTTTGTATCTTCGTTTGCCTCTGACAACCCCCTCCGCCCCCCCCCCCCCCCGCTTGTGATCGGGTTGTTTACAACCTCCATCCATGCCATCAGTGTACGAGAACATTCTTCACCACAGTAGTACTATGGTATCTTTTGCTGACTGCTCGTTAGACATCCTATTAGGCTTACAGTGTTGAGCGATGTCCTCCCGCTATGAGTGTTCTTGCGGAAATCTTGTTTGCGGAAAACAGCTTGCGGGAACCAACCTGCGGGAATTTTCCAGCTTCCTGAGAATGCATCAACGCACGTCAAACTATGGAATGACGTATCAATTTCAGCAACACGGTAGCCTAACTTAAGAATGACTACCGAGTATTCAAGTAACTATACTTCGCAGTTTAATTATTTCTCTATATGTACTTTCTTAATTATATTGTATCCGTAAGAACGGTCCCGATGACTAAAAGGTACCGTAACGCTGTTAGGACCGCTAGTTATAATATCTGTATTTGTTTATAGTTATTCTCATTTTCTGTAAGGTGTTTTACTAACCGCACCGTAGTAGGTTCGTTAACCTGTACTAAATATATAACTTTGATCATTTGATACCGTATTGATTGTTCTGGTTAGATTATGTATATATATGGCTAGTGGCCATCAGTTCATATGTTTTGCATATTTACAGAAAATATAGGACTGCAGTGCACGTAGGAAACACTATACAGCAACACTTATATATGCAGCACCTTCTCCCACCAACAATTTTTCACTGAGGTCGCTATCCGTGCTATAACTCTGTTTAGCCTGGCATGCTACCGACTAAACCTTTTCTATTCAGCTCGATAGGATAGGTTCAAAATGATTAGAGACACTTTCTTCATTACCACCTCGGTAATATACTCTTCTCTTCCGGCAGTGCGATAATCTAGCCCCGCACTCCGGTAAGACTCATAGCTCCAAGATTTTGTCTCTCTCCATGCTCCACTCAAGCCTTGTGGCTTCTTAATTGTTTGGACGTCCCCAACCGCACCATGGGCTGATCCGACTCTGGGAAACTGTTGGCGTTTCCGAGCGGTGATGGCCAGGGTGTGGTATCACTTACATTCCCCTTGTATCTTTGGATAATCAGTAGTTAGCACTTTAGCCAATGTAGGAAAGCACTGAGAATGCATGTATTAATTATTATTATTATCGCCCGGTGACGGGCGAGATGCGTATCCCCACCGAATTATATGAGAATGTCTGGGCATAATATTTAGATCTGCCACGCCCTTGCGGGAAGGACATTTACGGTGGGTATTCGCCTCTCTCACTCCCACCATAACGATAGAACAATGGTCTATAATGCTTTCATGAAAAGTGACCTAGGTCTTGTAACGTTTTATGTGGTTACAGAGCGGGATATCCGGATTCTTATCCAGTTCTGAGATCTTACTATGTAACATGTATGAGCGCTGTCTTCAGTATTGATGTCTTAGGGCATCACTTCTCAAGTGACAGCCGTGTTTAATAGCTAGGTAGATACCAGCCATTTGCGGCCAAAATTGTTCTTGTTTTAAAAACAACTAAAAGCTAATTAAACACAGCAGAAGGCCCGCATAAATAACGCGGCAACTACTAATTCAGCATAAAAGGAATCACATAAGACGGTGACGAGGGAATCCATCGGGAATCGCTCGTCCCGTCTTCACGTAAAACAGCACGCAACCCAATAGTCATAATCTCACTAGGTATGGTCTTTTCTTTCTCAAGCATTTTTGGTTGAAATATTAGAGTGGCCCCATTTTTGCCTACTACTCTTCTCCCACTTTATGCAGTGGGGGCACCTTCCCGAGACGGAGGCCCGCGCGAGGCACTTGCCTATCGCAAGGATTCAGCGATGACGGTCCACGCGAGGATAATACTCCTCATCCAAACTAGCACTAGGAGTAGTGCCCGCGTGAGGCACATAACTTTTCGTCCGAGATAATCTTCTTCCTTTCAGCCTAGAGGTATAATAACTTATATTAAGTTAATTAGTTAAGTCTCGTGTACGGGAGCCTCCCTTGCGGGGATACCTCTGCGGACTTACGAGTCTGTGTGGTACCTCCGGGAGCCCCATGTTTAAAAGTTCTTTTACCTGTCTCTATGTCTCGTATTTTGGTATGCTCTTATTTTAGTTTTATCTAGCATAGTTATAATTGTTTAGGTAAAATCATTGTATAGACTTATATTTTTAGGTCACCAAAATCAAATCTTGTAAGTCCATAGATCACGAAATTACTATGGACAAGCATACTGGTGACACAAATTCTTGGGATGAGACTGTTGTATTTAATGTTCGCGACGATGGTCGCACAGCCCCACCGGAAGGATTGAGTTCCACCGGCCTTAGGAGCCGGGTTTTGTTACCCGCAGGGCGGTCTCGTACAAGGTCCGTCACCCCGAGACCGGATGCTAACCAGCGTCATCATTCGTCGTGCACTTATGGCACGGCGAGTCGATATGTTACACCAGAACGGCCCAACACTACCCGGTGAGTTACAATATTATTACTATTCTTATTACTATAAGCTAGCGAAATAGGCTTACTAGATGGAGTTGTGAGCATCTGTTAGCAGACGACGACTACTAGACATACAATATGAAAGTGATTACTGTAACACTGGGCCTTTCCAAGTTTTTCCACCGATCATCTGACGACATATGACGTCATAATTAACTAAGTAACGTGTATGTTGACGTCATAAGTTTGATGCCACGTGTGCTTCCAAATAGTCCGTCTTTAACGCTTAAAAGCCCGACACGTTGTACCAATTGTTTGTCTTTGCTATTTAATAAACATGCTGTTGAATATTTTGAAACTAATTTGACTGGGGGCTGTTTCTGCCATAAGCAGCAACAGCACCTAGTCAAATTAGTTTCAAAATGTTCAACAGCTTAGATGTATAGTTTTCTGGAAATTGATGGTCAGGGAGCTCAGAGATAGCTCGACCACAGCACGGACGTGGTGTGGGTGGAGCTTACACTCAGGTGGGCGGGGCATAGCTAAAGCTGGAAAGGTCCATTGGTATTTTACCTACCCGGGTGATGAGAGATAAGTTATGGTATTGCTATAAAATATGATGTTAAAATCTGTTCACGTCAATGTGACCTTATACTGTCAGAATTACTATTAGGCCTAAATCAAGCTAGAGTAACTTATAATTACAGCATAGAGCTTACTGTTAGCATAAACTTTGAAAATATAACGCATGAAATTCATATGTTAATCCATGCTTAGTCGCATATTTGCCCTCATATTTCGCCCGGTATTCTATATCAGTTTGTATACTGGGCCGCGTGCTTCGCACTCGCGAAATATTGACGCTGATATAGAATACAAGGCGAGATAGTCATGTCAATATGCGACTAAGCATGTCTATAGATGCTTAGATATAGGCAGTATATGGCTGCCATATTGAGATAAACATCGAGTTTTGATTTCCACAGCTGAGAACAGCTGATTGTATGTGACAGTTCAAGATTTGTTTTAATTCAAAAAAGTTTCTTCCGGAGTGACACCCAGACCAACTGCTTTTTATTAAGGTATTAGAATAACCTGTCTGAAATGACTTTTCGCAGAGGTACACCGTTATGGAGATCAAGTATTAAATAACTTTAATGAAATAAAAATAAGAAAAACGAAAAGACTTGTAGACCAATATATCCAAACATGGTAAACATAGATGACAGACTCATGGAAGGGGAAAGTATATAACTGTTTTAAGCCAAAGTGGGGACGGGAAGAGTATCTTATAAAGCTAAATGATCGTAACAGAATCTTATTTGCAAGGTTTAGGACAAGTAATCATCGACTTCCGATAGAAAAGGGACGATGTGAAAGAATCGCCGGAGAAGAAAAAATGTGTCCTCTTTGTAATCATAACGAAATGGGAGACGAATTCCATTACATATTTATTTGCCAATTTTTTAAAGATAAACGACTAGAAATCCTAGCTAAATATTACTGTAATAGACCAAACTTCTTTAAATTTTTAAAACTATTCTCAACCAAGAACAAAAATGTACTAATAACACTATGCCACATGATGGGCATGATTAATCAACAGTTCCAACGTTGACGAATCCTATACATAGTACCGGCACCATATCACGCATACAAATAAGTACCCAAATGCAAGCGAACACAAATCAAGACGACGACGACGATGACGACGACGTGGCTTGTTAAATATAATCATTAGCATTTTTAATGTCTAAATGTGTGTTCAAGAAGCAACATCTGTGCACATCGAGTGTCTGTTTACGGACCGGCGGGGACGATTGTTGAGAAGTCTACCACTGGAATGTCTGGTTCGGACCTGGAGGCAGTCATTTAGGTGATGGATTTTTGGGGATCGTCTTCTCCTGACCAGCAAATGGACACTCCTCGATACCACTGCAGAGGTCGGTTACGACCGGCCTCGTCATAAAAGGGTTATTTAGTGCCAATGTCAATGCGGATGAATGATACTGCTAATATAAATGACAATGATGCAATTGATGAATTATGACCAAGATGATGTTAACTGTCTCAATGTCTAGACGCCCTAACATGTAAATCCTGTAAAATCATTGTTCCCCATATGCCACTTTGTGATCTGGGTGTAAATAAACTGAAATTGAAACGGAAGAGCACCTGCCTATGTTGGAGGACTCCGTCTCCAGACCCACCTCAGATACCACCACCAAAGTAAAAATAGTTCCGGCGCCATTTCCACGATCCGGAAATCGACGGATGTCATATTCCATAGGGTGTTTCCGTCAGATTGGAGGGTTATGTGATGTTACACTCATAATACCTGGAGACAATAATTGAATAATCCAGTTTTAGCTATGCCGTGCCACTATCTCGCTAAGCTCCAACCACGCGTCGTCCGTGTTGGGATCTATCGATCCCTGAATGCCCTGATTATAAATTTCCAGACAATTATACAGGTAATCCGTTAAATATTTTGAAACTAATGTGATTGTGTGCCGTTGCTGCCTGCTGCCTATGGCAGCAACAGTGCCCGGTCAAATTAGTTTCAAAATATTCAATAATATGTTTATTAAAGGTTAAAACAAATTCACACCAAAATGTTTGAAAATAAAGTTGCTAAACCTGTGTACTTTTAGAGGCGTATATTGTGTGCCTCGATGTAATGCAACTAAATACATCTTAACATATGATGATTTCATTCCATATAAATTAATAAAATATATTTAGTTGTGCAATTGAATTACAGACTCGTGTCTCTACTTGAATTTCACAACTTAAAAATTTACAAATCTAAAAGTGCACCATTTTAACAATTTTACTTTCGAGCTTTCTAGTGTGAATATGCAGCTTTAAATAGTAAATACATACAATTCGTACACCAACGTTTAATCCGCCATGAATTAAGCGTTCGTGACGAACTTGTTTACGTTATTCATGACGTTCTACAGGTCACGTAGTTGATTTTGACGCCATATGATGGATGGATAAAATGGAAATGTCAATTCAGTGCTTGTTATATGGATGACTTAGTCTGGTTGTCCCCGATCTACAGTTCCGAAACTGACAGATTCATATATAATGTTGTACACAAGGATGATAGCATGACGTTACCAAAAATCTTTAGGAGCATGTTGACACACTCCTTTCTGTTCTAGTATTAGGTCTGCTGTTCGTTTATCTACGTTGCACGAAGCTCAATCTCTCTCCCCCGCCTCTCTCTCTCTCCCTCCTTTTCCTAGTTCTCTCTCTCTCTCTCTCTCTCTCTCTCTCTCTCTCTCTCCCTTTCTCTCTCTCTCTCCCTAGCTCTCTTCCACTATCTCTCTCTCTCGCTCATTTTCTCTCTTTTCCTCTCTCTCCCTCCCTCCATCCCTCTCTCTCTCTCTCCCTAGCTCTCTCCCTCTATCTCTCTCTCTCTCTCGCTCGTTTTCTCTCTCTTCCCTCTCCCCCCCCCCCTATTCTCTCTCTCTCGCGCGCACTCTCTCTCTCTCTCTCTCTCTCTCTACCTGCGCGCCCTCTGTCTCTCCCCCCGCCCCCCTCTCCATCTAGCTCTCTCTCGCCAGCTCTCCATCTCCCTCTCTCTCTCTCCCCCTCTCTCTCTCTCTCTCTCTCGCTCTCTCTCTCTCCCTCCCTCCCATCTCCCGCCCTCCCACCCTCCCTGTCGCTCTCTCTCCCTCTCTCTATATCTCTCTCTCACTCGTTTTCTTTCTTTCCCTCTCGCTCTCTCTCTCTTGCTCTCCCCCCGCCCCCTCCCTCTCTCTCTCTCTCTCTCTCTCGCTAACTCTCTCTCTCTCGCTCGATCTCTCCCTCTCTCCCTCTCGCTCTCTCGCTCGTTTTCTCTCTTTCCCTCTCTCTCTCCTTCCTTCCCTCTCTCCCTAGCTCTCTCCTTCTATCTTTCTCTCGCTCGTTTTCTCTCTCTTCCCTCTCTCCCCCTCCTTCCCTCACTCTCCCTGCCTCCCTTCCTCCCTGCCTCCCTCTCTCCCTCCCTCTCTCTCTCGCTCTCTCTCTCTCTCCATCCTTCTCTCTCCCTACCCCCTCTCTCTCTCTCTTTCGCTCTCTCTCTCTCTCGCTCTCTCTCTCTTTCTCTCTCTCTCTCCCCCTCTCCCTCTCCGTCTCTCTCTCTCCCGCCCTCCCTCCCTCCCTCCTCCCTCCTCCCTCCCTCTCTCTACGCGCCCGCTCGCCCACCTCTCTCTCTCTTTCTCCCTCCCTTCCTCCCTCCCCTCTCTCTTTCTTTCTCTCACTCTCTCTCTCTCTTTCTTTCTCTCTCTCTCTCTCTCTCTCTCTCTCTCTCTCTCTCTCTCTCTATCACTCTCTCTCTCTCTCTTTCGGTCTCCCTTCTCCCTCTCTCTCTCGTTCTATCTCTCTCTCCCTATCTTCTCACCCCGTCCCCATCCCTCTCCGCCCCATCTACCATCTCTTCTATCTTTCATACCCCTCCGTGTGCGTTCTCTTCCACACCCCCCCCCCCCCCCCTCTCCCCAACCCACCTCTCTTTTGCATACCATTCTCTTTCTTTCTATTATTCACGTTTTTCTCATAATCTATCTGTATTTGATTTCATTGAACTATAACGCTTACCCACCTCATGCATACAAACAGTAATCGAATCTTTCTCCCCATGGAACCAGCTGGCTCTGGCATTCAATGATAGTGTCGTAAAATAGATATTGATCGGGTTATGATCGGTCGGCAGATGAATTCACCACATCACTTAAAGATCAATCACTCTGTCACGTGAACTTTATATGACCTGGATTCGGAAACTGTCTGTCTGGTATGTCTAATGGACGCCAGTTTCCAGTGTATCCATCGATCCCTCGAGGTCATAATCAACTGAGTGACATGTATGATGACGTCATAATCAATGCCGTCATGAATGGCGTAGATAAGTTAATCATGACCGCTTAGTTGATGACGAACTAAGTGTTGTTGTACGAATTGTGTGTCTTTACTATTTAATACACACGATAGGCGGCAACAGCACCTAGTCAAATTAGTTTCAAAAGATTCAACAGCTTACCTGTAGAGTTTTCTGGAACTTAATCGTCTGGAAGCGCATGGATCGCTCGACGAGCGAGGTGTGCGTGGACCTTAACTAAAGATGGCCGGCGGTCATAGCTAAAACTGGCCCACATCTTTGATAAATTTTCAATTTAATAAACATTGCGTTGAATATTTTGAAACTAATTTGCCTGTGAGCTGTTGCTGCAACAGGCTCCTCTCGAATTAGATTAAAAATATTCAACAGTTTACCTGTTTAGCTTACGATTGGTGTTCTGGGAATTTAGGGGTCTCAGTATATAAATCTATCGAAACGCCTGTAAATCGTGGGCGGAGCTTACATAAAAATGGGTTGGGCATGGCTAGAAATTGACCGCTCTATTAGTTTGATAATGATCAACAGAATGCGCCTTACGTCATAAAGCATGTGCCGTTTTTGGTCTATGAGGGTCAAATGTTGAATACATATCTAGATTTTCAGCAATCTACAATAGTCAACTGTATTTTTACACTAACGTTACTGGGTGCTGTTGCAGCCTGGTTATTAAACTATAAATTTATTAAAGGCGTACAATTCGTATACATTAGTGACGGATGTTTCGAGTATAGTTACGAAGCTACGTCATTTTGATTTCGACGTCAGA